>JAJEJO010003279.1:22812-215634 GCA_020662805.1 Glaucomys volans | reverse complement strand
AAAAAAAAAAGCCAAAACTCTGTTGTCCAAAGCCACCCAGTTTGTGGTGCCTTATTAAGGCTGCCCCAGTGAACGGATACAACAGTGGATAGAATTCACCACAGCCAGGACTGGCTCACATTCCTGATGGAAAGCCTCAGACCTGGCAGGGCCCTGGCATGCACTGCACTCAGGGCACAGGAGAGCTGAGCAGTGTGCAGCGGGGACGGGGTTGGGCATCTCTCCTGTACCCTTTCAGCCCCTCCCAGCCCCATCTGCAACCTCGTGGTCATCAACAAGTTTCACACAAACAAATCAGCACCTCGCCTGGGGCTGCAGTGTGGTCCCCATTACTGTCCTGGAAGTTCTCCAGCACAGGATGCCTACAGAACCCTGAGTGGCACCAACCCAGGGTCAACCCTCAAAATGCGGGGACCTCAATACCTGCAGGGGGCCACGCTTGCTGAGGAACGGAAGCCGGCAGATAACCGTCCTTCCCTGCCTAGGCAGACAGCTCAGAAGCACATTTCACAGTGTCACGGAAAGCCCCGAGGACCCGAGCACAGGTCGCCAATACCACGGTCCGGCTCAAAACGCACCCTGGCCCGCCTCTCCCTCCCCCGGCTTAGTGTCCCCATCCCTCCCAAGTGCCCTCTGCCATCACATCCCAGATGATCTACAGATAGGCCTTTCTCACAGGTTCTGCTTCGGGGGGAACCCAAACTAACAAAAAGGAAAAAACTTCTTAAAACCTTTTCAAGACAGAAAGTTTTCTATCGAGCTTTTAGACAACTTTAACTATCAGAAAAGTCTGCCCTGCCCCTAGCAAATCCCAACCCACTGCACCTGCTCCTAGAAGTAAGCCCTAGACACCAAGTCGGTGGCTCCGTTGCTTCCACCCATAACTAGCCGTTCACTCTTCCTCCGACAGGACTTGATGACTTTGCCAGCCGTCGGCTGGTCTGTGCCCTGCCCAGGAATGGACGCAGTGTGAACGGTTTTCTTTGCAAGGCACCGTGATAGCTTCAACACCGAAGGCACACACAGGTTGTCTGCATCAGAGGCCTTATTATTGGAAATGCTAAGAGCTGCAAACGCTCCCTTCCCTGAGTGGAAGGGGAGGAGCAGCTGTAGGTAACACAGATGCCAAGTGATGACTGCCATCCCGAGGCCATTCCCACGCACCCTGCCTTCCCAGTCAGTGGAGTGGCGGTTAAGCACGCTTAGGTGGCTCCCCACAGTGCTGAGCGCAGGGTCCTCCCAGGCTTGATTGCGGTCGGTGGCACTTGGGTGATTGCTACTGAAGCCAGGCAGCTGCCCCCTGGCTTCTCAGAGTGGCTACCCCAAATGTGTCTCATTATAATTTGGGGAAAAAACTGAGCAATTTTTTAAAATACAAACTCAACAGACAGGGTGTTTAAGTCAGCTTTTTTCACTGCTGTGACTACAAGACCTGACATGAACAATTTTAGAGGAGGCACAGTATATTGGGGGGCTCACAGTTCCAGGTCTTGGTCCAGAGACAGCCAGCTCCATTCCTCGGGGTTCCAGGTGAGGCAGAACATCCAGGCGGAAAAGTGTGGTGGGGAGAAGCACTCACGTGATGATCAGGAAGCAGAGAGGTTCCACTTCCCAGATGCCAAATATATACCCCCAGGGCACGCCCCCAGTGACCCGCCTCCCCCAGCCACGCCCTCCCTGTTCCCACTCAGCTAATCCCACCTGGGGATCACTTCACTGATTGGGTTAAGGTTCTCAGAACCCAATCACTTCTCCTCTAAACCCTCCTGTCTTGTCTCATAACTGAGCTTTTGGGGAATACCTCACATCCAAACCATAACATATGGATGGATTCTTGCTCTATCTTTATTTCTTAAAAAAGTTTAATTGCTTCCAGAGATGTTTACTCTTGAACTTTTCTGGTTTTCCCATGTCAAAGGCAGGGAGATCAAACCCCACAAAGAATCTGCACTTGGGTCCTCACTGAAGACGAAGTGTCAGCTCAGCCCTGGACGCCTCTCTCCCTTGGTCTTCTCATCCTTATTTTGAGCTAACTACACCAGGCACTTCCTCACTGCTCACTGAGTCCAAATGGAGCATTATAAAAAATAAAACAAATTAGTCGCACATTTTAAACAACCGTTAGCAAGTATAATGGCACGGTTCTTAATATGAAAAGTAAATTTAATAAAATTAAAAGGGAATATTTCACTGCAGACAGAATAATTAAAAGGCATACTGAGCTGTCAGCAAAACTGGGCTGGCTCCTGCGGGATTGCCAGAAGGACTGACGCTGCTGTGTGAAGTTCTGTGATTCTCCTACAGCCGCACCATCAGCTCTCCTAACAGCGATGGAGCAGCCATTCTGACATTGGCCAACAGCAACATGCTTGATGCCTCCACCACTGGGGCCATCTGAAAGCTGATCTGCTCAAACAAATTCCCCTTCCCCTTGAACTCCCACTCCTTCAACAAAGGCCTGTTCACCTGCTCAGTATCTTTCAGCTCCTCTTATGCAGTCTGTGAGGTTCACACACTATGGAGAGGACTTACATCCAAATGGATTTCGAAGAAGACAGACCAGCTCTGATTTTGCTGCTCTTCTAAAGACGTGGCTACTGTTCACAGACCCACAGGGGTACAAACAGCCTTTCAGTACTTGTCGGCAATTTCATGCAATCAAATGAAACAGGCCAATGTTTATCACACCCCCCAAGTGGAGCAGAAACCAGGACAATTGTAAGGCTATGATGGTCTGCGGATCTAAAACTCAAGTGCATTGTCTCCTGTCCATTCAAGATGCATTAAACCAGTTCCTCTTTGTCTCTTAAGAAAAACTGTAATTCTCTCTGCATTGGCATATGTGTCAAACGGTCCATCATACCATGTTAAGAGAATCAAAGAAACTTTGCCCTAGAATCTAAACAACATGGAAACTCAGTGGACAGACACATGCTGTCAGACCCCAGGAAAGGTGCTCGTCTTTCATCTCCCTGAATTCCTCCAGCTCCATCAGGTTGGTGTGGTGGTGCCCACTCTCTGGATGAAGAAACTGAGACTCGGTGGTCAAGAACATAGCACAAGGGCCCAGAGTTACCAGGTTGCAAAGCACAGAAGTCAAAAAAGCATGCCAGGTTATCTAAGAAATAAGTGAGGACTTACAATCCAAAGGCAAACTTGGTCGTGGACACAATATTTATTTATTTGCAGTCTTGCTTTCCCAAGGCTTCATAATTCTAAGCACTCTAGTTTATCACTGGTGGAGTGGAAAAGGCCTCTTCCCCATTCCAGAAGCATCTTTCTGGGTGAGGGACCTCCATGTGCGTTAACATCCCTGGCCCCCTCTCTGCGTCTCCCTCCTGCCCATGGAGGAATTCTAATTCTAGGAGTGAGACCCAGGCACACACAGCCTGCCTCTCCTCTCTTGCGAAGAGCATGCACTCTGCTCCACCCCACTGTTCTGAGCAGGCTGCAGGGGGGTCGCACCTGATCCAGCCCTGACATCGCCTGCCTCACCCTGGCGCAGGACTAGAAAGCCCAAGATGCAAGCCCCATTCACCAACATCAGCTTTGTCAGCGACTCAGACGCATCCTTTCTGTCTTCTCAATTCAGTCTAACTCAGGCAGGGGAAAGGGTGTTATTTACCAGGCCCCCTTACTGGGTAGTCGACCAACCCTGTGCTCTGGTTTCTCCAGTGAGACTGAAAATCTCTGCATTCCTCAGTCCACAACTTAAGACCAGTGTGGCTGCATATTTCAACTCCATGAAGGACTCATAAATGGAGGTGAGAGAACATGACATTATCAGGTTGTGTCCCCCAGACCCAAAAGGGTTCAAAGTCACGTGACCATGGCTAACTCTAGCAAGAGCTAGAGAGAGGTGTGACAGTGAACACCAGAGTCTACACTTGGTGACAGCACCACTCTCTCAATCCATCCCAGGAGTCAAATAAGCCTATCACGAATCTGAATTGATGCTGGGAGGGAATCCTTTTCCCCAGCTACATGTTATTCCTTGTTTCACTGTATCACTGCAATTTTTAAAAAGCACGGGCATAGCGTGCTTTGTAAAAGAAATCCCATGCTTTGTAAAAGATTCCATTATCAGAGTAATCATTATTGAACCTTTTAGCCCAGATGTAATTTCTTACATGTTACAACAAGTTTGGCACGCATTGTGAATTTCAGCCAAGGTTGATAAAGTTCAATAACTTGGCTAACCAACCATGTGTACTACTCATTACAGAAGTAATAAATAGATTCATCAAAATGGACATGAAAAAGCCATAAGAAAATCGGATGCCATTTCCAGCCTGCCTCATAAAAGCACCTCCTGGACTTAAATGTAACTTTATGTAGAGTCCTCGCACCTACCCACCATCCACCAGCAGGTGTCTATAAAATAACCAGCCATGTGCATTTACATGCTGAATAAATTCCAGTTCCAAAGGTGAATTCTCTCTTCCAGAGATCTCAAAAGTCACATAAATGTGCATGTGCTTCTATGTTCAACTCCTAAAAGAACTCAAGTCAAGAAGAAAGAAATCAGACATGCAAGTCTACAAATATCAATTTTTTCTTGTCATTATCCTTTTGGGTCAGTTTTAGTGAAAGTGAAGTTTTTTGGGTTTGTTTGTTTTTTTTTTTTTCAGAAATCCTTTCAGTCTAATTCTTTGAGCCAATTGACATTTGAAAAATCTAGAAAGAAAAGTGAGCAAACCTGATTTAGATAAAGGTCATGGATGGAAGAAAGAAATCGGAGTTTACAGAAGCAAAGAATTCCCATCATCGGTCAACAAAGCTGGCTTCTAACATCTGAACACAATTTAACAGGGTGATAAAACTCAAGCAACGGCAGAGCTGAAAACCCACATTCTGTGAAATGCATTTCTCTCTTTTACACTTCCAGAGGGAAACCCCACTCAGGAAGCAACTGCCCCACACACTTGGTAAACCACAGCAGGTTAGCCGGGTTGGGCTCTCAAATAGATGCTAAAAGGTGTATTGAACGTTGGGCTGTACCAGTGAAAACTTGCTGGGTAAGTAACTGCTCCTGAGTTGTTGCACATGGCTGCATTTTCTCTGCATCCCAAGATGCCTAAGGGCACGGTGCAAGCCCCCACCTCCATTTACCCAGCACAGTGGAGCCAGGTGAGTCCCCACTCCTGTGGATTTCCAGCAGACACACACACAGCTTTCCTCTCTGTGCGTCTCTCCTGCCCTCTTCCCACTCTCACTGAGCCATCTACATCACATGTCACAAAAGTGCACGCTTGCTTCAGTTCAATGCCGCCTTCTGGGTTTTCTCTCTTGCTTACTTCTTCACAGAGAGATCACTGCCTGACATTGTTATTAATATCCTCAGACTCGCCTGGTTCTTTTCACATATAACACAGGAAAAAAATGTTGGGCTTTCTAACACCAAAGTTGCTATCTTCACGAGGAAAATATTCCTGGCTGGTCATTATAAACAGAACCTAAATTATCATAACCGTAGCCAAATAATGTGAATTTTTAACTCGGCACAAGCAGAACATTATGCCAGTGGAGTGCTTTATTTTCTCAAGAAGTTAGCAACTGCCAAATTCTTCCAAGAGCTTAAATACCACGATGACAGATACTGAAGTACAGAAATTAAAGTAAAATATGAAACTAAACAGAGAAGGAAAAGATAAGCCAGAGATGGACTCTGAATCACAGAAGTAATGAAAAAGAAAAAACTCATGCCAACTGTCAGGATAGGAAAAAAAAAAAGAGGTTAAAGGAAAGTAAAGAAAGAAGTGGCTGTCAGTTCCCAAAAGACGTACAGAAAAAATCAAATTCAGCAGGCATTACCAAGAATTACGAGCACAGAGAATAATCTTTGCTAAGTACATACTACAGCCTACTGCAATGCCCAGCATTGGAAAACACAGGCAAGTCTCTAAATAAAGACTTCTGATAGTGATCCAGAAATGCTCTCCTTGCAGCAGACTGCTTTCTATCTCGAGGTTTAAAACAAAGCCAGCCGGCCAGCATGCTGGTTCTGAAATCCAATACTAACATTTAAGCAAATAGTAAATTAGCAATGTTTCCCATTTCACATTCGTCACCAGAGTTAATTTTCCCCACCAACATGAGAACACACAAGCACACACACACACACACACACATACACACACACTGCTATACAATACAAAGCAATTCCTAAAGGAAACCGTCCCGGAACATCAAAGATGACACCCACGGCTCTCCAATACCTGAGCAAGAACCACAAAATCTGTTAGGAAGACAGAAGGAATTTATTGACCGGAAATTTGGAAAGACTTATTTCTAATGTGACGCGGCTAATGTTTCGCACCCCTGCCAGCTCAGCTCAGCCCTGCAAGAATGTCCCGACTTTTCCCTGTGATTAGCTTCCTTTATGACACGCATCTGGAAGACTTAGCAGCTGAGCTTTCCATTCATTTAAGGCTATCAGTGTTTGTTCCTCAGGGATTGGAAACTGCTTCACTTCCAGGTACTTCTCTCTGGACATTTTGAAGAGGACACGTGATCCTTTGATTGAAAAGTTAAACAATGTTAAATTCTTCAATCTAAACAAGACCACCTTTATAATAACTAAAATGTGAAGTCTAGAAGTCACCCCCTGAAGATTGAGTGTGCAGCCTAATTCGGCTCATTTTTCCACTTTACATGATCGGAAATGAGAAGTTTGCTTGGAATCTATAGGTCCAAATAATATCCAGAAAGATGAACACTCTCCCTGCAGCCTTGACAGGGTGAGGTGCATAATCGGTGGGTTTAAGATCTGACTCCAGTAGCCCCGTCCCGTACTGCACGCTGCAGCTGCCACACCAGTTGAAGACCTGGGAAATGGAATGGAGCAAAGAAGAATTATGGCATTATAAAGCCTCCCCGGTATATACTGTCAGATTAATAACCGGCATTAGCAGAGCTCAGCTCTACCATTGGCAAGGTGGAGAATGAAGAGCCCAGAGCCACGGGAAGACATAACACCCAGCAAAGCACAAACACTAACTACAGGGAACCCACCAAGAACTGCAAGGGAAAGCTGTGCCCAGGACAAAGCCAGCAAGCCCGCCCCTCCAACTAGCTCCTTCCCATCCTCAGCACATGCCATTTGAAGAGGACAGATCTGCACAGGTTGCAAGCATCGACACCAAGATACCAGATGACCTTTAAAAAAATCACAACACGGCCACACGCTTATTAACACCAGGCAAGCAACGGAACCGTGATTAATATAAAACACACAATAAGCAATTACACTTGACCGCAGATCCGCGCACTGTTCAGGTTTCCGGTGTTTTGCACTGGCTCTGTACCCACTGCAGGTTTGCTTTCCTTCACGGTTACTCAGAAGATGCACGTGTGGAAAAAAGGAACATCAGAGACTAACAGGAAGACTTTAAAAGTATCAGCCGAGAAGGCAAATGTTCTCTTTAATTTATAAGAACGTATTTGTTGATTCACTTGCAGATATTTCCGAGAGTGAAAAAAAGCATTAATATCCTATATTTTTAAAAAAATAGAAAAATACAGACATAATTAGAAGCTACACAGAGGCATACCTGTATGCAGGGAAATTCTCTCTCTATCACACACACACATTACACTACAAAACAAATCAATTTAAATGCTCTCTAGAAGCACAAAGATCATGTTGCTAATATTCTGGATTGTCTGCACCTCCATAAAAGGCAGAGATCATTCTGATTCTACGTTGAAGACTTAGCACTTAGTACCCAGCAGTCAATAGATATTGTTGACTGTACAAAAGATTGAACAGAGGGTGCATCTACGCCAGCTCCCCTCATCTAGCCTCAGCAGCTGTGCGACCAGGGTTCTGCACTCGCCTCCCTTTAGAACCAGGCAGGCCAGAGGACCGTGCCCAACAGCCTGAGCCTGCAGACCGGGAAGCAACTGGGCGGCCCTGGTGCTCTCAGCCTGCTAGGCTGGCCGGGGGACGGGTGCTGCCAGACACCTTACTCAGCCAGGGCTGCAGTGGCAAAATGCTACAGAACGGGTGGCTTAAAATACAAACATTTATTTTTCACAGGTCTGGAGACTCTATGTTCAAGGTCAGGTGCCAGAAGGTCAGGTGGCTGAGGAGGGCCCGCTTCCTGGTAGAAGGCAAGCTCGGGAGCCCAAGTAGGAAACACTGGCATTAGGATTCTTACACGTCACTCCTGGGGGAATCACAAGCATGTCATAAGTGACGTGTTTTTACGTGTCACTCTTGGGGGTATCACGGCACACAACCTTTTTATTTCTAAAGATCATCTGAAATCTAGGTTTAAGTAAAATATCCTGATTTTAACATGTTGGAAGCAAACCAATAAAAAACAAACACAACAGCCCACCACAGGCCATGTTTGCGTAAACCATTCAAAAACCTCAGGGGCCAGAGACGGGCTGCAGGCCAGCGGTTTCTGCTGTCCTAACAGCTGCCCTGACCCAGGGCCCGCCTACAGCAGGGAGCGTGCAGGGCCACCATCCCTCCCTCAATCATCGATCATCGTTCTGGGGTCCTCGGTGACTCCATGGCAGGCAATACAGTGACAGTCTCAGGCGTGTACAGACTGCCCTGCTTCAGACACACTCAGACTGGGAGCGGAGACCTCAGGGGATGGCACCCCAAACTCAGAACACCGGGAAGCAGAGCTTTTCAGATGAACGCACCAACCCAAAGGTCCATCCAGGCAGCAGGGAAAAGTCCAGAAGGCTGAACCTGAAAACTCCCCCAGGCAGAGGAACACCCCTTCCCCAAAACGTCCACATCCTTATCCCTGCAGATATCACCACAGGCAAAGGGACTCTGCAGATGCGATTAAATGAAGGATCTTTTTATAGAGGGGAATGAAGGGTGCTGAGTACTGAATCCAGGGATGCTCTACCACTGAGCTACATCCCCAGCACTCCCCACACCTTTTTTTTTTTTTAAGACAGGGTCTCACTAAGCTGCCCAGGCTGGTCTTAAACTTGCAATCCTCCAGCCTCAGTCACCCAAGTAGCTGTGATGACAGGCATGCACCACCGTACCCAGCTTAAATCAAGGATCGTAAAAGGGGGAGACAGTCCAGGATCATCCAGGTGGGCCCTGAGTGTGTCAGGAGGAGGACAGCAGCGGGAGAGGGGGCTGCATGAGAGGAGGTGGTCAGGCTGAGGTCATAGCTCAATGGTAGAGCGCTTGCCTCGCACATGTGAGGCACTGGGTCCAATCCTCAGCACCACACAAAAATATAAGTAAATAAAATAAAGGTAGGTCCATCTACAACTAAAAAAAGAGAGAATATCAAAGAAGAAAAAGAGGAGGAGTTGATGCAACGGAGTGACACTTGAAGCCAGGAGGATGGGGCCACAAGCTAAGGAACATGGCAGCCACTAGAAGCTTTGAACCCCACCCCCAGGAGCTTCCAGAAGGAGCCAGCCCTGTGGGCACCCTGTTGTCAGCCTGATGAGAGAGATTTCGGGCTCCTGGCCTCCAGGACTGTAGAATAAATCTGTGCCACTTTAAGCCACTGAGTTTGTGGGGATCTTCCACAGACAGCGACAGGAAACCCATACTCTTCCCAACAGTTAACTATGCTTGGACCACACGAGTGGCACATGCGTGTGTCACTCAGAGTCAGAGACTGAGTGCCACCAGATGTGCCCACACTGACCACCCCCTGACCAGGCCAGCAAGGAAAGCAGTCACCGTTCAGCTTGGTAGGAAGAAAGCGCCATGTGCACACAGAGGGACAGCACCCAAGCCAGCTTCCAGGCCAAAAGGACGGTGTCCCCTGCCATAAATCTGACCCTGCTCCCTGACTGTTTCCCCACGTGGATCCATCACAGGGCTCCCACCTTCTCAGCTGCTCCATCTGGTAACTGTACAGGAAGTGAGCACTGAAACATTCGTGGCCAATAGATCAAGGTGCAATGGCATTTTTTTCTTTTTTTTTTTTTTTTTTTGGAACCAGGGATTGAACTCAGGGACACTCGGCCACTGAGCCACATCCCCAGCCCTATTTTGTATTTTACTTAGAGACAGGGTCTCACTGAGTTGCTTAGGGCCTCGCTAAGTTGCTGAGGCTGGCTTTGAACTCGCGATCCTCCTGACTCAGCCTCCCAAGTCGCTTGGATTACAGGCGTGCGCCACCACGCCCGGCCATTTTTGTCTTTTTTTTAGTAATGCCATTTGGAATGCAAGGATGATCTCTTGGCTGACAGGAGCTTCTCATGAATTTAGAAGCCACGGCTGCTTACAGTCCACACAGCCACACAGTAACACTGAAGGCAGCCAGAGACCGTACGTATATGGAGAGACACAGAGAGTTTGGAGAGCTCATCCTCATAGCCCCAGTGGCTGACAGAGAAGGCCCTGCATTCGAAAGAGATGGCTGCATGTGATCACCAGGAAAACAGTCTCCAGACTCAAGACGTGGCCAGCAATTTTGTGAATATCATGTCGGCAAACAGCACCAAGTTCACATCTGAAATCTGCATCTACATCTGAACTGTTGGCAGAGGCAAGGAGCAAGGTGAATGGAACTTAAGGCAATGGGGAGGAAACCATGTGGCCCCAGACCCGACCTCATTCCCACCTAGGACACCTCAACGCGCCCACACCCAGGAAGCTTCCGCCTCTGCAGAGAATCCCTTCCTATTACACCGAATTTCTGCTGCTGGGTATCCGGTTGGAGTCACAGCCCATCAACTAGAGGGGACAATGCTCATTGCCGCTCTCTGGTCGTTGCCACCAAATGAGCTGCGCAAAGCACAAGTCTGTTATTTGACATTTGGTTCCCTTCCTGAACACTGAAGAACTTGCAGAAGCCTCTCAGCATATCCGAATGGGGAAAAAAAAAAGAAAAAACAAGAGCGCCTATTTCATTCCATCATTAAGGAACTAAATCACTCTTCCTCCATCTTCTTCCAACCCCAGCACTCCCTTCATTACAACTGTGAGGTTATTTTTCGCCAACTGCAAGCAATCTCAAATGGGTAAAGCACTTGTCATTGCTGCATTTCCAAATATCACGGGCTCCCTACAAAATGGTGATGGAGAAGTTATATTCTCTTGATTTTACAAATGAAGAAAGTAAGGCTCACAACAGTGACTCGCCTTAAGTCACACAAAGTGACTCGCCTAGGTCACACAGCAGTAAGCGACTGTGTCTCTGTTCTGCTCACATCCTATGTCCCCTAAGTCTCTAGGAAAGGTGCCATACCCTTCTAAGCACCAATGCTTATACTCAATCTTGGTATGATCAAGGAAATGGGGCAGCAACGTTGGACACTTATACTTAACATACCAGGCAGTCCTACGACCTGGGACAAACTCAAGTGAACAAGTGGCCCAGTTGCCAAACTCTGCAAAGTCACCAAGATGCAGTCCTTCCGGGGGGAGAACAGTTTTCTCCCTGACCACCACCCCGCAGTTCCCTGACTACAGCAAAAATAACTGTGTCTTTTTTTTTTTTCCAATTCTTTTATTCTGGAAGAAATGATTATCTGACCTCCAACCAACCAAAAAATATCTATAATTTTCCCTTTCACACCAACACAAGTCCATGCCTAAAATGGTTATTTGGAAAGGTCACCCTAGGACAAACACAGATACTGTGGTAAACTTCTGAGGGTCCAAGGACCAGGGAGTTTGGAAAATACCAAACTAATCTGGGGGAGTAACTCAATCCCCTAGCCTCCCATTATAGAAAGGGCTCCGCAGTAAGTGCCTGCAAGGATGAGCAGGCAGTTAATCCCCAGGCACCCGGAGTTCCATCTTCAACAACTTTGCAGAGAAGGGATCTTGGTAGGCGTGGCACAGGAGTCCAGGGAAGGAAAGCAACCTGGTTCAGGCACTCAGATGGGAAGTGGTCAGCACGGCTGGAAACTAGGTCATGGCCGCTTGCAGAGTCGGAATTCCTCTCCTGCACCTCTCCAGAGAGAAACCCGCCCCAGCAAGAGTGTCCCAGCTGTCAGCTATTTTCAGCAATGGCATGGTCGCACCACCTGGGAGCCAGGCACATCACCCCAGAACTCTGGAGTTACCCCATTCACACGAGAGCCAGAGGGAGCCCGCACAACCAGAAGCAGCAACCCCTGCCTATGGTGTTCCCTCGGGGCTCGACGACCACTGTCAGCTGGCGTGTGGCGCGTCCGAGTTGCCTGGGTGGCGCCTCCTTCCCCAGACACTGAAGCAGCAGAGCCACGAGGGAGCCGTCACAGGCATGACGGGGAAGGCACAGCCCCACAGGCTTCACACTGGGCAGCGGGGCCAGCCTGTTTATGAATTTCCTCTTGGATACGGGATGGAATATGTACTTAAAGTAATAGACACTTGGAGATAAATTAACTTCTAGGAGAAAGGGACATTTTGAAAATTAAACCATACTGCATGCCTGGAATGAGCAATCCATACAAATCCAAAAGTCACACATAGGACGAAAAGGCGAGCCACAGAAGAAAAAACGCAAATGGGCAAACCTTGAAGGTACTGGACCTCCTGAAGACAGGCTGTCCCCGCTGGCTCTGCTATGAACCTTTGGTGTGTCTTTACTGTTCATCTGGAAGGCAGGAGAAAGATGGTGCTGCAGCAAGCACTTCTGTGTTTAATAATCATAGCTCCAGCTACGTAGCAGCAATGTCCTTAAAAGGGACTCCAGGAAGCGCCCCCGGATTACTGAAAAGTTTCTTTCCAGCTAATGAGATAGTAGCAAGTTTCCAGTTTTGTATCTTTGATTCAGTATAAATATTCTACAGAGCTGTGTGCACACATCTGTATGAAACCCCTTTGCCAAAGGAAGTGCCCCATACCAGGATGGGTGTCCTCACCCAGGTGAGCATATCTGCATCTCCCGTGAGTTCGGTCTCCGCGAACATGTCAGTGCAGGGATTGGACTCCGAGGAGACTACCATATCTCCTGTCAAGGCCTGCCCACCACGCCTGGGCAGGAACACTGGTAAAGGACGCCAGCCTTCTGATGCCTTAGGGTGGGTAGCCCAGCTGGCAGGGGAAGCAGGACGACTAACCAAGAAATACAAGGGATTCTTGGTTAAAACGAAGGCTGTGTTTGGGAAGGTTCTCTTGGACCTTGAGCCACATATTTTCTTTGAAAAGTATGCATTTATCCAAATTTTGTTGGGTTGTTATTGAGGAATGAACTGATGTGAATGTGAGACTTTACTTAATGGCACACTGTTCTGGAAATCTGGAGACCGGCAGCAGACTTAAATTCCAACTCATAACTTTTTAAAAGATTGTGAAATTATCAAAATGTACGTGAGCCCAGTTTTAATATGCTGCACATTGGGTGGAAGGGGCTGCCCATTATACCATTTCCGCCTTCGGATTCTCGGGCAGTGTAGGAATTCTGGGACATTGCCAAGTTCAGTGAAAAGTAAATATATAAGGAAAGAGGGGGGGGCAAACTTGAAGAGCTGCTCAATCTTACTGATAATCAGAGACATGCAAACCTAACTGATACTTTTTAACAAACACAAATTTCCAAGATTGGCAGGGACGGCTGGGACAGCTGGGACACAGGGCTGCTAGGCATTCAAACTGGTCCAGCACGCTGGGTACTGTTTGAGAAAACAAATCAAGATACTAAGGTTCAGGAGCAACTCTCTCAGTTCAGCAATTCTACTTCCACGAAATAAAACTATAGAGTACTCACAGATGGGTACAAACATTTAATTACAAAATGTTCATCTGCATTCCGCAGCTATTAAAAAGCTGGAATCCACCCAAATGTGCCACTCTGGGGACTGGCTGGAACCATATGGTGGAATACTATGCAACCATTCAGGGTGTGGGGTACTGACAGGGAGAGAAGATGCCATCACCACAGCTAACTGGAAATTCAGAAAAGGAAGAAGGGGAAGGAACTTCCCCTTGGATTCCCCCAAGGCTTGGATTCATAGATGCTCAATCCTAACTGTCAACTTCTAGCTGGTAAGGATTTGGGGTGATATTTTCTGTCTCATCTGCATTTTCTAAATTTTTCTTACGGAATACATGTTTAATAATGTTAAAATAATTTCCATCATTTAATGAGAACTCACATAAAGCTGATTTAGCCTAAAACCAGGCACAAATACAAGCTTGACCACAACCAATGTGAGCATCCATTCCCCCAGAATTCTTTCCCAACACCTGCTTTGCACTCAGGACACCAAAGGAGAATTCCACAAAGAAACCACGGATGTACTAACCCATGCTTAACGTGTGGTCTGGGCGCATCTGCCGGTCTGCCCTCCAGGTGTCACGCCCAGCCTAGACAGATTTGCTGAAATAAATCTGATTCCAGACTCCAGTTCACAGACTTAACCAGCTGACTGGGAAGAGCTCAGGAAGAACTGCGCTACTACTCCTTGGAACACGGAGGTGTGGAGAACAGTGGGTGGGACCCAGGCAGGCAGTGAGAAGCCCTCTGCTGCAGTCCAGTCCTACAGACTACTAAACTGGAGCTGTGTGATGCAGGCAATCTACCTCACCTCTCTGTTCTTTCATCTTCACTTCATTCCAAAACAGCTGTCTTGTATAGAATCCTCCTAAACTGTGAAAGACTATCAATGTAACACAATAATAACCAACCAACGCTAATCCGCAACAAACAAGCACATCTCAGCAGTAAGACAGAAATATTTTTGGTTTTAACTTCAGTCTGTACACAACCATACCAGAGATCTGACTGATATTATTTCTCTTGATGGGTAATTTAGTTAAACAAAAGGACTGGGTCCACTCACCTAGCTGGTCTCGGGGTCTAGAGAGAAACAGAGACATTGGAACAGGATCCCACCCCAATCTCACACTCCCTTTCTCCGGACCTGCTGCACACACACAGCATCTTGGACTCTAGCAAGATCTTGATCTGCTTTAGGGACAGCTCTGTCTGAATATCATTTCTAATATGAAACATCCCAAAATAGAAAAAGCCCACCGAGCACAGCCAGAGATACAAACACTCAAAGGGCTGAGACCATCAGATTTCAACCATGTCACACGACTCGACGCCTCCCAAATGCCCCGAGTTAGCTTGTGTGGCCCATGATTGGCTCTCATGCAATGTGCAGTTATTTACCAAAGGGGGTGATTTAGGCGACGGCCTCTAACTATGGGGATGTGCTTCCTGTCAGCCCCCTGGTACTGTAACTTTGAGATCCTTGGAAGAAGCTTCTGAGGGACCCAAATGCCACTTGGAAGAAGGTGGAGGATTCATGTATGGTCACCGGGGGAATGTGGACCAGTCAGTGCAAGGATACAAACACTCAAAGGCCGCATCGTACCCGAGAGGGGATGGTCAAAGGCTGAACAGCCGTCAGTCGCCTGCATTGGCAGTCCACAATAATTCCCAAAATAGCCTCCAGTTTTAACCATTTATTTGATAAACAATGAACACATTGGAACATGGATGACCAAACAGTTCAGTGGAACAGCTTCACGACGATACAGGTCTATGTTCACAAAGGTTCCAGGTGCTCACATTCTCAAAAGGGAAAAAGTCGCTGAGAGAAAAAGAATAATTTAAATAAAAATACATAATACAGTGCATTCGTTTTGTTCCCATTTGGAATTTGAAAATAAGCAGTTTATAAAGCCAAACTGTTTTCTTTGGGGCCAAATTTCTGTTTGACAGCTCAGTATGCAACTGCTGGGCTGCCTCAGACTTCAGTTACACAGCCAAAACCCAAACTGCCCACAGCACTCTGGGAGCACTGGCTATCTGCTTCATATTAAGTATCTGGCTCAAGGTTGAAAAGGCAGACCCTGCGCCCAAAAGGACACATTTTCTTCCAGTACAAGAATGTATCTCTAATAAACAATCTAATTAAAATACATTACATAACACTAGGTAAGGCTGGTGGCAGTGGCAAGAGAGACGACTGTCTTAGGGAAAACCTAAGGTCACCAAGGCGTTCTAAATGAGCGCTAAACAGGGGCACTAATATTTAAATATTACAATTTCCACTTAGAAAAAAAGAAATCACATTATTGATAGACCAGCACACTCAAAACCAATAATGTCACCAAACACATGCCCTGTGTCCCTTGGCAGAACAAGCGGCTCCCTGAACACAATGGGCCTTTTTATTAACTGGATCTCTTCATCCTTGGCATTTCGTACAAACCAAACAAAAAGGCAAAGCAGAAACATAGAAAAAGAAAGAGAGACATGAGAAACAGTCTTCAGCTTGAACTCTATTACTGAGAAGGACAAAACCTAAAAGATATGTTAGGAAAGTAAAAGGCATTATTTAACAAAAATGAAAGCGAGACCCGGGAGAGGGAGGAACTACATTGAGCTGCGACCTCTTTTGTTTGGTGGAACCGAAGGGCAACAGCGCCCTCTAGTGGACAGGAAATCAAAATGCGAACCAGCGTCTGAGCTCTGAGGTTGATCATAGAAACTTCCATTCTGAGCCTCACCATGTCACTGCGTTATGCAAAAGCAAAGAGGAATTGTCTCAATTGGATTTTTGAAAACGATTTTCAAATCTGGCATAACACTACAGACCCTCAACTGGGGTAGATGACACTGTAAAGTATTCTCTGGATCACCAGTGTGAACCTTTTCTGTCACTGAACGGCAGCTTCTGCGACCCTCGTCTGTTAGGCTGACACTCTGAAAAGGTTAAAATCCAAACTACCTGCGAATACAGAATTCAGCTCTAACCTCCCGTGAGAAACGTTTCAGCTGGGGTTCAACCAGGCGTGTGCGTGTGCACAGAGGGCACACCGTGGCAATGAGCCCGGTGCACACACACAGCCCGCACGTTCGAACCTCCTGGGGTTTTACAGGGGGTCCTCAAATGATGCAGTGAGCGTCAGTGAGCGTCTCGGCCGGCCTCCTGCTCCCGGGAGGAGGTTCTCAACACTGCGGCGTGTGTTTCCACGCATGTTCAGAGTCTAAGAACGTTCAATGTGAACAGGAGCAGAGTGGGGAGGCCCCCGCCTGTGGTCCCGGCTCCTGGGAGGCTGAGCCCAGTGAGACCCTCTCTCAAAAAAAACAAAAGAGCACAATGGTTGCTCAGCTCCTCAAGCACCGACGGAGGGGCCTTTCTCAGGGCCCCATTCTCAGGGTCTACGTGAGGCCGTTAAGGACTCTCCCGATGCCGTCAGGACTTTCAACAGTTTCTCAAATGAAATCGTTTCAGCTCATTCTACTTGTCATACATGGGTGTGTTCAGCATAAGAGCAGAGCTGTCACAAATATTTTTAATTAATCCCCCAAAGGTTACTTGGATTATTTTGGAATTTCTTCCTGTACTTAATGAGCATGTTCTTAAAAGAAGACAAATGCCAAGACCCCAGTGGCACAGCCTTGTCAACAGCTGGAGAGGAAACCAGGGTGCGCTGACCCACCTGGACAGGTTCTGCCCAGGCAGAAGACCAAATGTAAGCGCACACAGAGCCCGGGGTTCATGGACCTTTTCTAACAACTGGGGGCGGGCGGCAGGAGCAAATGGCACAGCTTGGTCATAAAAGCCAAGTTTAGGAACACTTAGGTATGGAAAAGAAAATAGAGACACAGCCGTATAAAGGAAGCCGCATAGTGTGTGCCTGGGGAGTGTGGCTTTGAAACCTTAGGGACAAATACCCTCTCTACCTGAAGAGAGAGGGATTCTCCTGGGTCACTGCAGGACAGGGAGAGCTTACACCAGCGACGGACTCATTGTGGTGACGATAAAAGTGCACAATACGTACCATCAGAAAAATGAGAAATTACACTCCATTTATGTATGATTTATCAAAATGTATAAATGCATTCTACTGCCATGTACCACTAATTAGAACAAATTTTAAAAATCAAAACAGAAAACTGCAGCAACCACACTTCACACCACGATTTCAGCTCATGATTTAGGAGTAAAACCCCAACAGTTCACAAGTGGGTTAAAATAAAATGACAAAACACTAACACTTGAATTCCCTGCAAAGAAAATCTAATACCTTCATTTTGCTTAAGGAGAACAAATTTAGGGGTGCCTTTGACAGCACGAGCATGTATTGTTTACAACTCCAAGTGTGTGAATTTTGATGTCCTCGGGGAGGTGTTGGCGTACCACCACCACCACCAGCAGGTGAGGGCATCAGCCCTGGCGCTCTGGCGCACACCAAGTGGCCAGCTCGTACTTGTCCAAGGGTAAAACAATTTTGGTTTTACTAATGGGTCCCCTGGTTCCAAAACCAAAACCAGGCCAGGCTATTTCAGATTTAAAGCCACAACATTTGATACAGCCCAACATTATAAAGGCTCGAAAGGTGAAAGACACTCTTCATCCTGACTGAACTCAAAGGAATTTAAAAATCAAACTTGGGTCACTCCTGATTTTGGGTGGCAACAAGAAGAAAGTTTTATCTTCATGACCCTGAAGCTTAGATTGAAGAACCTAACTTGCTCGTACTTGTTCATTGTTTCTAATGCGTCTGACAAAGCCCTGGCTGCTTCTCCACCAATGCAATGATGGTCAGTCTGTCTATCAGGGCTCATCTGCAGGGCTTCAATGCAGCCCTAACGGAGACAGTGGACAGAGGCTGCTGCCCCGGGTCTGGCCGTCACCAGGGGCCTGCTTTGCTGAGAGCCCCACAGTCTGCAGGCGCCGGGGCCACTGTACGCCCAACCGTGTGCCGATGGCTGACTCAGCTCGACTCGCAGCCGAGTCCAGAAGCAAGCCCCGGACCTCATGGTGGGAAACTGCCTAGCCTAGGAAACTCCCTGTCCTGAGACTCCGCAGTACTGTGCGCAGCATTCACCAGGCTGAAGCCATTCCAGGGTTTTAGGAAACCAGAGCCACCACGGCTAACTTCAGGGAGGCCCTCCCGCTCAGTCTACGCTGCCACCAACCGCAGTGGACTCCCTCGCCTGGACTGGGTAGCGGTCGGGACTGTGGGGCTCCGGGCCTCTTGATCTGCTAGCAGAAGTCTGGGTGAAGAGATGACTCCCCCTGGAAACTGAGATGCTCATCTCCAGAGAGAGGTCCGCAAGCTACAGCTCTCAATCTACAAAGGTCTTCGGGTTCATAAAGCTGGTTGAACAAAGGTCAAGGAGAGAAGAGTGTTAGTTTCTGAGGAGACAACATCCAAATCCTTGCAGCTACCTAGACAAAGGGAAGGCCTGGGGCAAGGGACGTGGGATTCCCAGCTACCTGCCATGCGCTGCCCCAATCTCCTGAAGGGTGGAGCGTCCACTCATCCAGACCTCATCTGATGGGCCCATTGAGGGAACACTTAGGCCGCTCTGCTTTGAGAGGGGCCAGGCCATCTAACACAGGTGTCACCAAACTCCTCTGTGAAGGGCCACATGACCTCTGCTATAATTACTCGATCCTGAGGTGACACGCTAAATGGGCATGGCTGTGCTCCAGTGAAACTGTATTTACCAAGTCAGGCAGCGGGCCAGCTTTGGGCCAGATTTAGCACAGGGGCCAGAGCTTGCCCACCCCCCAATCTACATGGTTGAATTCAGTCAAGAGAAGTAAAATCCAGGTACAAACCTTAACAGTAAAAACCAGGGCTCCATGAACCCACAGTGCTTCCCACACTTCCCCAAAAGCCTCCTGTCTTCCAGAATCAACCTAATCCTTTTCAGGTGAATTGAGGAAGAATGTCCTCAACTGCCTTAGCGATATCAAATATCAAAAATCCACAACAGCTGTGTATCACTTACAGCCAGGGAAGGAAGGCGTCCACAAGACAGCACTGCTTAAGAGCCACGTCGGGGGCATAGGACCCTAGTACAACCCCGAAGGGAGAACTGTGCCCTTCCACACCCAGGACCCTCACCAACAGCAACCCCAACCTTCCACAACACCGCACCTCGTGGGAAGGGTTTTAAAGGAACCGCTGGGAACCCCAGATTGCAAGTCGGACTGTCCCGCACCTCAGGCATCGTGTCTTCAGCTGGGATTGCCAGTCTCAAATACTGTCAGGCTGCTCCAGCCGCCGTGTGCCAGAGACACGCATCCCCAAGGCTACTCAACTGCTCATCTAGAGAGTGGTCACCCTTGGCCACGGGGGAGGCAGGCCAGCAGCACCGCCAACACCTGGACAGAGGTGGCTGGAACGCCCGGATGTCTTGGAAACCAAGATGTCCAGCACACTCTGCAAGCAGCTATTTCATCTGCGATGGGCAGAAATGAAGAAGAGACAACGACTCAACCTGGCAGGCTGCACAGCTCAGTGGAAGGCAGAGCTTCATCTAGAAGCCACAGCCACTCGGGCCAGGGCAGTTTCTGAGGCAACCACGCAGGACAGAGAAGCCAGCTCAGTCGTGATGGAAAGCCACGTGCCTCTATCTGCAGCCTCTTCTTTTCTTTTAGCCTGATGCCACCGCTGCAGAGGGAAAGCCATTTGCAAGTCTTTGAATGCCTGGGATTTGCAGTATACTATTTCAAAAACTGAGAATAAACAGCAGCAGCCCTCACTCAGACTGAAGCTTCCCAGACGGGGGGAGTGAGATGAGCAGGGTGAGGGCGACGGGGAGGGAAGGTGGGTGTGGGGCAGGAAAGGCTGGTCTCCCTGGGACCTTCTGCACCTCTGGCCTGTGCCAAGCTCATGACTGCCACCCAGTCCAGCCAAGGACACCAGCCGCAGCATCCACAGAATGAACTGAGGACAGAGGGAGGAAGTGTTTGGAAAGTGGAGCCGTGGAGAGGCACAGAGGCCCTGGGCTTGCTCCAGGGCTCAGAGGGATCAACAGTCTTCCCTGTCGCACTTCACACTCTACCGGTCCTTCCACTATGATCAGACAGCCACACGGGGGAGACTCCTTTTTTTTTTCTTTTTTTTGCAGTGCTGGAGATTGAACCCAGGGCCTTATGCTTGCAAGGCAGGCACTCTACCAACTGAGCTGTATCCCCAGCCCCTGGGGAGGTTCCTTTTATGTTCCAAGTCAACTCCAGGTCCTGCATGACAAGGCCAGGGCCTGGTGCCACAGGTCTTTGGAAGTGCACAGGCCACACCCCAGGTCTGCTCTCCAACATCAGATGGGCCCACCTAAACACTCTGGCAGGAAATCAGCACATGCACCCGTCTCACTGATTAAAGAAAATCTGTGAAGCTAGGATTAAAGGAACAAGGTCTTTCAGTTAATTTTCTTGTCAACTTAAATAAAAAAAGGTAGTTTTCCTAGGTCCTTAAATCTTTTTTAAGTTAGTTATTCAGTACCACTCTGGTCCACACCCTGCACCCTAACAGTTCTCATCACGATCAATACAACACACTGCCTCTGGGACCCTGAGGATCCAGGTCTTATTTTTAATGTCACATCACCAGTTTCGACCTCTGTGATGATGGTACAGAATTTATGCCAATGAAAGGTTGAAAAAATAGCTAGACATATTCTGAGCCCAGGATGAAGTCTTAGGAGTTGATTGTACATGGATCCCTTTGAATTTTTTTTAACTCCTGTCACCTCTTTCCCTGAGCAGATGGGTGCGGTCCAAAGCTCTGTCTGGGACCGCAGCCTCGCTGATTCTTTAAAAATGCGCTTTCCCTCCCACGCTTGCCCTGAAGGTGCTAGGGAAGCTTTCTGGAGGGTCAAGAAGGAGTTGTTCAACATTAGGAAAGAGAGAGATGGGAGAGAGAAGCCCAAGAGAGAGGCCACCAAGGGGCATCAGAGGCTGGAGGGGACCTGAGAGAAGACTGCCCAAGACAATCCATTTTCTGTATCTGCAGACAAATCTGAAGATGCACACTCTCCTCAAAGTGGCTGACTTCTACTAACTCAGAATGGATACCTAGGGGCCAAGATGAAACAAACCCTGCCAAGAAGGATGTTGCGAGCATCGCTTCGCCTGGATGCTGAGGGAAGGTCGCCCTCCTGGCCCGCCCTCCACGCGGTGGTCATGTGCCTACGCTGGCAATCCTGAGGTGAAGACAAGGATGACTTCTCCAGTTTTAGAAAGAAATAAGATCCTGTTCCCAGAGGAAAATGATAGCGCTGGTGACCGGGGAGACCTGCAGGATCCTTTGTTCTGAAGCACGATGTGCTGCCCCTCCCATATCCCGTTACCAGGCAATTTTGATTTGAATAGCACAGATAATGGGAACATGTCACACATCTCACAGACCAGGTCACAGACTCTTGGATGCAGACTGCTGTCCCTAAGCCCTGAGTACTAAAACAGCCCTGGTCCTTCACTGAGCGTCCAGCTGTCAGAACGGCCAAGGTGGCCCACACAGCCATCATGGGGTGCTGGGGTTTAAAGAAGCCGAGGTTTTAATGAGACCGCAGCTGAAAGGCTACGAGCACACTTTAAAATTAGAGAACCACCCTAAACTGTTCATCATAGCTAGATTAAACGGATTTCATGACGGCAGTCACAAAAGCTAAACAAACAGCACAACGTAAGCCGGCAGCCTACCTATTCCCGAGTTGGCGCCCGTCACCACGACCACCTTGCCGCTGAAGTCGCGGCCCTGCAGGATCTCCATGGCGGTGGTGCTGCCGTCATATCGCTGCCTGCTGGTCGGCTTTGTCGGGTTATCGTCCACGGTGAAGGCCAGCCTGGGGTCCAAGTAGGTGGTTCTTTTATTTATATGGCTGCAAAGAACAGAGAACGCAGTGAGACCCACAGTGAGCACTCACTAAAATATCTCAGGTGAAGGGAAGCCCCCCATCCACGCACCACGAGGCTCCCTCGGAGCCCAAACAGCAGGAGGGCCGAGACCCTCTCCTGGTCTCTGGAAGGATCACAGTGCTGGCTGGAAAGATGGCACCGAAGCCCTTCCTTCTGAGCTCAGAGCACACTGCAACGTGCAGTACCCACACATCGTATCCTTACGACTCACAGACAGCTGCTGGACAGGCTCCGGGGTTTCGCTTAATTCAAGTAAATGCAGTCACAAGATCTGTCAATCACCCCCCTCAACAGATTTCAATTAAATCCCTTTGCCCTGTGCACGGGCCTCAGAAGACTGTAAGATGAGTAGAAAACCCAAATTGATAAAAATTCTTAACAGTAAATATGAAACTGACCAACTAATGAAATTCTAATGGTTTGTATCTTAAGACCACACCCAGACCTCCTATAAGTATTCTGCTTTTTTGATCTAGAATTACCTAAAATTTACATAACATTAAAATCTACTGGTAAATATGGATCAGTAAGTTGCTCATTGTAATAGATTTTTTACATTTTAAATGTGATCTTGGGATTTAAGGTAAAGACCTCAAAACAGCACAAAAATACCTTAAAAACTATTAAGAATCCTCCAGAAATACATACGATTTCATGATGTAAAATGTATTCCTGTGCATAAAATTACATGGTTAAGGGTTGGGATGTAGTTCAAGGTAGAGTGCTTTCCTAGCACGTGTGAGGCCATGGGTTCAATCTGCAACCCCAGAAATAAATAAAACACACTACTTAATTTAAAATCTATACCCCTCACCTATAAATATTGAGAGTCTGACCTTCAGTATACCATAGCCTGCCAGGTTACACACTGAGCCCAAGGTTACACACAGGCACTAGTGCTGTGCTGTGCTGTGCCAGTGACTCACACTGGATTACCAGAGCCACATGTGCGTGCTCCTGGCCCCTCAGCAACTTCACCTTGGAGGCCTGAAATTGCCTATCGTCAGAGAATTTGCACCACAGAAACAAACCTGTGCTTTCTTTTCCTTCCACTAAAGAGCTGATTGTTAAACACTAAGAGCACACAACTGCAACAGCTCAGAGAAGTGAGATGACAAACCAGGAAGCCGAGTTCAGCTTGCCTCCAGAGCCCATGACTCTCCTGGAGTAGAACAGCAGATGGCCAAATATGGCCCACCACTTGTTGTTCTAAATAAAGTTTTATTGAAACACAGCAATGACCATCATTTTTATATCATCTATGGCTCCTTCAGCATTACAATAGCAGAGCTGAAAACTTCCAACAGAAACCATATGGCCCCCAAAGCCTAAAACATTACCTGGTCTGTCACAGAAAAGGTGAAAGTCCCCTCTCCAGAGCAGACCAATGGCTCTCAAGCTGCCCTTGGAGACCTCGTTAAGCACGGGTTGCCAGACCCACCCCAAGAGTTGCAATTCGGAGTGGGGTTAAGGGAAGTTCCCAGGAGAAGCTGATGCTATGGATCCAGGAACAATGCCTGGGAAACACTGCTCGAGGTCAATTACAATAAAACCATTTCAGGGAATATCTTTCCTGGCAAACATACAAAGGCTGCACAAGAGCAAACGGACTTGACTACCCAAAATTTTAAAGCTTCCACCATTAATTTTTAAAAAACCAACAAAGTTAAAAGAAAAACTTGGAAAAAAAACATTGGTAATAGACAACCAAAAGGTTGGTATGCTTTATTTGTTGAGGAAAAAAACTTATAATTCAAAGAGGAAAAAGCCTTTTACAAACCAACGGGGAGCAACATCCCACCTGCCCAGCTTGTGAGTCTCCTCTCGGGCGGCCTGTGCAGCTCAGAGACTCTGCGAGCAAGCTATGGGCCATTTGCTCCCAATCCTGGCAACGCACCAAAGAGTTCACATATTTGTTCAAAAACCACTTAAGCCACTTGTTACTGTAACTACATTACTTAATGAACTATTAATACACGAACTGATAATGAGAGGTGAAAACAAAGCGTCTCTCTAACTATGAGGATCTGGCTGAGTGCTTTGGAGAGCCACAAAGGCAGGTAGCTAAGAGGATAAGGTACAGTGAAGACACTAGAAAAATGCCATGAAACTCCAGAAAAGAGGCAGCATTCAGAATTTCTGAAAAGGTAAGTTTTTGATCAACTTTAAAGAAAGCAAAAATAGAAATTGCAGATGCTTCGTTCCAGGTTGTGCTCAGAGAAGGAAGACCCTTTGCAAGTCAGAAGCAGACCTGTCCTGACCCCAGAGCATTCAGGTTACATACACAGCTTCGAAAAACAATGATTGTTCCTGTGCAGGGGTGTGGCTCAGTGGGAGAGCACTTGGCAGTAGGCAATCCCAATACCGGAAAAAAAAATTCTGCCTAAATCAATCTATTAACCAACCTATCCTAATCTGGCAAATAAACAAACTTCCTGTTAAACACTGACAGTCAGAAATCAGCCCCTCTTAACTACAAGTGCTAAGAGACAGATATGTAAATGCAGATGAGGAGAATCACATGACACGCAGGTAGTGTGCGAGACAGGTGGCCACTATTATTGCTTGAATTTATTCCAAAGATAGAATGAGAGACGTGAAAAAAGGTTACAGATAAGGATACCAAAAAGTAATTACAGATTCCCAATAACAGAAACTTCACAACATCAATCCCCATAGGCAATCTGATAAAATCATAGTATATCTGTACAAAATAATACTCTAGAGCCATAAAATATTCTCTTAAAAAAAATAAGGATATGAGATAATGACCACAATATCTCACGTGGAAAAGCAGGTTTTTAAACCACTCACCTGGTACATTTCCTAAGTGAAGAAAGCCTGGGGACAGAAAACAGCCTGGGGACAGAAAACAGCCTGGGGAGGCGGTAGGAAAAGACAGGCGGGAAGGACAACCCAAGCCATTCACAGCCATTGCTCCTGCTGCTGAGAGTACAGCGTGTGCCACTGTGGATTTTCTACAGTCAACGTGTGTTACTTTTATAACTAACACTGCCTGTTAAAATGCAGAAAGGCCAAAGCAGTTCTGAGTGCACACTTACTCGACGAAAAACACCTGTCCGTTCTCGTCGGTTTCTTGTTCCCATCCATAGGGCAAATCTGAAACAGGGAAGACAACAGGTCTGTGAGCACCATGCGACCTGAAGCCCCTTCCAGGCTCGGGCTCAGGAAGAGGAGGTGCCATGTCGGCCAGCCCTGCCCGGAACCCCGTCCCTGCACAGCTGGAGCAGCTGCGGAAGTCACAGCCCAGCTGCACTCCCAGGTGGGCCTCTGTTTCACTCCCGTTCTAAATGATCCCTTCGGTTCCTGCTTTGGGGGAACCTCTCCCTTGCTCTGATCAGTGTGAATTCTCCCCTGAGTAAGCTCAGAGACACCCGGGCAGGCGCAGCAGCACCCGAGCCATCATCTGCCGATGCCCACTGCCTCCTGGGAGGTCACACTCTCAGGATGTCTCTTCAGCTAGACCCCAAGCCCCTGAGAACGAGGACCCACTTACACTTCTTTGCTTTTCCCATTCTTATATGTCTATTCTGCGCCCTGCACACTCGCTGAGAAGCACCTAGAAGTCAGGGTGATCCTTATGGAATTCCATTAAGCACTGATATACTTAATGCCATAGTATAAACCAAGAGCGATCTAGCTCACAGACAGTGCAGCTACAGGGAAAGCTTGGAGACCGCCAGCCAGAGGCCCCATTCATTTTAATACTTTTTTGTTTAAGACTAGTAAGAAATCATCCCCTTGGGAGCTGGGGCTGGGGCTCAGTGGTAGAGCGCTTGCCTAGCATGTGTGAGGCACTGGGTTTGATTCTCAGCACCACATATAAATAAATGAATAAAATAAAGGTCTATCAACATCTAAAAAATATTAAAAAAAAAAGAAAGAAATCACCCAAGATCCTATCACCTCCTTCTGCCCAATGCCACAGGCTCTTGGAGTAAGAGTCGTTTAGGTCCTTGATGTTCTCCACCAGAGCCTTCCCAGAATGACCCAGTGACCCGCCACCTTGCTGTCTATGACATTCTCACAACATAATTAATGTTTTAAATACAAGATTCTCTCCTTATGACAATGACATACAAACCTCCTGCTACTCGTTTCCTTTTTCCAGTTTTCGGATGTTCCCATTGAGTCTTCTCCTCAGTGTGACTGTTTAAAAAAAGAAAAGAATCCACAGTCCGTAAGCACCAGGTAACATTTCTAAGCAATGATCAATTGTATTAAAGCTGTTCTTTCCCAAAAAAACACCCTCTCAAGAGTAGTAAAAACGCACTCTCAGAAAAGAAATAAGCAGAATGTAAACTTTACAGCTCGCATTCCTAGTTGGAGAAGCAATCCTGCAGGAATGTCCTGAGCAACCTCCTGGGGGTGGAGGTCGGGGCACAGGGGAGAGGAGAAGGTGGAGGACCAAGCCACCAGCTCGGGGGCACCTTCAGCCCACTACGAATTACCCAGCATACCCAGAGAGGAGTTTTGTATTTGTTTTTAGTCCAGGATATAATAATAAAATTTGTAAAGTCTAATTTATAATGCAGATATTTAAACACAATCTGAATATATTAATCTTCTTAAAATGTGCATTCTTTCCACAGATAAAACTTCCCAGTGTTTCCTTAGCACCAGTTCCTAGGTGCCCAGAGGGGTGAGCATGCAGGGAGGTGGACCCTCAGGCATCCAGCTGTGAACCTCTGGTCAAGTTCCTCACCTCTGAGCCTCCACTGTCTCATCTACAAAATGGAAACAATTCTAGTGCTGACCCCAGGGGAAGGCTCGGGGGACACTGCATACAAAGTGTGTCCTGGCATACGTGGTACTGCGATATAAACAGTCCTCAAAGTTGCAAGCCATTCTTTGAACAAATGAACTGTACAAACAGGCCCGATTTCCATACCAAACTTAGCACTGTATCTCAGAACAACACATAATCATAATTAAAACAGTCAGCCAATGCCAGCAACGCCTGTTCGCAGGTGACAAGGCATCCAGGAACACGCAGTCGCTTCATGAGGGACATGGCCGGAGGCCGTGGGAGGCATCTGAAGGCTAAGTGGTCTTCCTAAAAGTCCACATACTCTTGCAAAATATAAAACAGTAAAATCACCATTGTCCAGACAACAAAACCTGGACACTCCTTCCTTAACATTGAAGAAAATAAATACAGAGAGCATGGAACTTTCTGGACAATTTTGCAAGTCACAAGCAAGAGCTGTCTTTTCATGAACTGTAGATTTCTGGTTTTTGTTCTGTTTTACAAACTCCTGGCAGCCGGGCCTCTGCCCTAGTGCAGCACCCGGGCTCACAGGCAGAATGACCAGTCTTCCAGGGCTAGCTGTGGTCAGCCAGCTGAGGCTCCTCTCCTCTGGCGAGGCACAGGATCCTGGTGTGCTTGTCCTGCTTGTCCTGATTACACCGCCAATCCAGCAGGCTGTACCGGCGGCAAAGGCCAACCCCACTCTGCGTCAACTACCACCAAATCCAACTTCAAAACAGAAACTCCGACTCCCTCCAAAGTACAACCCTGCCCACTCCTCGCAGCACAGGGGACCGGCAGTGAACCCCCCTGCTCATCCCTGCCAACTGAAGGGTCGCTGACTGGCTAAGCCAAACACAGCGGCAGCATCCAAAGGTCTGCCCCTGGCCTTACCAGGTGAGCCCTCCTCCCAGGTAAGGGACGGGGCACTGTGTTCATGGGCCTGACGTTAAGAGCCATCTTCGTCTCCTGCGCACACAGCAGATGCGCTTGCAGTCTAGCTCCCAACAAATGTGCACTCAAGAAAGGGACCTCTAGCCAGCCATGGTGGCACACGCCTGCAATCTCAGAGACTGGGAAGGCCCAGGCAGGAGGATGACAAGAACAAAGCCAGCCTGGGCAACTTTGTGACAACCTGCTCAAAACTTTTAAAAATGTTATAAATGTCCTGGGATGGAGCTCAGGGGCAGAGAGCTCCTGGGTTCAATTATTCCCTTACTGCGGGAGATTAAGCAAGAACGTGACCCCAGGCCTGGGAGCAGGCGAGCCAGGGCGGCCCCTCAGCCCACACACCCGCTGCCCCACGGCAGGTGGCAAGTGCAGATTCATGTGATGAGCAGCCACAAAGCTCGCTCAGAACGTTTGGAATGTACCTGAAGGACACCTTAAACACCTAGTCAGTGTGTGCTCTTGACGGGGACAGAAACCCTTCAAACCAGGGTTTCTTACCCTCAGTGCTACTGGGGCTGGGGGACTCCGCAGTGGGGGCCCCGTGTGCATCCCTGCCCCCACCCTAGGTGCCCACACTCCAGCCCCCCAGCTGGGGCCAAAGGAAGTGTTCCCAGAGGTCACCCATCGTCCCTGGGGGAGAGCCCAGGCCTGAGTGCAGACGGTGTACTTGGGGGAGGGCTCTGAAGCCTGGAGGCCACCGGCCCTGCGTTCCCACTTTCCCACTCACACGCCACATGCCTGGGAGTCGCTGGTCACCCTCCCTGCGCCTCGGCTTCCTCGTCGGTGCCAGGGGCCCAGGACGAGCAGCCGCGCCGGGGGCTGTGCAGAACCCGGTGAGTGAAGAACAAGCCCAGGACCGCGCCGCCCAGCGGAAGGATTAGTCTAAGTAAATGCTTATGCACAAAAATTAATTAAAAGTATTCTTTTTAATTATAACCTTAAATGACTTTTTAATGAAGAGGAAATCACGACACATGTCCCCCAAGTGTTATCTTATTCCCCTTTAAACAGAAGCCTGCCGTTTTTTTCTTTCAATAAGCTTTCTGTCATTTAAAGAGATAATTAACAGTAATCTTAACCTAAACCAAGGGATCAAAATTACATTTATGCCACATGATGTGAATTTCCCTCTAAGTGTGCTCTCCTAAGGCTCCGGCTGGGAAGCAGAGGGGCAGTTAGCCCAGAGGCCGGCAGCGGCCAGTGGGACAGCCACCTGGGACTGGGGTACAGTCTCCTGGAGAGCCAGCCTTCTCTCCAGGCTTCACAGGAAAAGGGGACAGGGGAGGAGGGCCCAGGAAGGCCCCAGAGACTACAGTGATAGACCAGGCACTGAGTCCTTGTCCCTCCAACGCCATCTCCCACAGAGGGGCTTCTCCAGGTGGCTGGGAGGGGACAGACCTGCCGGTTCTGTGCTGAGGTCTGCCTGCAGTAAGGGGATGTCCCAGAGCCCCCAGTCCCGCCCAGCCTGGTGGGCTTTGGAGCCATGTGACCTGTGCCTCTGAGGTCTAGGAGTGGCCTGTGGGATACACAGGCCCAGGAGCACCCCACAGCTGGACAGTGCTGAGGCTACAAAGGGAAACTCCACTAGACCCTGAGGCCTCCAGGGACCTATGGCCTCTGTCCTCAGGCATGGCCTTGCTGCGGTGTAGAAAGAGCATCTGGAAAAAGGAAGGAATTGAAGAGTGGTTTGAGAGCCCATTAGCAAACCTTGTCAAACTCCAAGAGAAAGTAGTGTCATTTCCAGAGCTTTGAGGGAAAAGAAAGACCAGGAAGCTTGCAGGTCAGGAGAGATCAAGGGGCTGGCTGGATTATGAACAGTCAGAGGGATCCGTCAGCCTGTGAGCCAAAGAACAGAGGGCCTACAGGACTGGAGCGAGGGTCTGCAGGAACATGCATCCCTGCTGGGAGCCAGGCAGCCTGGTCACCAGAGTCAAGGTGACAGTGGGGCCAGGCAGGCCAGTGTGAGACCAGAGATGCTGCTGAGGGTCGGAGGAAGGACTTCTGCAAGTCTCACAGGCACCGTGGAGTCCCCGGAAGGAAGCAGATGGGAAAAGCTAAGCCACATGGAGTGAGGAATGTGGGGAGGCAGGACCAGCCTGGGAGGAAGCTCTTGGCCCTAAATGGAAAGCAGCAGGGGCCCCTGGGAACCCAGCCAGGTGAGAACAGAGGAGGGAGGCCGAGCAGGCTCAGAAAGCCAGAAGCGGCCCAGGGGCTGTGTCTTGGGGTCTGGTAGGCCACCCGCCCTCAGGCCCCGGTGAACCTTCACTACACATTCCAGGTGCTACAGTTCCTGGGTGCTGAGTGCTGGGGAGACAGGTGACAGGAAGAGGCCCCCTCCCTCTCGGAGGGACACAGAGCAAACGGGAAGAAACCTGCCAACAACGCTGAGGACCAAGAAGCAGGTGGCCAAAGTGATGTGTGTGGGGGTGGGGCACCAGGCGGGGAAGGTCTCTGGGGCAGTGAGCGACTTGGCTCAGCTCTGAGGGGGGAACATCTCCAGGCGCAGGGGCAGTGGCCAGGAGGGGGACCGCCTGGCCTCCTGCACCGCTGACACCTTCTCTGCTCCCAGAATCGTCCCTGTCATTCTACCAAGCCTCAATTCTTTCGAAAGACACAAACCTACAGTCAGGTCTAGGTTCCAAACTGACAGTGAACCCTGGGCCTGACAACAGGGCAGCTCCTCCACAAGGCGCACAGGGCCTCCGTCACCTGGGTCCTTCTTCCCTGCCCCAAGTGAACAAGTCTGTGGCCTCCACTCCCCGACTCTGCCTGGGCTGCCCTCCTGCCCACCCACTCCATCCACCTTCTTCCACCTGTGCTCCATGACACTGCCCAGGCGCCAAGGCTTCCAGATGCCTCCCTGCCATCCCCCCACCTCCCCACACACTCCTCATGCTAGACAGGCTGCCACTCAGCACACACGGCACTCAGGCTGATATGTCCCTCTGCTCAGTCACACTGAGCATAGTTGATGACAACTGGGTCGTGCATGCTGGCACACACCTGTAATCCCCATGCCTTGGGAGGCTGAAGAAGGAGGACCACAAGTTTGAGGCCAGCTTGGGCAACTCAGAGACCCTGTTTCAAAATAACAAAAAGGGCTGATGATGTAGCCCCCACATTCAATCCCCAGTACCCTCCCCCACGAAAAAGAGGCAACCAGGTCTTACTACCTCAGTGCCCAGCAAGGAGCCTGAACGGCTTGAACGGAAGATCTCTGTATGTCCTGAATGAACCAGATCACCGGAGGGTTTTCTTTTTTTCCTTTCTACCTGGCCACCACAGACTCCAGCAGTCACAACCTTGGGTAGATCATGATCACCAGGAAGATTTCAGTCTACAATCAACCTACCCATGGGGAGAAGGAAGGGCCCAAACTAATTCACTCAATTTCTGGAGGTGAAGGACCCAGGAAAAATTTTTATTTTAAATAAAAATCACAATACGCATACTAATTTGTTTCTAAAAGCCAGCTAATAATCCACTCATCTGGAATGCTTTAAAAAATAGAGACTCCCCAAGTGGAAGAGTCTGCAGCAAGAGGTTCTCCCCAGAGATCTGGAGTCTGCATTTAAGACACTCCCCAAGTTATTCAGACATCAAGCCTAAAAGACACAGCTGGAGCCCCCAACGCATCAAAAAGACTAAGTGACTGAAGAGCCCTACGCTAAGTGTTTTATACACACTGCCTCAAGGGACCCTTTTATCAACCCATTTTACAGATGAGAAAACCGAGGCTGAATTCTTTCAACGATTCAAAGTCACACGATAATGGAGAAAGGAGCTGCTAGGGTTTCCCAGTAGTTATCTATGGCATTTATTTTTAGGATAATACATACTCCCAGGCCTTCAACCCAAACCCCCAAGGAGGGAGATGGGCATGTGCATATTTTAAAATTTCTTTCTTTCTGGTGGAACATCTGCCATCACCGCACCGTGCAGTGCTGCCTCCTGAACAGCAGAGGGCGCGCCTGACCGCTGCCAGGTGACCCCGCTTGACCCAGAGCCACAATGGGGCCGGCCCCTTCTGGGGACCCTGGAGCCCTTAAGAATCACTGTCCATTAGCACCGCCTTCGCCAAGCCGGGCGGTGCGGCGCCCCACGCTCGAGGCCGCAGGGTTCCAGGTGCGGCCCCTAGAGGTGCGTCCCAGGCCCAGCGGCCCCACTGCGGCCCCTTACTTGGCATAGTAAACCCAGCCGTCCTTGGTGGTTCTCTCCTCCCAGCCCGGGGGCAGCTCATCCTCGCTGTCCGTGTCATCCAGGCCCGCGTAGCGCAGCGCTGCCATGGCGGATAGAGGAGGCGCTCGCCCGCTGTCCCGATCGCGCGCCGCCGGCTCTCCTCGCCCAGGAACTCACTCCGGCTTCAACCGAGCGCCGCGCGCGCCGGGGCCCGACCGCTCGCGCTTGCGCACCGCTCCGCCGAGAGTCGCGGAGCGGACTCCGTAGTCGTAATCCAGTTTCCTAGGTTTTGCAGCTGCCGGCATAAAAGGGGAGGAGCCTAAGGAGACCGGCGGCGAAAGCGTGAAAGAGACTACGCTGCCTCTCGGCTGGAAGTAAAGCCCGGAGACGGCTCAGGAGTTCAGAGTCGGGGCGGAGTTTCGTCACTCTGCGGGAGGCAGGGAAGGGGCGTGCGCATCCAGTCACGGTCCAGGACTCCGCCCGTTGCTGGGCGACCTGTAACACTTCCGCGTGTTCTGACCAATCCTGCAGGAACCCTAGCAATTGCGCATCCTGGGAAATGTAGTGCAGGCCCAACCGGAATAGAAAGTGAAGCCAAAAAGAAGGATTCTGATGGGGAAGTCCTGGACTCCAGCCCCTTTTTATTTTAAGGCCTCCTGGAGAGTAAGCATTCCTGATTTAAAATCTCCTAGTTGCCATCACGCGGGCTAATTCACAGATTTTGTTGTGCATAGAAATATGGCATTATAAACCTGGAGAATTTAAGTTGCAAATTCTCACGCCTCCTGATTCCCTAATCTTGCTGAAGGTCCTTCCAGTCCAATGAAAGGTCCTTCCACTGTTGATAATAATGGCTAACTTTATGGATCCCTTAATGTGGCGTGCTGGCCAGGAAATCATAGGCTCTCTCTTGCACATCACACACTTCTGTGACGTGGACACGCCTCAGAAGGATAGCTAACTACCCAAGAGACCACAGTTAGAAGAGAACAGAACCAGGAAATTCGGGGCAGTTCAGACCCTCTTGCTACACTGCAATTACTTACTTATCCATGTATTCCCAAATAATCGAACAGAACACCACATCTTATGCTTCCTTGGTTCACTACCACTTGGCAAAATGCTAAATTCATTAAACGAATAAATGAAAATGTGATTTTCAGATTTAGCCCTCTGTGAACCAACCTAGTTAAGAACCAAATTTCCAAATTTGTGAAGCAGACTGACTCCTGTCATCTCATCTATAAATGTCCTGTATTGAAAAGGGGAAGCATATCTTCAACTTGACCTTCAACAATGTTGCTTTTTCTCTTCCAGTCCTAACAGTGATTCTTACTATAGGATTCCTACTTTGCACGCTCTTTAGGGAGACACGCTTTCCTGAACAGGCCCAGCCAAAAGGTGATGTAATGAAAGCACCTTTTAGTGAGACCAGGCTTGCTGTCCCAGCCCAAACTTGAATTTTCTCTAACCTGTGTGCATTTGTATCTGCTGCTCCTCTGCTTGCCTCTAGTTGGCCACTTTCACCTCTCACCAAGCCCACTTACTTCTTTGATATAAATAGAGAATTGGCTCACAAAGTCCCCTGATTGCAGGGAGGTGAATGGATACATTCAAACTGATCAGCTTCAGTTTCCCCACCATCCATGGTCTCTGTTCAAGCAGCGACTGCTTAGATTGCTCTTGGGTTGCCCTGGTCATGGCTTCTGCTGGCACCAGTTACCTGTGAATGGGCAACAGGTAAAATCATATGGTGTCCTCAAAACTGGGTAGTGTCCCTCTGGTAGAAGTCTAGACTTCAGGCCAACCCTCTGCTGTTCCCTACATTATCAGTTCCCCTCAAGGGATGCCAGAGTTTCTCAGCCTCAACATTACTGACATTTGGGGCTAGAAAATTCTTGATTTGGGGACTCTGTGCATTGGGTGTGTTCAGCAGCATTTTTATACCTCTACCTACTAGATGCCAGTAGCGTCCCCCGTCCCAGTGGTGACGTCGAAAATATCTCCAGACGTTGCCAGTTTGGACCCCAGTCAAGAACCGTGGATAGATTGAAATCTACGGATTTCAGGATTTATAGTCTTTGGCTTCAGAGCAACACTGTGTTTTGGTCAGGCTCATCGGACTGCAAGGAGCAGAGACTGATTCAAGAACTAGGGTTTATTTTCAGAATTCACATGAACTGAACTGGAACATGGATCACATATGAGGAAACCCAAGGACAGGTCTATTTTTTTTCTCTTGTGGTCTTTGTCACCAAACAGGGGTCTGAGGAGGTCCCCCAGAAGGGAGAAGGGGATTTCGACTCAGGCCTGGCAGGTTCTTGACCTATGCTGCAGGGAGAAACTTCAGGATACATCAAAACGGCACAGAGGTTAATTAGGAAAGCAAGGAGATTTAATCAGGAAAGCAAACAGTGGAGCAGGAGGAAAACTCAAAGGTGAGAGAGTGTGGGTGCTCCAGAGGGAGACTCCCTTTTGGGGTCTTGGCTCTACTTTTAAAGGAGACTTTGCAGGCTGCTCATGGTGGCACATGGCTGTAATCCCAGTACTTGGGAGGCTGAGGTAGGAGGATAGCCAGTTAGAGGCCAGCCTCAGCAATATAGTGAGGCTCTAAGCAACTTAATGAGACCCTATCTCAAAATGGAGTTGCTGGAGATGTAGCTCACTTGGTGGAGCACCCGGATTAAGTTCCCAGTAATGCTAAATAAATAAATAAATAAATAAGACTGTAAACAGTGAGCTTGGGAAGTACGCAGAGGTGCCCCTCAGCCTGGTGAGCTCGGCTGTCTTCACCATGGAGCACAGGTGGCTTAAGGTAATCTGGTTCTTCTAGGACCTGCAGATGGTCATCACCCAGTCAATAGTTAGCCTCTGGAATACATTCGTGTCTAACAATATTTTCCCTTGGCTTTATTTAGATTAAAGAAAATGTGTCACATAACCTAGCAATGTCTGTAAGCATTAATCATATAGACTCATAATGCTCTAAGATTTGTGGATCTATGAAGAATTTGTGTCTGGAGGAAATCAGGTCTGGGGAGTAAAGGTGAGGTCTCATGGCACTTCTTAGATTTGGAATTAGTTTCCAGCCAGCAGCAGTGGGGCAAGTCTATAATCCCAGCGGCTCAGGAGGCTGAGACGGGAGGATGGCAAGTTCAAATACAGCCTCAGCAACTTAGTGAAGCCCTAAACAACTTAGGGAGACCCTGTCTCAAATAAAAAATAAAAAGGGCGGGGGATGTGGCTCAGTGTTTAAGCGCCTTGGGTTCAATCCCCAGTACAAAAATGAAGAATGACAGTGTCTCTTCCCTCCCAGTTAGTCCCCTTCCCCAGCTCTCCTTATTTCCTCTACCCCACCTCACGTCCATGATCTCACACCACCACCACACCAGACACCAGCCCCAGACTACTCTTCCGCTGTCTCCTGTCACCTTACCAGATTCCTCTGTTGGCCAAGGGTTGCTGGCCCCCTGCTGGTTAACTTGCTCCTGGCTGTGACCTTGCTGTAGGAAGAACTTGTCAGCAGGTCAGCCTTATTACCAGGCCAATAAAATTATAATGAGTTTGAGAAACATTAATTTTGGGAATCAACCAAGGTCCTCAAAATGCAACCCTAAGCAAGAAACCTCCAGAATGATTTTCTTTTTTAAGAACAAATCCCGTAAGATTCTTACTAGTAAAGAAACTTAAAAAAAAAAAAAAAAGAACATGTGTTTGCTCAGCTCCACACCAGATGGCCCTCTCTGCCCACGAGTTTGAAGGCCAAAGCCTAGTTCTCAGCAAGGCTTTCTATATTTGAACTTTTTTTTCTTTTGACTGATTACTTCTACAGTAAGTAAATTACGGGACTTGCTTATTCATGATCACAAGGTCCATCAGCTCTTGTTGAATGCAGCTTGGCGTGACTCAGAAGACGTATGCAGTGTGCTTCAGTTTCAGCCTGAGGTTCCTGGAGCTGCATTCTCGAGGTGGTCGTGATCGTGACGACCTCCTCTGCTGACCCCTCCACCCGCACATACAAAACACACCAACAGCTCCGTAAACCTGCTTCCACTGAAATCATCATTCCTTGCAAAATCAGGCTCTTCTTTTGGTACCAAACTCTGCGTACTAATAGGGTCTGGGAAGCTTCCAGGGTGGGTCTTATGAGCTTCAGGGGGTGGTGGTAAGAAGAAAGGGAGAACTCTGGACATGATTCTTGGAGAGAACACTTCCTAGTCAATGTGGCCTTAGTAGGAAAGTATGTTTGCATTTCATTTATTCAAGCAATGAATCAAAGCAATTATGTCTGAGGAAAAAACAAAACAAACCTCTCCCTGTAATCCAGAAAACTTGGTCAGGATAAGATCTACAGACACCCATAGAACTACAGTGGTGTGAGGGTTCTAAGAGACAGTTGGTGCTAGGGTTTCCTGTAATTTATCTTTGGAACGGAGCTAATGTCATTCATAAGCTGAGTGACAGTGGCCAAGTCCCTTGGCATCCCTGAGTTTCACTGTCTAAAAATGCAAATCATATTGGTGCCCACCTCATAGCCGTGTTGGGAGGTTAAAGGAGTCAGTGCGTGTCACCAAGGTAACCATCAGTGGCCAATCGGGAAAACCAACAGGTATTTCAACATGGGATCTAAGAGAGGGGGTTCGCTGCACGGGGGATGGAATTGCCCAGGAGACAGGTGTGGTTCTTGCCTCAAGTGAAAGATGGACAAGGGCAGGTGTCACTTCCAGGACACAGGTTGGAGGGGTGCGGGAAGGAAGCTGAGAAGCTAGAAACAAGGAGGAGGCTGCCCTGCAGGGACTGGACCTGAGAAAGGACTGAGACTGCAGGCGAACCCCGCAGAAGCCATCCTGGAGGGGAGAAGAGTAGCCTGGTTTGCCATGGGGTGAAACTACCCAGAAGCACCCATTACCCAGAAAAGGCAGGGGAGGACCTGAGAGCAGCAGAGGGAGCAGGCGCTGACCCGCTCGGCTCCGTCCAGGTGTTGGCTCCACCTGTGGAGCCCAGGATGGGGTGTGGGGGCAAGTAGCAGGGTCACTCATGCCTCTGAGGTAGGACGACTGCTTTATCTTGTACCCCAAACTGAGATGCTCTGGAGAGAGAAAGGGGATGCTATTAAGAATTACTCTGGACAACTTGGAGGTGTGGTCAGGCTCCCCCCTGGGATCCCAGCTCATAGCAAAAGACACCAAGGGAGCCCTTTAAGCAGGTGGTGACACAATCAAAGTGCACTTCTGAAGCCCTCCTGAGTCAACTGAAGGCTAGCAGAGGCTATGCAGGTGGAGCCGGACATGAGGGCTGTCACCTGGAAGGACCACCTGGGGTGCCAACGGGCATGCTTAAAATAGCCTGATCTCCACTCTGCAAGCATCCAATGCTTCAGCACCTCTGTAGCCATGGCTCCGAGTTTCTGCCTCCCCCCCTCCACATCCCAGCACCCTGACACTCATCTCATCAACTCACAGCAGGATGACCTGAAGGTGTTCTTGCTGTGTTCCTGCTCTGGTGAGGTGTTGTCCCTGCTAATCCCTCTGGGTCACAGGTTGGGACCTTTGGCCTTTGTCCACTCCTTTTTCCATCTAGGTATGGGCTCCTTCTTTCGCCCCAATGCAACAGGGCTGCGTTTGGGATTCAAGGCCTGGGTTTCTCTGGGCCTCCTCAGTCCTCCACCTCTAAGTCCGGCCCATGTCCAGGCTCTCTCCCGCCCCTTCATTGTGCTCCACCCCGTCCACTCAGAAATTTCCTAGACATGCCCTCCCCCAAAGAGGTGGGGCCTCCACCACCCAGAAGGGACTGGACACCCATCTTTTGGAACCAGGGATTGAACTCAGAGACACTCGGCCACTGAGCCACATCCCCAGCCCTATTTTGTATTTTTATTTAGAGACAGGGTCTCACTGAGTTGCGAAGGGCCTCACTAAGTTGCTGAGGCTGGCTTTGAACTCGCGATCCTCCTGTCTCAGCCTCCCAAGTCGCTTGGATTACAGGCATGCACCACCACGCCCGGCAAGGACACCCATCTTTTGATGCCCAACTGTTGACAGCACTGAGCGCATCCATCTGCAGCTTCAGCTGGTCATCGGACACACACGGAACCAGCATTGAGAGCAGCATTCTTTGCACAGGGGACTCTCTGGGGTGGGGCCAGTCCTGCTGTCCACACCCAAGGGGACCATGTGTAATCAAGGCTGTTAGTGGAGGAGAAAGCAGTGACTGTCAGGAGCATAAAAGGAGTTTCATGGTTTCCGTGGAGGGGCTTCTAGGAGAGGAGGAGCCTACAGCTAAATGTTAAAGTGGGAATTGCAAAGCTCATAGACCGGGAGCCTGGGGAACGGAGAATTTTCTTTTCTTTCTTCTTTTCCTTATAACTTATTAACAAAGCCCCTCAAAAGCTCTCTCCTGTCACTCTGTAGGAACTTTACAGAATCAGCCCTCTGGGCCCCTGCAAGGACCTCTGGGTGTCACTGAGTCTCTTATGATGAGGAAGCTGGGACTTGAGGGATCGAGGGACTTGCCCAGAGTCACCCCAGGAGCAGCAGGGCTGGAACTGGTGACGAGGACACAGCCTCCTTGCTCCTGCATTCGCACCTGCTCCAGGGGGGCATCTTCCCATAACTTCAGCTCTCTTCGAGACCATCCATCCATTCCTCATCACACCATCTACCCCTCCATTCATCCATTCCACCTTCCACTTCTCCACACATCCAACCCTTCAATAATGACATGCATGGGCGAGGCAGAGTGGCGCACACCCGTAACCCCAGCGACTCAGGAGGTTGAGGCAGGAGGATTGCAAATTCAAGGCCAGCCTCAGCAACTTAGGGAGACCCTGTCTCAAAATATAAAATAGAAAGGGTTGGGGATATAGTTCAGTGGTACAGCGCCCCTTGGTTCAATCCCAAGTACCACTAAGTAAATAAATAAAAATAAAATAAGGCACACAACTGTCTCACTGTGTTTTTTTCTCCTTATTTCAGTTGGAAAATGGATGTGCTACATGGACCTAGGCAGCCCTATTAGACCAGGAGGTGAAGGTCACACCCCAGGGAGGTTAAGAAAGCTTTTACAGAACTCTCATGCCCATTCTTTACTCCCTGATTTCATTTAAGGAAAATAATCCTCGGGGCTGGGGTTGTGGCTCAGTGGTAGAGCACTTGCCTAGCATGCATGAAGTGCTGGGTTCAATTCTCAGCACCACATATAAATAAATAAAATAAAAGTCCATTGGCATCTATAAATATATAAAATGGAAAAGAAACCTTGTGTGTTTTAATCTTTACTGACTCGGGCTTTCTGCCACTTGAGCCCACCAAACCAAGAAGTCATGTCACATGTGCTTCGTTTGATCGCCAGATGCCCAAACGTTCTTTCCATAATCATCTTTCCTGTTGTCTTTTTCCTTGTGGAGTTATTGATGGAAACAAAATCAAAAGCACTGGTTTTGCCATTTTAATGGATTTTCAAGAGAAATTAGTTATGAATGTGTGTGTCAGGCATACTCTTTAATCAGATGTCTGTCCTCATAAGATTTCTGAGAAAATTAAGTAGTACATTGAACAGAGAGTTCCTAGAACCACGCCCAACACAGGGCAGGCCCCCCACAGAGGACGGTGAAGACCCTGGCCGGCTCCTAGTGTTGTCACCACGGCTGTCAGTTCAGCTGCTCTTCCTGCTGCTCCGAGCTGCTGCCACACTAGAATGCAGCCTGGCAGGGGTGGGGGAGGACCCACACCATATATATTTGTAGCTGCACTGATCTAAATCTATCCACATTTTTTGATTAATTTTTTTCATAAATCTAGAGACTATTTGTAGTTGCTGGGGATTTAAATAGCCTGATTTATCCCCTCTAGACCACAAAGTATGTTCTGTTGACCCAGCAGAAATCAAATGGATTATACACACCAAGTCACTGGCTGCCCTTGGCTCCTGGAGGCGAGGGCCTTGGAGCTGTGATTGAATTGTTACCGTGAAGGTCCAAGGGGCAGCTGCCGGGTCCTTTCCTCACCGCTGTGTGGGGGCCGCTGGGGGGTGAGGGCAAGAAGGATGGGGACGGGGAGGTGAGGGCCCCAGGAGCTCTAGAGGCTAACAGCTTGCTCTTGGGCTCCACGTCACCTCCTGCTCACAGGGGGTGCTGGGGAAGGAGTCTTAATTCTTCAGCTGAACACGTGAGGAGGCATTTATCTCCTTGCTCTTTCAAGATCCACATCTCCTCCCTTCAGTTTTGCCCTTCTCTGAGTCCCTGGTGCCTTCTGCCTCCCTAAGGCCCTCTAAAGCACCTCAACCCAGCGCTGCTCAGCACCTGTTTTAGTCAGCTATTTCGCTGCTGTGACTTAAAGGACCCGACCAGCACAACAGTAGAGGAGGAAAGGTGTACTTGAGGGCTCAGGGTTTCAGAGGTCTTAGTCCATAGGAGGCAGGCTCCATTCCTCAGGGCTCAAGGTGAGGCTGAAGCATGGCAGAAAAGCATGGGGGAGGGAAGCAGCTCGCATCAACAGGAGGGAGAGGGAGAGGAAGGAGGGGAGGGGGAGGGAGGCAAAGAGGGAGGGGGAGACTCCACTCTCCAGATACAAAATATGTACCCCACAGCCTCGCCCTAATTCCCACCTCCTCCGGCCACACCCACCACTTCAATCAATCCCATCAAGGATTGATTCACTGATGGGGTTAGGACTCTTACCACCGGATCATTTCTCTTCTGAACCTTCCTGCATTGTCTCACACGTGAGCTTTTGGGGGACACCTCACATCCAAACCATAACAACGTCTGTGCCAGGAGCCAGGCGGCCTCCTTAGGCCTCAGTGTCCCCACGGGGGAATGGAAGGGGCGAATGCCCGCCTCTGGGGTGCGGTAGACGCTGCCTGAGAGGACGCCTGCGAAGGGCCTGAACAGAGACCAAGAGCAGCAAACAAGCACGGAACCCTGAACAAGTTACGCCGTGAGCACCAGCTAAAACCTCATGTGGATCATTACTTGGTTGTCACAAGACCCCCGTAAGGTTTAATGCTGTTATTTTCCCATCTTACCAAGGAGATGAAGGCAGAGAAAGGTTAGCTAACTGGTAACTAACCCATCGGGGTCATAAGGGGTGGAACTTAACTCTGACCCCGGGCCATCACCCACGGGGCGAGTCAGCTGTCGCATTGAAGGCGAGCAACTCCTTTTTGAACTTTCCACTGTTTTCTAGTCCGTTTTACAGGATTCCGGAATTTCGGCTAGATGGGAAGCACATGTTCAAGAACTCTACCGCACAGCACACCGATGATCACGGTCACGAGGATTGTTTTAATTGCTAAGAGAATCGACTTTAAGTGTTCTCACCATAGGAAAAGCTCCGTCGGGGAGGTAATCGTATGTGGCCCAATGTGGCCGCTATACAATGTGCACAGATGTCAGGACCATAGGGTGGACACCAGGAGTATATGTGATTTTAATTTGTTAGTTTAAAAATACACATAAGCCTGTCTGGAAAGTAAAAATAAATAAATAGAATGAAAGAATCACGGTGCTCTTTTTCTGGACCCACCACAGAAAAACCCCTATAGGATGAGAGGCGGAAAATAAGAGCTGGTACCCTTAAGCCCATTTGGTGATAGGCAGTTTAAACATAGGAACTCACTGACTCTCTCGAGACCGTGTGGGGATATCGTGTTCACATCCCATTTCACAGGTGAGGAAGCAGAGGAAGAGAATTCAGGAATTTGTGATTCACCCAGGTAGGGAGGCAGACAGCTCTCCTACCTGCTTGTCCCTCTCACATCCCCGCTCCCCTTGCCACCACCCCGGCGCTCAGGAGAGCATCCAGAAGGAAGTTTCAGACTCGACCATGCACAAGGGCTCAGCTGTGTCAGAGGTGAGCATTTGGGTTGCTCCTACATCCACAAGGATTGTTCTGCTTTCACCCTGGGCCTAGGCAGGGGTGGCCCCCAGTAGCCCCCTGATTTGTAGGGCCACACAGCCTCCCTGGAAGGTGGTGTTGATTACCTACCAGAGCGGGTGAGAGAGTTGGGAACCTGCGTCTGGGCTTCAGGAAATCCGTCATACAGACAGATAAAAATACTATCTCAGCCCAACTTTAACAAAGCAGGAAACTAAATATCTCACCATTGGTGCTGGCAGAGGGTAGGAGTGAAGCGTGTCTTGAAAAATTTGTGAAGGATGAATTATAAAGAAAATACTTATGGTACGATCTTTATCTGGGTTTGTAACTGGAGATCTGGAAAAGAAATTCTCAGCTCTATTCTGCTTAACCTTAAAAGGAAATTTAGCATTTTCTTCCACTGGGAATGCAGTCGGTAATACCTGTGACTTTGTCACCAGTGAAAATTGCATGCATTTCCATAAGACATTACAGTTGTTGTAGGAATCTTGAAGTGTGATTTATTCTCATTGCTTCCTTGAATTTATACAAGTTATTAGACCTGTCAGTAGATCTTGCTATTTCATGAATTATTAAAGACACATGCATATTTATATCACAAATTTCTGAAAATATTTTGATAATTCTATCAGTGGTCTTCATCATCTCATGTATTTTATTGTATGCACTTAAAACCAAATTCTAAGAGGGGTCTATAGGGGTCATTAGACTTCCAAGGCGCTCGGTGGTGCAAGAGACTTATGTAAATTTTCCACAGCTAAAATTAGGTTTGTTTCTGACTGTCCCTCCAACAAAGGAACAGTCCCATAAAGGATGCGCTATTGTTTCTGCCCTCACTTTAGAGATGAGCTGAGACACAGAGAGGTTAAGTAACTTTCCAAAGATCACACAGTAAGTAGTAGAACTTGCCTCTGAAACCAGACTCCAGCTCTAAATCACAATGTTAAACTGCTTCTTAAAATGTGGTCCCTGCCCATAAGGAATTTACGGTCTGCTAAGGAAGACAGATTTGCTCTTCCTGGTCCACTGCCTCCTGCACACAACTCCACTTTCTTCTTTCTTCTCATTCCCAGAGAAATTTTTCTTATTTGCTATGACATTGTACAAAAAATAAAGGTAGGTGGATTTTAATTAAAGTCAGATGGCATAATGAGAATGGTTGGATCTAGCTAAGACTCTTTTGGCAGGCTCCAGATGAAGACAGTACCTCAATTAGCTCTGCTGACACAGGAATCATTTTGGCATGGGATTTTCCAGAGTTTAAAGATTGGTGGGGAGACGTGCTTCCCATGTCCGTTAACATTTGAGGTGATTGATTGCAGAAGCTCTCTCCTGTTGACACCTATACCATTTTTCCTGGAGGAAAGAAAAAAAAAAAAAAAAAACCACGGACACCTAATAAAGAACACATCGCAGTGTCTTGTCACCAAGAGCTGAAACAAGATTAGACTGGGACACAAGGAACTGGGGGAACCGGGAAATGCAAGTTAGGAGAGACCAGTTTTTTAAAGTGCTCAGGGGGCAGATGACAGGGACTTCCGAGGTCAAGAGTGATGAGGGTTCACAGGAGTGCAGACTCTTTGGGATCCTCCCCACCCGACCCGCCACCCTCGCCCTGCACTGCGCATCCGCACCTGAGCTAACCCAAGTCAATTAAAGGTAGCTCCGCCCCATTGCAGTGATTGGCCAGTGACTGGGAGAGGAACCGAGTACTGGCCAATGAGATGTTAGGACAAGTCTTTTGCGACCTGGGAAGATTTTTCTTCCCCGAAGAGAGGCATTGGAAAAAGAGAGCTTGCAATCCACCTGGAGCTCGGTCATGGAAACGCATGGGGCAGAATGGAGGCAGCCTTCTTGGGAGCGTGATGGAGACAATAAGGACCCACTGAAGCCAGCAGGAGTTGGGGCCCAAAAATCAGTGCACACCCGCAGTATCTTCTGCAGCCAAATCATCCTCACGGACACGCACAGTCCATCTACCACGTAATTCTATGTCCATCAGAAATTAATATATGTATTCCACTGAGTTTTCCCAGTCCCTCGATGGAAACCGAGATGGCCTGGAGGGATGGTCTTTGTTTTGTTTGTTTGTTTGTTTGTTTGTTTGTTATTTCTTGAGGTGCTGCATTGAGCCCAGGAGTGCTCTCCCACTGAGGTACACCTCCTGGCCTTTTTAGTTTTTATTTTGAGACAGGGCCTCCCTAAGTAGCTGAGGCTGGCCTTGAACTTGTAATTCTTCTGCCTCAGCCTCCGGAGCCCCTGGGATTACAGGTGGCGCCACCGCACTGGCAGAGAGATGGTCTTTAAGCGCATGCAGCCTGCCGCTCCCGGCTGCAGCCAAGCATCCCACGTGCCAGACTCCGGTGCAGCTGGCCCTGGGGCGCATGCCTTTCCTCTAGAGCAGGCGCGCTGGGGTTGGACCCTGCACACTGCGTAGCACTCGGTTAGTGGATTCCGGTTCTCTCCGCCAGGACACCCTCCAGCTCCCTTTCCATGTGCTCAAACTCTGATTCACGGTGGCCATGGGCAGGTCAAGGACCGTCTCTTCTAGTTCAGCTTTCTCCATGGCCAACTGCAAGCAGTTGTTCCTCGGATGAGGTGGCACTGAAATCCCAAGCAGCAGCTGCCCCACCCCACCTTCTGCACAGGAGCACAGTGGTTTCTTGCATCTGAATGCCCTCCTGGTGCTCCTCCTTCTGACTATGTTTCCCTGTTCCTCCTGGGCTTGGTGAAGACCTGGGCTGAGTTCCCCAAGGCTTAGCACAGAAACAAGCCTAGGAGGCCATCCCAGGTCCTCTGGAAGCTTTGTTACAGTGCGTACCCTACGTGACTCCCTTTAGCACTCAGTTTCATTTTAGTTGAAAACCCCGTCTGGAGTTAGTCATTTAACATCCATTTTACCCAACAGAATGTTGGTGTCTTTCTTGTTACCCTATCCAGTAGAGTTGAGCACAGTTAGTAGCACATAATAGATGCTCAGTGCACCATTGCTGGGTGAATGACTGCTCTCCAAAGGGAAGTTAAGATGGTGCAGACTCTCCATCACCTGGGGAAGTCTCTGATGCAGCCGAGAGCCACATGGGAAGTGGCTTCCAGAGTCTGGACAAAAGTCTCTCATAACCAGAACTCCTGGCTCTCGGTGGTTCCAGGGTTAGCTGTTGCAGAACCCAGGTCCTGTTGCCTTCTTATTCTGCTGTGTTCTTTATCCTGCTATTGTAGACTTGTCCTCTGGGGCCAGCTCTTTCCTGGCCACAGGATGGCTGTCGCATCTTAAGAACATAGTATTCAGAGGCAGAAAACAGAATGACCCCTCCCTGTGCCCTGTTCCAGAATGAAGAGAATCTTCCAGGACACCCCTTAGTGGCCAGGATTGTGCTGCACGTTTTCCTGGAACTGGTCAGGGGCCAGGAGAATGCTGTCCCTCCAGCCTGCACTCTGCAGAAGTCTGGGAGGCTGGGTGGTGGCACCACCAAAGCCACACGCCCCGAGGCCAAGCTGGATCCCACGGCTTCTCTCCCTAAACACCTCTTAAATCCCATGTCCGCTCCTCTCCATTCTGCTAGCTGACCCTAATCCAAGCCCCTACCACTGCCCACCCTCACCAGTCTCTGGTCCTGTTCCTTCTCCAGCAGAAGGATCCATTAAAACATGATTTAGATCACGTCCTGCCCTCTAAAACTGCTTGTCATTGTGAGTCACATAGAATACAGTCCTTTTGCTGGGATGTGTCTGCTCTATGATGCTGACCCTGTTTGTGTCTCTGGCAGCCCCTTGTTCCTTATCTCCTTTCTCCCCCAAGTACCAAGGATTGCACCCAGGGCCCTGAGCATGCTGAGAAAGCACCCCGCCATCCCAGCCCTTTTGATTTTGAGAGAAGTTCTCAGTAAATTGCTGAGGGCTCCGTCTGGCCTCCAACTCGCAATCCTCCTGCCTCAGCCTCCCGAGTCTCAGATTACATGCCTGTGTCATTGTGCCCAGCAAACACCCTCTCCCTTATCCCTTGGTTTTCCCATCTTCCTGGGACACTCCAAGCTGTTTTCTCTGCTGGAACTTTGCGCTGGTTCCCTCTGCCTGAAGCGCCCTGTCCCTGCTCTTCCACATGACTAGCGCCTTTTCACAGTGTGGTGAAATGTAGCCCACTTACTCATTCACTCCAGAGACTGCCCCCAAGCACCTGTAACAGAATACGCACAATCATGCTGCGGTGACCAACAGCCTCAAGTCTTTTAAACACAAACATTAATTTTCCACTCACACTCATGAGCACTGGTGTCAGCTAGGCGCTTTGCCCCATGTTTAATCCCTCTGGGGTCCAGCATGACGGAGCAGCTGCCGTCCCAAGCAATGCTGGTCCCAGTAGCCGTGCCATAAAGAGAGAGCTTTGAGGGTCTCACAGGACCATTCGATGACATGTTGCTTCCATTCACAAATTACTGGAGGAAACAGACCTCATGGCTCTCCCCAACCATAAGGGGTCTGGAAAGCACAATCTTACAAGCGCCCAGAAGGCAGAGAGCTGGGATTGGTCAGTGAACAGCACCAGCAGCCATCATGCCATCCCCCCACCATGTGTATCACCCTGTCAATCTCGCCGATAGGAAATTGCTTTGACAGACATCACTATAAAAATGCCTTACTCGTCGTTTACTTGGTTATGATTTATCTTTCCTTCCAGAATTCAAGCTCCGAGAGGTCCCTGCTCTTATCCGTCCTCTTCATCATTATATCCTCAGTGCCTACGAGGGCCCGGCACACACTGGGAGTTCATACCACCCATTCCAGAAACCCTGCCAGGGACTTCGATGTTTTCTAAAAGCTTTCCGCACAGATCGTGAGCTGCAGTCAGAAGGGAGAACTGTTGCTTTAGGAGCCAAAAGATGGAGCATCTTCTGATGCCCACTGCTTAAATAGTACCTGCAGGATTGTGGGCACTGGATAAAGGCTCCCAGAATGAATGAGTAGATGGTTATAAATACACGTAAAACCATACAGCAGCTGGGTGATAGCCACCACTGCCATGTTCCCTGACTGCAGCCTGATTATTTTAGTGCTATGTTCAATGTCAAAATGGAACATTGAAATGGAACTTGCTCATCTTGCTCATCTTGTATCAATTACTCTGCCAACTTTTTTTTTTTTAACAATTTGTGGGCATACATTTAACCCATCAGTTAGCAATCTATATTATTTTCACTTAAGCAATTAATAAGTTCTGGACTTTTCTTCTTTGAATTATTCTACACCACCTTTGAAAATCAAGTGAGCCCTTAGGAATAGCACCAGACTGGATTTGGACATGAACAACACCACCCTTCATGAACAGATTAATCTATTAGTGAGATTTCTGTGACTCATGCGGTCTCATGTGGTACATCCATTCTTCTTAACTCTAGGGAGCACCAGTATTCCCCAAAGAACTTGTTAAAACGAAGATTGCAGCTGGGTGCTTGGGGGTGCACATCTGTAATCTCAGCTACTCTGGAGGCTGAGGCAGCAGGATCCCAAGTTCATGGTCAACCTCAATAACTTAGCAAGATTCTGTCTCAAAATTTAAAAGTGGGAGAAGGGGTTGGAAATGTAGCTCAATGCTACATTGCCTAGCATGTGTACTTGCTCAATGCGTACTTGCCTAGCATGTGTGAATCCTGGGTTCAATCCCCAGTACTGCAAAATAAAACCCACAAAGCACAGATTGCTCCCTCCTTCCCAGGGTCTGGTTCCAGGGGTGGAGTAGATGCTGAGAATCTGCACATGTCCCATTGCCAGGTCAGGCTGTTACTTCTGGTCAGCAAAGTGCACTGGGATCCACACCAGGGTTTCTCAACTCACTACTGTTGACTTCCATGTGCTTTGTTGCAAGGAGTGGAGTGGGGAGGGGGCCTGTCCTGTGCACTGGAGTACCTTTGCTAGCATCCCTGGCCTCTGCCCACTGGATGCCAGTAGCACATTCTCCCTCAAGTGTGACAACCAAAAATGTCTCTGAACATCACCAAACGTCCTTGGGGGGGTGGTTGGCAGGGTGGGTAAAATCATCCCAGGTGAAGAGTCACTGTTCTACAGCATATCCTAACTCTGTTTGACTTTTGCATTCAATTAGTAGTATGTATTTCCACCCAGGGCTAGGGAGATAAAGACTGAATAATGAAAGCTAACATTTTCTAAATATTTAATATGTACCTTGAGCAGTGCAAGCCTTTTTTATTATCAAACTTGATTCCTATAGTAAACTTTGAATCAGGGACTAGCGTTCATCCCATTTTACGGTACAGAGAGAGAAACATTGTAAAGGATATTGAATAATCACTGTGGGTGGAGAACTGATCATGCATTATATATGAGAACCTGTGGGGTGGGCAGTGTTATCCCCGTTTCAGGATGAGGCTGAGAGAAGCTCAGGGACTTGTCTGGGTGGCACACCCAGTGGAGGGTGAACTAGATTATCACCAAGGCCCATCTGGTTCTAGAGACTTCTCACTATTCTCATGTATGTCTTTCCCCCTCTACATTATCCATTTTGGGGAAAAGACAGATGAGGAAAAAAATGAATACAATTGTTACTAAATATTCAGGTTTGTTCTAGATTTCAGCCAGTTCCTTCAAACAAATCAGCAGCAGGACTTGCCCTTCTAGGAAAGAGTTCTGGCGACCAGATTTCTGAGAGTCCCTTTTTATCTGAGGCATTTCATAGCTGAAAACGTTGCGGTGGGTGGGAGGGGATGGGAGAGAAGTACTGGGGACTAAACTGGAGCCAATTATGCCCCATGCTTGTATACTTATGTCAAAATGAACCCCAATGTTATGTGTAACTATAATGCACTAACAGAAAAAAAATAATTTAAAAAGTGATAAAATGGGAAGTAACAATTTTTAGCATTTGCTAGCGTCAGGCCCAGCGCCTGCCTCTGGATAAGCATTAGCTTGAACTCATTTAATTCTGGCAAGAACAGCCACGAAACAGCAAGTGAGAGACTGTATATATATGCAGACAACAGCCACATCTGACAGGAGAAGGTTGACAGAGTCGCCAGGCCAGGAAAACACACCCGACCTTGGGGGCAACTGGCCAGGAGGCTCAGAACTTGATCCCTGATTACAAGCTTCCCCATTTCCTGTCCCCTCTTCTGACTCAGGGCCAACCAGAGAAAGCCAAAGGGGATCTCCAAGACCATCCCTTTCGATATTCCAGTTAGCTGCCTACAGCTCCCCCCTGCCAATGCCCTTGACCTGGGACCCACTTCTCCTTCTGACCCCAGCAGAGAAGAATGAGGAGACTCCTAGCCCAAGGTGAAAGTTAAGGCTCCTATAGCTGCACACACACACACACACACACACACACACAAATGCACCTGACACACACACACACACACACACACAAATGCACCTGTCACAGGAGGTATCTCTGAAAAAGGGTCCAAGGAGTTCCCAGAGAGAAGGAGGAACTTGACTCAGGACCAGCAGGGTTCTTGGCATACAGGATGGAAAAGAATCCAGTACACACTCATCCAAGGCATACACAGAGGTTTGCTTAGGAAAGTAGACACAGGTTCAAGGCAGAATGGGAGATCTCAAGAGAGACACCTTTGGTATAAAGCAAGGAATGTGTTCAGAGGAGAATGTGGGATAACTGCAGAGGGAGAGAGGGCAGTCCTTGGTATGGGTGTTAATATTTCTACAGGCCAGCGCTAGGGGCTGGACTGGCGGCGGAGCCAGGGTGGAGTTTCACAGTTTCAAGCCAGATATCCCTGTGCTTGCTCCTTGTCCTCATGTTACAAAGGTATGGTCAGGGCACAATCGTTCATGGGTACATTTTGCATTTTAATGATTCCTGGGTGTTTCCAGCATTTCAGTTGCACATTGGCACTTCCTTGGAGACTCAGTACCTCTCCCTTTATTCCTAAATTCCCATCTCACACCTAACACAGGTAGAAGAGAAGGAGAGCTGAGCTCCTCTGACAGCCGACAGACTCCCGTCTGAGGTGTTCCCCAGCGCCAACCAATCTGCATGCATCAGTGTGGTGCCCGGGAATGGTTTTCAATTCAGTTCTGGCCACGCTTGTGGGCAGACCCCACAGGGTGCGGGCTGAATCCCACAGACTGCCCTCACTTCCTTCACCAGCTGCAAACGGAGTGCCCAGGCTTCCACGTTTCTGTACAGCCAACTACAAATTTGGAGGTTCCCACCACCTCCTGCTCCAGTTTATAACTCAGAGAGCTCAAGAGAACACTTTACTGATATTTATTATTTCATTATAAAAGATACAATTTGGAGACAGCTAAGTGGAAGAGAGGCACGGGACACTGCATGCAGTGGGGTGCAGAACTTCTCCCCTCTCCAGGCGTACCAGGCTCTCGGCACCCTGATGTGTTCAGCACCCTGGAGGCTCTCCCAACCTCACTGCTTAGGGGACTCGATGGTTTTGTCAGGTAGGTGGGGTTGATGAGCCCACTGGCCAGTGGTGATTAGCTTCAATCTCTGGTCCCTCTGGCTGCTGTGGATTGCTAGAAGGAGTATCTGCTCTTCACATTGCCAGATAATCGGGGCCAGGCTGCCCAGGCACAATGGACCCCTTGACCCTTTGCAGATATTATAGCAAACAACACCCCTAAGTCTTTTATAGATAGCCTGCTAAAGGCAATGTTACCCAAACATCTCGAAAACAGAATTGATTCCTGAATTCACACTGTTGTGTTGAGTTGTGTCCATTCATTTTATCTTGATGACCTGTAGGCATTAGCAGCCAGAGGGGACAGTCTACAGATTGAAGGAAGTCTAGTTATCATCAGTGCTTATGTCAAAGGTGATAGGACTCCCAAAGGCAGTTAGTTGCCTCAAAAACTTCTGTCAAGGTAAATTTGGAAACCAAACTGACATCTCCTTCCATTGCCTTTTTTTGAGGGAGTTGCCGGGGACTGAACTCAGGGACACTTAACCACTGAGCCACATCCCTAGCCCTTTCTTATACTTTATTTAGAGACAGGGTTCAGTGAGTTGCTTAGGGCCTCTCTAAGTTGCTGAGGCTGGCTTTGGGCTTATGATCCTCCTGCCTCAGCCTCCCAAGTCACTGGGATTACAGGCATGAGCCACTGTGCCCGGCTCCTCCATCTCCTTTGAACTGTGTAGATTCCTATGCTCCCCAGGTGACTTGTGACATTGGGAAATCAAGGTTTCCAGAGGGAGACTTTTCAGATGGGGTTGGGTGGGCCCAGGTCATTCATTTAATCCCAGCTGTCAATAGCTGACATACATGCCATCCCTCAGTCCAGACCTTCTGGTTACTGTCCTAAGGCATAGAGGATGCCCAATCAATTCCTACAAGACAGGATAATGGATGATCTGACCGATTTTATTTGAGATGATCAATGTTTTGCCCAAAGATTGAGAGTTACCAGGCTGATGCCAAGACATGTTCATTGCATTAGCACAAATTGATCAGAGACCTCACAGTCCCTCACACGGCTGACGCTGTCGACTCAGCCTGTCAGATTGCTGTTCTGCGGTCAGGTGGGAAGGTCACCTGGGAGATATGGCCTGGAAACCACCTGGCTGAGAACTCTCTGTAAACAGGCATCCAGAGACAGAACAGACTGGTGCCTGGACCATAAATGAGCTCATAGTCAGCCTTCCAGCTAGAAGGAGAAAAGGATAAAAACCAGACCATGAAATGTCCCCCAGCTCGCCTGTCTCTGGCCCAGTTTGGTGATGGCAGCATTGGCCTCATAAGCATTGCTGGACCCCACCACATGGTGTGGACTGGGCCCCAGCACAGAGCAGGTCTCCCGTGGTACTCATCAGCCAGCCTGGAACACCCATCTTCCTCAAAAAATCACCTGGACACTAAGACAAAAAGAGAGGCTACTGATGATCAGAGAGTGCATATCCATCTGAATAATCCAGTGTCACCTTGTGCTGACACTCCAGCAAATAGCTCTTCTGCTGTGGTCACTACTACCATTACTAACAGTCATGTTATTCACAATGCTTTGGGGGGCCTCGTGCATGCTAAGCAAGTGCTCTACCCCTGAGCTACACCCCCCAACCCCAACAATCCTATTAGCTCTTAGAATTGTTATGTTAACTCTTAGATACGATTTAGGAACTATTTATTATGCTAGGCATTGTGCCAAGAGTTCTATATAGCTGCTTATATGAAGCTTTCATAATTTTAGGTATCATTACCATGTCCATCTTCTAGAGAGGAAAATAGGGACAAGAGAAATGAAGGAACTGGTCCAATGTCAAACAGCTTATTACGTATCACAGTCATGATCGGAACCAAGGTCTTCCACTTCAAGACCCACGCTCCTTGGTATTCCCACAGCAGGTGGGCAGGCCCAGAAAGAAAGTACAGAATCCACACTCAATTCTAAAAGATTCATGTAGTAGTCAAGGTTCTCTAGAGGAACAGAATCAATAGGAAGTATGATTATAAAAAGGGGATTTATTAGATTGGCTTACATGACCAGAAACTGGATAGTCCACAATGGCCGTCTGCAGCTGGAGAGCTGGAAGAACCAGTAACTGCTCAGTCCCAGAGGCAGAAGCCCCAGAACAAGAAGGATCAATCGTACTACCCTAGTCCAAGACCAAGGCTTCTGGAAACTGGCTAGAGAATCACTATCAGAGTCCTCTTTGGAAGAGTGAAGAAGCTAGAGTCTGATATCCCCAGTCAATGGAAGCAGTGATCAAGAACTCATTCAAGAAAAGTGGAACTTGCATCTGCATCTACTTCCTTGTTCCTCCAGCTTTTATTCCATCCTATTGGGCGTTGCTACCCACGCTTAGGGAGGGGCTACACTTCAGTTCACTATCCCACATTCCAATCAGTCCTAGACAGGCCCCCATGGACACACCCAGAGAACTGTTAATCATTGGCATCTCTTAATCCAATCAGGTTGACAATTCAAATTAACCATTACAATTCATGGATAGAAATGATCAGCAGCACAGCATCATGAGCCCATTTTAAAATGGAACTATTTATTTTTTGTTGAATTACAAAGTTTCTTTATGTATTCTGGACACAAATCCTTTATCAAATAAGTGATTTGCAAATATTTCATCCTATTCTGTAGGTTTTCTTTATTTCTAGTTTTCCATTTTGGTGCTGGAATTCATCCCAGGGGTGCTTTACCACTGAGCTACATCCCCATCTGTTTTTATTTTTTATTTTGAGTCACAGTTTTACTAAAGTGCTGAGGATGACCTCAAACTTGCTATCCTCCTGCCTCAACCTCCCAAGTCACTGGGATTACAGGTGTGTGCACCACCACACTGGACTTTGTGGATTTTCTTTTCTTGTTTCCTTGATGGTGTCCAAGAAAACACATGGTTTTAACTTTTTTGTTTCTTTTTTGAAGTAGTTTAAATTTTTGCTGACATTCATTTTTTTCTATTTTTTCTTTCGCTGCCTGAGCTACCACCTAAAGCAAAGTTACAAAGATCCATGCCTAGGTGTTGTTCTAAGAGTTTTATGGTTTTAGCTCTTACATTCAGGTTGTGGACCTATTTTGAGTTTGTTTTGGTATGTGTGAGAAAAGGGTACAAAATAATCCTAGGGCATGGGGATCACCATTGTTCTAGCATCATTTGTCAAAAACTCTATTTTCTCCCTCTGAGTGATATTGGTAACCCTGTCAAAAATGAATTCTGTTCTGTTTATCTATATCCTATAGGTCCTTCTGCAAGTATCATACTGTCTTGATGTATTCAATTTTGAATTTGGGATGTGTGTATTCTCCAACTTTGCTGTCATTGCTTAGACATCAACCTCAACTTGACCATTAATTTTGACTCCCCCCGACCCTGGCAAAAGAACAGCTTACTATCTTCACAAACTGAATTACTGCACAGAACTCTCACCATTGAACACACACACACACACACACACACACACACACATACACACACATACACACACTTTCTCAGCAACTATGATTCTTTAGAGGGTAAAAGAGTAAAATTGCTTAGTACTCTAAAATACAGAAGGCAACAGAAACCTTCCACAGGGCATGGGGAAGGGAGGGTTTACAGCATAGTCAAGAATGTACATTAAACACAAAAGGAGATTTCCTCTCTGAAGTTGAAGGACATTGTTTGCCAATAATATCCTTCTTGGAAGAGACCTGTGAACAGGGTCAATTTCTCCTCTGGTGATTTTTGGAATCTGGGAAGAAGTTCTATGAATGTTTAAGTATTCCTTCCATATCTTCTTTACTTAAATCTCTTCTGTGGTGTTGCCTGGAATATTAAGCAAAATTAACTTGGTGGAATATATTTGAAAAAATTGGAAGAAGGGAGGAAGTTTAAGCATGGAGTTGTTTAGCTTCTGAAAGTCAGAGTTCCCCTACAAAATCTGCGTGTGCCAGAATCACCTCGTGTCCCACTACTGAGGGCCCAGGGTCATTGTGCACTCACTCACTGTAACTTGAGCTGAATTCTGGTCTTTGGGTGAAGATCCATGTTACTAGAAAATGGAAAAGTCTTAGTACTGGTCCCTGTTCACTTACCTTTTCTCTCTTTCTCTTCCCACAGACTCCCTTTCTTTGAGTCTGTAAAAATGTCTTTGCTTTTCTTTCAAGATAGCCTGAAACTTAAGCAGTGGAAAGGTTGGTTACTAAAATAAGAAACTGACAAATGACTCAATGGGGGTGACCTCAGGATGTGTCTGACCAGCACCAGAATATCAAAACAAGTTGGCCACTGAGGTCCAGTTACATCCATACAACCTTCTCGATTTAAAAGTAATCTACGCTCATTATAGACAGAGAGTAAAATAAGACAAAGCCCAAAACTCTCCCACAAAATCCTATCATCCAGAGGTAACATCTTTTAACAATTTCCTGCATTTCCTCTCAGTTGTGTAAGCCTGTTAATGATTACATATTCAAAAAATCCAGACTGTGAATTGGGGGTGAAGCTAGAGGCCCTGTGGTGTAGATAGCCTTTTGTTTTGTTTTGTTTTGTTTTGTTTTGTTTTGTTTTGTTTTGTTACTGTGACCAAAAATCCCCAACAATGGCAACACAGAGGAGGGAAAGTTTATTTGGGGCTCATGGTTTCAGAGGTCTCACTTCATAGATGGCCAATTCCATTGCTCTGGGCCCAAGGTGAGGCAGAACATCATGGCAGAAGGGCATGGAGGAAGGAAGCAGCTCAGGATGTGGCAATCAGAAATCAGAGAGAGCTATGCTCACCAGGAACAAAATATAAACTCCAAGGGCATGCCTGAATTGACCCACCTCCTCTAGCTATACCCTACCTGTCTGAAGTTACCACCCAGTTAATCCATTCAAGTGGATTAATGACAGCCTTAATTAGGCTGTCATAACCCAAACATTACACCTCTAAACTTCCCTGCATTATCTCACACACGAGCTTTTGGGGACACCTTATATCTAAGCCATAACATACTGAGTTCAATTCCCAGGACCACCCCTTCCCCCACCACTACCCCCCCAAAATTCTAGAATAGTGGCTTATAAATCTAATACATATTTGTGATTTTCACTTGACTTGAGTTTTTTTTAATTACTGTGAACATTCTGTGAGTTAAAGCTATAAACAACATTAATCTGTTTTGCAAGTTACTCCTACTGGCTACTTGATTTCCTCTAGTGTTTGTCTTTGGACTTGGGAGCCCGCTCTCTAGAATGACCTATAAAAATATGGTAGTTCATGTTTCATGTTAATATCACTGACAGATTAATTAGATAAAACAGCCATATGTTAATTTTAATTTGTAGGATGTTACCAAAAGAGCATCCTGACTCTGGAGTTCTCCAGATCTGGGTTCCAGTCCTGACTCTCCAACTTAAACCTGTGTAGGTTTAAGTAAATCATCCAGCTCAAATCTCATTTTAAATATTCACAATGTCTGGCTATTGAGAAATAAAAATGTATGAATATTCAAAGAAAACCACCAGATTAATTTGAGTTGCCATACAGCAAAACTCAAAATTAAAAAAAGGAACAAGTCAATCCTGTTTTGTGCCATGTAAGTTTTCACAAGTGCAAAAGCCACACTTCTATAGAGTTAAAAAATACTCCTTTTTTCTCACTTGATATACTAAAAGATGACAAATATTAAAAATCAAAAATGTTCACTTTTAGAAGGGAAACTCTGGGACTGATTGAGGGTCCTTAGTCTGGCTAAATCTACACCTTGGAAAATTACTGTCATTTTAATTTTCTTCACATTGTTCTTTGAATACTCAAGAAATTAATCTTCTCTCAGAGCCACCTGATTAATTTTTGAGCAGTTGCTTCTAAAAGATGAGGGGACCCACCCCCGGGTCCTTAGAAATCTGTCTGCAGCTGGTGACAATTTTTATTCCCTAAGCTCCTCCTCTGAGCTAGGACTGTGCAAGACCCTTCCACCTGCATTGTCTCGTGGAATCTAAAGCTTTGATGAACTGGGGTGTCTATTTTCCAGATGTCCCTACTACAATACCTGCATTTTGCAGATGAGGAAATCAAGTCAAGAAGGAAGTTTTTTACTCCCTGTCAAAAGCTGAATTGATACCTCTGACTTTGCAATTCCAGGAGAGAGAGAAGACAGTCATGGTCATCCGTTGTCACTGATCTGGAGGTGAGTGTCATCCACTAAGGGTGCAGTCTGTTTCCCCAGATCCCTTCCAGCAAAAGGTGGAAGCCCGGCCACTGCCCCTTCCTCTCTAGGAGGCTGAAAAGATGCTCCTGGAGGGCACCGATCCGGTGAAACAGTTGCCGTGGCGCCAACAGCCCCACACGTGGTCGAGGTCCACCCAGAGGCAGCCGCTGTGGGGTCCCGCGCTATCTGCCAGGCGCGCATAGAGCGCTGTCAAGTTCAGCACCTGCTCAAGCGGACAGCGACTCGCGCGGGCAGGGTGGCCAGCTAGGACCAGGAACACTAAGCCTCTAAGCCTTCCCGCTGCGCTGACTGCCTGGAGCAGTCACTCTTTGCCTTCTCCCCAAGCCTGCCTGGCTGTCCCCAGGACCTTTCGATGCAGCCACTCCGCGGGGCAGAGCCCACCCCTCTGACCCGGACACAGGGCCTACCCGGGCAGCTCTCCCTGGTCCCCAGGACAGCATGCAGACTTCCCAACACAAACAAGTTCCGGACATGTGCACAACCCTTCATCTGGCTAAGGGCTCCTGGCACCCTGGGCTTCCGGAGTCTGTACTGTTCCATCACTTCTTGAGATCTTTTAGAACCCCTTCTTCATGTACCCCCTACTTGATTTAGAAATATGCTTATCACAATTTGTAGATAGATCAATCGATCGATTGATCGATCGATTGATAGATAGATAGATAGATAGATATAGATATATGTGCCACATATATATAATACACACACATATATATTTGGTAAATTTTTATTCGGTGCTGATCTCCATTTTTGTTTTTTTCTTGTGTTCCCAGGTCTTGGCACAACTGAATTTGTGTAACCCCAACGAATATACCAGATGTCATACAATGTTACTTTACAATCTGTGAGGGGACTTCCAAACCCCCACCTCCATCCCAGCCTTTTTCCTCCATTTGAATGAATAATTAGTGTTTGTCAACTTTTTTTTTGGACAGGGAATTGAACTCAGGGCCTAACACATGATAGGCAAGCACTTGCCCCTGAGCTACAGCCCCAGTCCATTTCATTTTGTTGTGACAAGGACTTGCTAAGTTGCCCAGGCTTGAGTAGCTGAGACTGCAGGTGTCAAGTCAAAACGAAAACAAAAACAAAAACAAAACTCTGGTTATTGTTATGCTTTAATTAATTAATTATTTAATTAACTTACAAACCAGGAAAGTATTCAGGGAGGTTTAAAAAAAAAGTCACCGAAGGAGTGAGAATGGCTGCTGGGATTCAAATCCATTCTTTTTGCAATCAGTGGAGTTCAGAACATGCTCCCTCCGCAGACTGCCATCTTTTAAGCAATTTAGCCCCACCATATCAGGTGTTCACTGCTCTTCCTGCCATTCCACTCAGTAATTCTACCAGTCCATGTAAATCATCCTAATGGAGGACAAAAATCTGAAGTGACAAAGAAATTAATTATACATACACAGTTAATCACAGATGGTCATTAAAAATCAATCACATTAATTACAGCATTATTTCCAAAATAAGAAAAGTGAAAAATGAATTTCTGTTTATTTAAACAAATGTGAGACACTATATAGAGATGTTTAAACAAAATTCCAACCATCAGTGCACTCAAAACACAGGAATTGCACAAGCTCTAAGTGAGTACGAGTGCACCTGGAATATCATGGAACTACGAAAAGTCTGTCATGAACAAGATAGGCAAAGGCTTTTTCTTCTTGCAGTTCTGGGGATTGGGCCTCACACACTATGCAAGCACTACCACTGGGCCTCATCTAGCCCCAAGCACTCATTGTTATAAATAAGGGAGATCATGAGATAATGGTGTCTAATACAGGGTAATGCAATCTTTGCCGCTTTGCATGGGTGCTGGTGGAATTACTTAGACACTGTTGGAAACATCTGCTCAATAACGCTAATTGAATAAATGAATGAAAAAGACCAAGATGAAGGGTAATTTCTAACATGTTTTTCCTGCCCTTCAAAATTTTCTATAGTGAGATGTATCGGTTTTATAAAGGAACAAAACTATTTTTTAAATATGCCATATGTATTAGAGTTTGCATATAAATTATAATTTCAAATTTTATCTCAGAGCCCTGTGAATGCTCTATCATTCTCACTGAGAGACAAGGAAATGAGAGCACAAAAGCGCCTAGCTCTGATCACACAGGTGCTAAGTGCAAAAAAACCTGGATTTTCTGACCCCATTGCCCTTGACCTTGCCTGACCTTGAACTTGGCTGTTGTGTTCCAGATTCTGGATTGAAAAATAGGAAACCAAATTCCAGTTCCTGCCCTGTCCAGGCTTGCTGGGTGACTGGGGATAAGTCTCTTCTCTTTGAGTCTTCTTGGCTCTTTCTTTTCCATTCTCTCTTCCCGTGGAGAGGGGTTACCTTGGGAGGATGTTGGCTGTCGTGTTTAAAGGCCTCCCTGTCACTGTCACTCTCATCTCCCTGTTTTATTTTCAATTATCAGTTTCATGGTTTTACTTAGTTATTTTCTCATGTCAACCATTTGCTGACATTTGTCAAACGATTTCCAGGAATGATCTTGCTTATTCTGTGCTTCTTTATTGTACGTGTCACCCATATAAACTCTGGGAGCATTGAGCCTTCTCTGACCCTTCTGTGTCTCCAAAACCTAGCACAGTTAGGATGCAGACCCGCGGTTAACTTGACAAGATGTGGTCGGCTGAGTTGAATGAATGAAAGTGTCTGTATGATGATGAAGACAGGATGAGCTCTCCTGTGACATCCCCTGATGCGACACTCTTGTTCCTAACAGTGTCGGCAGGAAATGAAATGCCAGAACAGCAGTGCTCCACCGGGGTGACTTTGCTACCCTAGGGGATGTTGGGCAATGTCCAGGGGGAATTTTGGTTGTCACATTGGGGCATGTGACTGGCATGTAGTGGGTACCTACAGGACAGCTCACTCCTCCCTGCCTCCAACAGAGAATCGTGTCCTCTCAGTGTTGATGGTGCCAGATTGAGAAACCTGAACTGGATAGTTCTGGTGAGGTTAGTTGACTTTTGGTTTTGGTATTTAGATTATTGTTATGAAATGATTTCAAACATACAGAAAAATTACAAGAGCATTACTGAAACTCCTAGATGATGGTCACTCAGATTTTTATTTCTTTTTTTTTCTTTTTTTTTTTTTTTTTTGGTACTGGGGATTGAACTCAGGGGCACTCGGCCACTGAGCCACATCCCCAGCCCTATTTTGTATTTTATTTAGAGACAGAGTCTCACTGAGTTGCTTAGGGCCTCGCTAAGTTGCTGAGGCTGGCTTTGAACTCGCGATCCTCCTGCTCAGATTTTCTGTCCACCACATTTTTATTGGTGTAGTATAGCTGTGCATGTGGGATCTGTTGTTACATATTGGAACATGCACACAATATGACAATATAATTTGGCCAAATCCCTCCCCCGCACTTTCCTCCTCCCTCCCCCGTTCCCTTTCCTCTACTTAGCCAATCTCCCTTGGATTTCACAGGACCAGCCCCACCTTTCTATTCCTTTATCCTCCAGCTTCCACAAATGAGGAAACATATGACCCTTGACCTTCCAAATTTGGTTTATTTCACTTAGCATAATGGTCTCAAGTTCCCTTTTCCTGCAAATGACATAATTTCTTTTCGTTTATGTCCCCCCAAAACTCCCTTGTGTATATATATCCTTGTCCTTTATCCATTCATCCATTGATGGACAGCGAGGCTGGTGTCATAGTTTAATTATTGTAAATTGTGCTGCTAAAAACACAGGTATGCATGGATCACTGCAGGAGGATGACTTTGATTCTTTAGGACAAATACCAAGGAGTGGTCTAGCTGGGTCCCATATTGGTTCCATGCCAAGTCCTTTGAGGAACCTCCATACCAATTTCCATACAGTGTAGAAGCGTTCCTTTTCCTCCTGCCCTCTCCAGCCTTCATTACCGTGTGTGTTCTTGATGGCTGCCTCACCCAGATTCTTCGGCTGACAGCAGTTGACCACATCGCTTTATCATTTTCTCCACATACGTCATTATATTTTTCTTTCTGAACCATCTGAGGGTGAGCTGCAGACATGGTCACCCTCACTCCCACAATATTCACAGTGCTTCCTACAAGCAATTTTCCTATATAATAGGAAAATCATACAGCAAAACAATCAAAATCAGGACTACTCAACACCATTATCTAACCTAAAGACCTTATTGGTATTTTTTTTACATTATCTTAATGTGTGAGGCAAGTATCCTTGGGCTATTCAGCACCCTAGGCTGCTCTAGCAGTTGGATCACTAGCTCTAACTCATTTCAGGGTCATTTGGTAAGATTTAAGGTGTTCTTTTCCTTCCGGGGCCAATGCCCTGCCCTGGCTGGGTCCTTTGTATAGCACTGGGTGCTATTCTGACATGGAGTCTGGGATTACTGGAGGAACTGAGTACAGTAAGGATGGACCTGAACCATTGACCAGGGGCACATGACTGATAAGTGGAAATCTTGATAATAATGACCCAGATCTGGAACTAACATCTCCAAAATCAAATATTCTTCTTCACCCAACATTGACCTGGAAACTAACAGAAATCCTTCAAAAGGCTCTTGAGGTTAAGTGTTCTGTAATGGTAGCAGAATTTTGTACTCATTTTTCTGCCCGGTTCCCATAATCTCTCTTGATGTTTCCAATAAATTCTACCCGAAATGCAGGGAACATCTTTCAGGAGGAATGTTTATGCGTGGACGTTCTTTGCAGTTGTTGGGTATTGGTTGGATGTCACTTGGTATAAGAGGGCATAAAATTTCATATGACTCAATATTTCTTTGATCACTCAAGAAGCACATGAATTCTTTCTTCTGTCCTAAGAGGACCAGTGTGGGCACGTTCGTAGAGTCACATAAATGCTGGATGTAATTAGTGACAAGGGGCTAAAACAGAAAGCTGCAAGAGGTTCTGTGACAAATGACCCAAGCCTGGGTGGCTTATAATAACAGAAATGTACTCTCTCAGAGTTCAGGAAAACAGAAGTCTAATATCAAGGTGTTGGCAGTTCCTCCTGGGGACTCTGGGGAGACTCTCTCCCATTCCTCCCTCCTGGTAGATCCTGGCAATCCTTGAAGTCTCTTGCCTGGCAATGGCTGTACTCTGATCTCTGACCTGGTCTTCATAGGCTCTCTCCCTGTGCGGGTCTGTTTCTTTTCTCTATTTTTTAATTAATTAATTAATTAATTTTTGGTACTAGGGATTAAACCCAGGGACACTTAATCACTAAGACACATCCCCAGCCCCATTTCTTTCTTTCTTTCTTTCTTTCTTTCTTTTTATTTTCTGGGAGGGTCTCACTGAGTTGCTTAGGCCTCGCTAAGTTGCTGAGGCTGGCCTCAAACTTGTGATCCTCCTGCTTCAGCCTCCCGAGTTGCTGTGATTACAGGCATGTACCACGGTGCCTGGCTCTTCTCCTCTTCTTATTAGACCTCACTCATTGTATTTAGCATCCACTGTAATTCAGTAAGACTCGTTTTCAACTCACCATATCTGGTTAGTGGCTGTGCTGTGTCCCTTCCTACAAACTCCTATGTTGACATCCTAATTCCTGGTAGCTCACAATGTGACTTGTGGAGAGAAAGCCTTGGAGTGGTGTCCTTCTAAGAAAAGGGATTGGGACACAGACACAGTGGGAGAGCACCTGAAGACAGACCATGGAAAGAAGACCACTATAAGCCAAGGAGGAGGCCTCAAAGAACCCATCCCTGCTGTCACGTGCATTTTGGGCTTTGAGCTTCCAGAACTGTTAGAACATAAACATCTGTCATTGGAGCCGCCCAGTCTGGTACTTTATTACGACTGCCCTTGCAAAGGAAAACGGTCTGCAAAGACCCTCTTTCCCCATGAGGCTTATTGGGAAGTTGTGGGTAGAAACAAATTTGGGGTTCACCATCAAGCACAGTGTGAGTGAAGGACACGTGAGTAGGGCAAAATAAGCCTGGAAAGGAGGGCTATGGCCCATCTGTGGAGGGCCTCCAATGCCAGGGCTGGGGGTCCAGAGCTTGCTCTAAGAGCACAGACCCTGGGCAGTGAACAGGAGTGCAGAAGCTTGGGAGTGAAGCCCAGCAAATGGAAACGGTTGCAATTTCTAGATCTAATGAGCATCCAGGAGTCTCAGACCGGGCAGCTGGAAAAGGCATTGGGGTGTGTAACTCCTGGGGATGGTGCTCGTGCTGTGCTGGGTGGGGGCTGCTGGAACGCTGCCCCCTGCAAGGACTGTGTGTGGATTAGTGACATCAGCTGAGGGCGAGGGAGGCCCGGGGCCTGCCTGAGCGAGCCCTGCGAAACCCACATGGATATTCACTTACCGTTGTAATGGTTCTCACGTGGGAGGTTTAAGGGGTAATTAGACCCGAGAGCTCTGCCCTGGTGGGTGGGATCAAGGTCATCAAAACCAAGTTCCAGCCTTCTCTTCTCGGCTCTCCTCTGCCCTCCACGGCGGGACCACGCAGAAAGAAGCCCCTCAGCGGACCCAGCCCAACCTCCTCACTGTGAGTCAGTGCATTTCCCTTCTTTACCAGTTCTGCGGTCTGTGGTGTTTGGTTCTCACGGCACAAAACAACCTAAAGGAGACGCACACGTGCGTGGTGTTTGCTGTTCCTGGTTGGAGCGTTGGGCTCCTGGGATTGGTTTCTTTCCATTTGTGTGTTTGTGGTAAGAGTGAGTACTGGGGATTGAACCCAGGGAGCTTTACCACTGAGTCACATCCCCAGCCCTTTTTTATTTTTTAATTTTGAGACAGGATTGCTTAGGGCCTCAGTACATTACTGAGGCTGGCCTCAAACTTGTGATCCTCCTGCCTCAGCCTCCCGAGTTGCTGGAATGACTGGTGTGCCACCACGCTGTGCATGGGCTGGTTTCTGAGTGGCAGCTGCAGCTTGTCCAGAGTCTCAGTGACTGTGTGGAAGCAACACTTTAGTTCCAATGTTAATAATTTTGGAAGATAAAGCTTTGCGAATAGTGTGTGGAATATCACACTGGGACACCTCGTCTGCCTCCTCACTGGGTGGATTATGTAGGTGACCTCAGGTGATCTTCCTGACGCCAGGTTGGAGGTCGTAGCACTGAACACTTCCATGAAGCCATTTATTTGGGTTTTCCTTCCTATGGTCCAGGCAGCATGGCCAAGGAAGTTTTCACTCTGAAGTTTTCAAACCTCCTGGCTCAATTCAGCTGGAGGTTGTTGACTCCTGTGTCCTTTCCTGCCCGTCACCAGGAACCCGTCCTGGGCCCATGCACCAGTTTTGGGCTTTTCTGACTATAGTGTCGATGTCCTTTTTTGGGGTTATTGTTTGATTTTGGTACTAGTGATTGAAAGCGGGGATACTCTTCCACTGAGCTGCATTCCTGGTCCTTTTAGGTTTTTTCTTTTTTAATTCTGAGCCAATGTCTTGCTAAGTTGCTCAGGGCCTCGCTAAGTTGCCCAGGCTGGCCTCAAACTTGCAAACCTCCTGCCTCAGTCTCCCCAGTTGCTGATTACAGGTGAGTACCACCCACACCTAGCTTGCTGTTGTTTTTAATTAGGGAATAAACCAAACCTTTTAGGAATGCAAAATATTTCAGCCTGGGTGAAGAGAAAACAGAAAAGTTCCCGTTGAAGCTGTGTGTTCTCTGATAAAATGACTTAATGATATTTAAATCATTTATGCATTTAATAATACATAACATCATGCTTGGAATCCCGGATACAGCAAATAAAGCTTGCATCTTGTCCCTGAGAAGAGGAATGTTAATTTGCTAGTTTGTTCATTAAGGCCTTAACTTATTTATTCAGTCAATGCTTATGACACCCAGGAAGACATTTCTGTGGAAATACAATAATAAATGTATTTTCCAACTCCTGGGCACTTAAAGATTACAGTGTGACGGGAGAGGTAAATATAAATTAAAAAGTTTTATCTGTTAAAAATGGAACACGCAGAAGGTACGTGGTGCAGTGGGGATTTATAACAAGGAGACCTGACCCTGGCAGAGCCTGTTTCTGAAAAAGTTTCCTATTTCCTCTTCTTTCTCATTAACAGAACCCAAATTTTGTTTGGGGGCAACAAGGTTTGCAGCAAACTAATCCCTTGCCCGGCTTTTCATGGGGTTAGCAAATCCGCACGGCAATTCGAATTTACAAGATTTGACTGACAATTCACTGGAGGGTGTCAGTCATGAGAGAGAACAAACCAGAATGGTGATACCATTCTATGTGTTGTCTCATTTTGCATGTGGACGTAATGTCTGGAGCTGTAGCAGATACTTTGTGACATGAGGAAATGTGAACTGGATTATAGGAATACTGTTCTTGACCTTATTGACCTGCTAAAGCAATAGGACCCATCACCCACATGCCAACTTTTTTTGCATAATGGAAATCTCCATTTGTTTCATCATGTTAGCTGCATTTTTGGTTTCTTGTCCCCGCCCCCTGTACATTCCAAGAGCTGTTGTGGGAGCTGAGTTTCTCTGAAGAAATCTGGATTAATTGAGATTTGACAAATGAGTAAGATTTAACTAGTTGAAGAAGGAAGAGATTCTAGGCAGCAAGAAGAACAAGTGTGCCTCCCTGTGCTGGGTGGGAGATTGGTGCCTAGGAAAGTGGCAGTAAACCTAGAGCCCAGAGGCAAAGGGAAGGGAGGCTGAGAAGGGAGAAGGCCAAGACCACGTGGCCTTTCCTGGCCACGCTGAGGTCTTATTTTTAGCCTTAGAAACTTGGAAAGCCTTTAAAGGGTTTTGGGGAAGGAGGTGTTTATCACACCTGCATGTTGTTAGACACACGGATGTGTGTGTGAGTCATGTGAGGTGTCAATGATGTCCAGAAGAGGAGTGGTCTCTCAGAAACCCTGAGCCCTGACAGAGGACAAGCTCACCAGGTGCGGTTGGGGAAGAGCTCTAGTAGAGGGCAGGGAGGTCTGTGTTGCCGGCCACAGGCCTGAGTTCACGGGGCCTCCAGTCTCCACCAGGGGCTTAGTTTGCCTTGCACAAAGGGTCCCTCCAGGGAGGAAGAGAAGATGACCTTTAAGATGTAGGCAAGTTCATCACGCCTCTAAAACAAGGCCAGCCTGGGTCATGGTCAGGATGACCGTATAATTTACCATCCGAACTAGGGAAATTCCAGGGCAAACAAGGATGTTAAAACTTTGACAATGCTTGTCCTTCATTGGCACCCTGCAGGGAAAACTGGATCTCTGCATGGCCACTCTTCTTGGGCTCATGAACTATGGTGGACCACGGGAACTACTGGCTTTTCATAAGACACGGTTTGCATATATCATCTCCCAGCAGACTTAAACGTGCATGGCCCACCTCCCCTAGAAAATGACCCGGATGCTAGGAGCCTGCACGTAGTAGTTCTGGTTTGTAAAGCTGAGCAAAGTGAAATTGGCTTCCAGGTTATGAAGCTCTGAGCTCAGAGCTTCCGTTGCCCAATGCTGAGACTTCCTTCTCTATGACTCTCTATTCTTCCCTCTCTGAACCACTTCCTCCCTCAGTTGGATGCAGTCTTTCTGGTCTCACCTCTCTTCATAGCTTTGACTAATCGGCTTTATTTTGGTGGCAAGTGATAGACCCAACCATGGGAGATGTGACCTGGCACCAGATAGCCAAGCGCTCCACCTCCAGGGCGCAGGGCGGAGTTCTCTTGCAGGTCTCAGGGCAGAAATGATTTTGCCATTTCTTCATCGGCTCGTTCAATGGCTGCAGTGAGTCTCCAGAGTTGTTGCTCCTCTCTGTTGTCTGGCTTCTCAGCTTGACATGGAGTAGAATCCCTTCCATGGGACATTGAAATGAACAAGAGGAATGGGCTTTTGTTTCAAATCACTCTGATTCTGAGCTTGTGACTGCAGCGCTACCCAGCCCATCCTGGCTGATAGGTTTTGAGGTGGCCACTGCATCATCTCCCAGCCTGTCCTGGCTGATGGGCCACTTCAAAGCAGCTCAAATACAAAGGAGAACTTGTCTTGGGGGAACTGAGGGGCAGCTCGGAGGATTCACAAAAACAGGTACCAGGCCTTAGGGGGTTGGGACGATGAACTAAGTGCTAGGTGATATCTCTCTCTCTCTCTCTCTCTCTTCCACCTCCCTTCAACACCTCTCTCTCCAACCCCCCTCCTTCTCCCCACCCCCATCTCCAGGTTACCCCCTCATTCCTTGTCACTGTTGAGATGCCTTGGAGCTCACTTGACGCCATCTTTAGGGACCCCCACCCCAGTCTATTTATCGCCAAGTGAAACTGTTCTCCAGATACATCCTTGTCACCAGTTCGATCAAATGCAGGGTATTTTCTGCCAAGTTTACACAAACCAACATGACTGGAATGAACATCCATACACATCCACATTGATCAGAACCCAGGCTTAATTAAGGTCTGATGAAAAGAACTAAAACTTAATTCCAAGCACTTGGAATTCGAGTTTGCAGAGCAGGATGTTACTCACAAAACACAGCAAACATTTAAAGAAAAGAGGATATTTGTTTGAAAGACAGAATGTGTTGAGAATTGTTTGCTTCTAAAAAGCCCTCTTCCTGGAGCCTCAACCTTGTAATTCCATCTTAAGCAATGAAATGATTCTATACAGTCTTGTTAAGCAATTTAACAGGGATAGCATTTGGCAGGATAAAATATTGCATAGATGGCTCTAGAATAGTGTTGTTTAAATCCAGCTTGCAACTTCCAAATACAGGTTGTCTTTAAGAGACTTAAAAATATAATGATGGTTGAAAAACCATTGATGTATATAAAGAAAGTTTTAAAAAGTTAACATATATATAGGGAGATGATAATGGTGCAAAAGGAAGAATAGGCTTTTCCCCAGCTCCCCTGGCCCACGCATCTGCTGCTCTCGTCCTGCTTCAGGATTCCCTTAAGGTGACACCATGATGTCATGCTGGGAGTGGAAGTCGATGGCTCATGCTACCTGTCCTGCCTTTTTGGACCCTGACTGGGAACTCCCAATAAGAGTTGGGGTAGGGGATTTGGAAAGAAAACAGTTAAATCAGAACCTCTTCAGACATTCTGGTCCTGATGTGGCAGACCAGATACAGGCCCAGCCAGTGGAGGCAGCGAATCAAAGAAAGCATCCTGGGCTAGCAGATGTACTGCCAGGGTAGGGCAGATGGAGCATCACAGCTACGTAGCACCCAGAACCGAGATTTAGGGAATTCTTATCACTCAGATATCCAGAGCCTGCATCTCATAACAACATCTGACCAACCCACGATGATACATGGTGGTGGTCCCATAAAATTGTAATTGAGCTGAAATATGACCATTGCCCACTGACATGGTAGCTGCCCTCAGGTCATAGTGCAAGGACTCCTGAGGTTTTTGGTCATGCTGGTGTATGAGACACAGCACATGCAATTAGGTACAGTATAAAATACTTGGTAATAGTAAGAAATGACTATTGCTGATTTATGTATTTACCATAAGCTATGGTTTGAGGTGGTTTCATTTATTTATTTCTCCCAAGGGTCCCCAGGGTGGCAGTATTAGGAGGTGCTGTGGATCTTTGAGAGACGGGGTCATATAGGAGGTCCTTAGATCCTTGGGGACATGCCCACAAAAGGGACTATGGGACTCTGCCCATCTCCTTTCTCTCTTGCTGTGCACTGATTTGAAATGTTACCCTTTGCTCCTACATGGGCTCCTGCCAGGATATGCTGCCATCTGCCACCCTCACCAGAAACAAAGCCAGTGGGACTGCCCAATCTTGGACTATGAACCACCCAAACAAACCTCTTTAAAACCTCTTTACTTCATATGGAGCCTGTATCAGGCATTTTATTATAGTGATGGAAAACTGACTAATACACTATACTGCACTTTTTATTTCTGTTTTATTTTTTATTTTTTATTTTTTTGGAACCAGGGATTGAACTCAGGGACACTCGGCCACATCCCCAGCCCTATTTTGTATTTTATTTAGAGATAGGGTTTCACTGAGTTGCTTAGGGCCTCGCTAAGTTGCTGAGGCTGGCTTTGAACTCGCGATCCTCCTGACTCATCTTCCCAAGTCGCTTGGATTACAGGTGTGCGCCACCATGCCCAGCTTATTTTGGTTTTAGAGTAGACTCCTACTTATAGAAAAACAAGTATATAGAACAGTATGCCATCTTACATCAGCAGCAGCTGCATGCATCTCAAGTTTACTGCATCTCTTGATTGCATCAAGAGGCCACTCGGAGTATTTAACTTATGCACCTAGATTTAGGTAAATACACACTATGACGTTCGAACAACCAGAATCGCTTCTGACACGTTTCTCAGAACACGTCCCTGTCATTGGATGATAGGGAACTGTGCTAAACTTTCAAGAGAAAATCTTCCAGGTAGCCTAAACTTGCTTTTCTGGGTTGAAGAAGTGCGTTGCATTTTTAAACAGACTGAGTCTATACAAATGAGAGGAACAAAGAAAGAGAGAAAGAATGTGATAGCCCATGTTGCAGATGTCACTTTAATAGCATGCACATGTCTGGATCATTATTTTCTGATCCCTGGAAGGGCAAAATCACAATGAAATATGGAAGCACAACTGCCTGATCCCGTATTGCTATGGGTATCGATGCTCGTGTTGCAATTTTGCAATTAGTAATTGCAATTTTAATGTATTCTTGGGGACCAGCAGCCTGAGTCATGTCCCATCTTGCCTGGAGGACACGTGTGCCAAGGGCCTGTTAGGGGATGGTAAACTCGCAGATGTACCTCTTGCTGCTCCGGCAGGCCTCGTCACTCCACTTCCCCTGAGCAGACTGCAAGAAGAGGATGCAGTTTTCCCGCTTGCCACCATTGGGCTGGGCACGGTCCCAGTTGAGGAAGGAAACGGCAACTCCGTGGACATCAAGAAACTTGCCTTCTGTGACCATGTCATTGATGCCCAGCCAAAAGTCATTGACGCCTGGCAGGCTCCTCTTACCATAGTCTCGGAGGGCGTTGATTTCGTCAGCGTTCCTGGGGACGACCAGCGTCCCTCCCTTGGAAATGCAGTCTTCGTTGGCTTCGTGGAAGTGCTTCAAGCCTTCCGAAGCGAGGTAGCATTTCCTGTGAACTTTTGTGCCTCGGAGACAGACTGTGGAGACGGGAAAGAATACACATGAATTTGCTTCCCAGTGCACCAGGCCCGTGCTGGAGCTGGCAGAGCCGTGCGCTTTGGTGGAATGAATGACGTGTGATGGTGACGATGCTGAGTTAATGTTTATGGGTGATTTCTTTATGTGCTGAGCACTTTACATATGCAAACTCATAGTAGTCATGACAACCCCCTGAAGTGGTGCTTCATTACCCCACTTACCAAGACATGGAGGCTCAGAGAAATCATTACCTTTCACAACATAGTCATGTCAACAATGTAACTTGCAGAGCATGTAAAATCATATCTATACAACCCAGGTCTGCTCCACCCTCAAAGCAGGACTTTATTTTATTTTGTTGCTGGGGATTGAATCAGGGATACTTAACCACTGAGCCACATCCCCAACCATTTTTTTTTTTTTTGTATTTTATGTAAAAACAGGGTGTCACTGAGTTGCTTAGGGCTTTGCTGAGTTGCTGAGGCTGACTTTGAACTTGCGATTCTCCTGCCTCAGCTGCTGGGATTACAGGCGTGTGCACCATGCTCGGTTCAAAGCCTGATCTTCAGCCTCCTGCTGCTTTGATACACTTGTGCATCCTGGTTTATGCAGCTCCATGATGTGTGAATTTCCTTGGCACTTTAGGAATTAGATGGAATTTTAAAATCATTAAAAGAAAAGCAAAAGTCTGAGTGTGTGTTTGCAGAGCCCATTGTTTTGGTAAGTGGGATAACTGGGACCTTGTAGTATTTTGGGGGTTACCTGGGATAAAGCAAACATAAAATAGTTTTGGGCACAGCTCCAGGGCCACAGCGCCCAGCATAGGTCTCCTCTCTGATGATTCCAAGCTGTGTAAATCTTAGACAAGTTTACTTAATTTCTTTGGGTCTCATTTTCCTCATCTGTAAAGTGAGGGTAATCATCATGGCCTAAGTGGGAAGAGTCAACCTAAATCAGTTATTCAACTCAAGTCCCTGGAGGATTCATATTCTGAAGTTCATAAAATGTGTGTAGCATCAGAATATGGATAAAAGGTTAGCAAAACTCTTTCCCTTCTGCATGAGCGTTTGATCTCACTTTAACTTCCTGATTCTGTATCCCGGGAAACCTGAAAGGGGAATGTGGTACCCAAGTTACTAGGCAGCTTTGCCTAAGGTAAAAGTGACTGTGGATTGGTAACTACCTCTGGCCTGGGAGTTATAAATCCTTAATGGAAATCCATGACTTGGGCCTTCCCTGAAGGTGTGAACTTGTACTTGGGCAAGCTCCTGCAGGCCCTCTATACTCCGCTTTTGGAGTTGGTATGAGGGATTGGTTTCCTGGGCTGTGAGCCTTGCAGGCCAAGGCCTTTTCTGAACCTGCTCATTTCCTCCCTCTTAGAGACTAGCTTCTGGATGGTGGTGTGTCTGGCTACACAGGCTGTTAGGAAGAGCCCAGGACACAGCCCAGTTGGCAAGCCATGGCTCTCACCAGTGTCTCTCCACAGGCTCTGAGGCCAAGTGTGGCCCCAGGGAGGCCTGTGAGCCTGGATGTTTAATCTCCGTGGCTCTTCTAGTGGCACGCACTTCACATCCAGTTGATGGTTCATTTTAGTCATTTAATACTTCCTTCACTCTGTTTCTCCCCCTAGTAGAGAGGAATGATAGCCTGGCTTCTAGAATGTATTCTTGAGTCACCTATTTTTGTTCTGTACCACCCACATAGAGAAGGAAGTGGCAAATCAAGAGGATTTCTCACAACAATCATCTTCCAGCTTTTGGGTCCTCTCACTTGGACGCACCTCTGGTTTGTCCATGTTGGTTTAGACACTGGCCCTGACCAGTCCTAATGGGTGGGGGAGGGGCTCTCACCTGTCTGCAGGGCCTGCATCTCCTTCAGGGCATTGACTTCTCTCCAGAGCTTTTCAACTTGAGACTTCAGATCTCCATCCTTTTCTGGGGACATTTTTGGGTAGGGGGAGGTAGATGGAAAGGGTATGATTAAAATAAAATTCTTAAAAATTTTAAAAAGAGCTTCAGGATGCAGAATTCAAGGCAGTGGAGACTTGGAGGAAACTGGACTGAGTGTATGGAAAACTCATGCGAGGAGACGGCCTGGGCAGGAAGATGCAGGGATGTAGCCCTGGGGGCCCCTGCGAGGAGAGGTCCTGCCTCTCTCTGTCTGTCCCACGAGACTCCCTTGTCATGAGGCTGGGGGCTTGTTGGCTCTTGGCTTGTGAGAGAACAGGCTCCTGCCTCCCTCCTGCCCAGCTCACCCAGCTCCTCTTTGAACACTTCTTTGATTACAACCGAGGTAGAATCCCACCTGGACCCTCTTTCTTGGAGTGTTGTCTGTTTTCTCCAGAGCATTTCTCCCACGCATACATCACTCTTTATTTCCCTCTGTCACTACCCAGGGCATTCCCGGTGCCCAGCATAGTGCTGGGCACATCATAGCTGCCCAGAATATTTGTGGCATGTACTTTTATGGCTTACAAAATACTTTCATGTTCTTTTAATGTGCTCTTTAAAGATAGCACCGAAGGGAGGAAACTGAGATTCCCGTTGAAAAGGAAACTCAGCCCACGGAGCTAGGTGATGTGGCAGGTAAATTCCAGGCTCCACACTCAGATTAATGAAGGACCCCATGTCATCTGTCCCCAGCATCCTTATGCAGCTGATGCATCAGGTCTGGTGGCTCCCAGCAGGGCTGAGCAATAAGGGATCATGTACAAATTCACCCATGTGAGGGGTGAGCCTTTTCCTCTGTCTTCAATGTTCCTGGAGGGTGCTAAGGAATTTTCCTGGCTGTCAAAGATCAATTTGCCTATAGGTAAATGGGAACAAAGGAGTAACCTTGGCCAAATCCAAGATCCAGACCTGCTAGGGACTCTCTTAGAGATTGACAACGTTATAACAAATCACAGAAAAACATAAATATTTAAAGCCACTGTATACCGTATTCCAGGAGATTAATTCTTCCAGTATTCCTGTGAGATAGACACCACCATTGTCACCATTTACAGAAGAAAATCTAGAGGCAATCACCCAGTGATTGCTTCTACCTCTGTGGTCCAGGCACATGGCCTCAGAGTAGATGCTTAAAGCTTTATGTGAACTGTTTCTAGAAGTCTCTTTGTGGGGATGCCATATATAGAATCCACTTTTTTAAAAATCTGAGGATTTTTCAGGACAGTCTAAAATCTAAATGTTTAATGCATTGTCCCCTTGAACATGCTCACAAACCAGAGGTTTCCACATTTGGGTTATGAAATAGCCTTCTGAGCTATCCAGGGCCAGCCCACCTCTGCTTCACTTAAGGCTCTACATCCATTCTTAAATATCAGCAGCTCAGCTCAGAAATACAACAACCCAAAGATTCTCTCCACAGCACCATTCAAACAGGAACAGATTAAAGGGCGCACTTAGAATCCAAAGCCATCAGCTGTTGGGGCCAGGCTCAGGAAGGCCTCCGAAGACTTGCTTCCAAGTTGTGCTGTCAACTGGACAACTGTCACCCCCCACACACTCCTGGCTTCCTGCTCCACTCTATTTAAATACGTGGCCTCCGCTGGGAGACGGTAAACACCGTAATTAGCACCAAGACAGTGAATTAGTATTAGACTCCTGGGAGATCATTATGGAAGTCATTATCCAGGTGACTTGGCTTCTACTGCCATCCCTTTGTTTGCTAATGTGGATGAACAGGGGGAATACATTGAACAACCATTGCACTGCAAAAATGATATTTTATTCATTAATGCAACACATAATTTGTCGAGACCTAGGATGTAAGCAATCAACAGGGACAGCTCATGTTTGGAACTCAATAGCTCATTGCCATTTTGCATCTCTGATTATTGTTATCCAGAATTAGATATAATACAGAAATGCAAAACAATTTTCCAGAAGAAATGACCAGTAAAATGGCTCTATGCAGTTGGTTGTCACAGTGCATGGGAATGGCCACTCCCACATGTTGAACCCAGGCATGCATGGCTGCTCTCTTTTGAAGAAATCAGCACAGAATCTGATTAACCTGCAGTTTTTCTTGTAGCAATGTAACTAGCAAGGGGATCAATATGTGGGGATCGATCCCCAAAGCACTTCTTTGGGGATATTGTACCATGGAGATGGATTGGAAGCCCTACAGAAATTTACCAAGAGAAAACATTGTCATGGCCCACCCAAACAATGGCACAATATCTGGAATGGAATATGGTTTCTATTGATAGCTGTCCAGGGTTTAACCGATGAATTAAATTCATTTCCTTGCCAAACATTCTGCACAGCCAGCCTGGAAACATTCACACCCAACGATTAATGGGGGGTAGTGCTGTGGTGAGGACTGGGGGAGAAGAGAAGGCTTGTACTTCCAACTTCATAAACTTTGGTATGATTTTAAGGAGCTTAAAATATTTTAAAAGTAAATGGGTTGATGGGAAAAGACCTGTTCAGCAAATATGGCTGTTGCTTCACCTCCAGCAGAATCTACTTTCTTGGTCCTGATGGTCAGGGATGTTTTGAGGAGGCAATGTCTAAGTTGTGGACTCCCCCAAAATAGTTTGTGTGTTGGGGGGGCAGAGGGGGTGGAGAGAGAGCGAGCACACATTCACGTCTTCTCCCCACATCCCGACTGGGTACCCACCACATCACCCTGGATGGCTCTCCCCCTTCTTCCCCTATCCTGGCCCTCAGCTGGGCACTTATCTACTCATTAGAAATATTGTAACCTTTCATTAAGAGAGGGAACAGGGAAGTGTAATCTTTTATGAGGAAAAGACTCTGCTTAAGACTACTTGTATCAGACCTAAATGTTATAAATAAATACCCCTTTAAAAGGCCCTTGAAAATCACCAAAACAAACCCCAGACAAGCCCCATTGAACTCTGGGTCATGTCAAATCTAGTTGGTATCTTGTTGAAATTGATGAAGTGAAATTGGTATCAATGCCATCATAGCCCCCTTGGAATACCCTGATATGAAAATGACTAAAAGATGAAGTACAATGTCACCCTGCATCTGGATGCTCTTTTCTTTCTTGGTTTCAGCATGTTGCAAATACACTGCCGTAACTTTGTTCTTGGCAACTTTTTTGAACCTCTTCACCTAAGTCAAGTCACCCCAAATTTGGAATTGCTTAGAGAATCGATTTTGTTTTCAAACATTGCATGACTATACATGTTGGCATATAATCTTAAAGAGGAGATTTGATGTTCTATGACATAAATTTAAATAGGTGGCATGGGTTCCTAAGATGGCCAGGGATATGGAAATATACCTGTGGACTAGCTAAGACCACAGAGGAGCTCGGATCCCTGCGGTTTTATCCTCTGCTGCACATTTGATACCATTACAGTCGTTTTACAAACACGTTTGAAGGGAACTGCTCAATACCTAGGAGTGAAATGGTGGACTCTGCTTGTGCCGTCATTCATAACGCCCCAAGTTCACGTACCCAGCTGAGCGCCCTCTGAAGAACATTCCACATATCTAAGCCCATCTGATGAAAGATAGAATAAGCCAGAAAGTTTTTACATTACAAAGCTTTTCTTCACTAAAAAACAAAATCCCCACCACGTGATTACTTTAACTACCAGACTCCCAGAGAATCCAAAGGTCACTCGGTCCCTTGAATCGTGACATGCACATGATGGCATTGTGCTGTCACCAGGGACAGGCTCTTGGGGGTAGCCCAGCACCTCCACACACCAAGCTTGAGTTTTGCTAGGCTGAGAAGTCCCATTACCTTTCACTCGGCGTTTGCTGTGCTTCCTGGCTTTGAATCTGGATGTGTGGCTGGTGGCCTGGTCCAGGAGTAAGGTGATCACCAGGATACAAATCACAAATCCATTCTTTGTCATGGCTGCTGGGCTAGCCAGCTGGTCCTCTCTGCCAGCCCCTCTGCTGCAGCAGCTACGGAGCAAGGAGACTGCACGGCCACATCTCGCCCTGGGTGCCTCGGGCCAGCTTTATAAACGTGAGCAGAGGAGGCTGGCTGAGGTCCTGCTGACGAAACCTTTCGCTGCCTCTGCTGGCCGCGGCACAAGGTGGCTCCTTGTTCTCAGGCCGCATGCTGGACTTGTTATTTATTTTTATTCTGTTGCATTTGCTTTCTCGGAGTGTCTCAGAGTTCATTAAGGATTTTGCCTCCTTTTCTTTTTTTAAAATGTAAAGTCTGGGAGGCTTGGGGCCCCCATGAAGACCCAATACTTAAGTCTTTTATGGGGTGCTCTGAAGTTTATTAAATGTTCTGGAACATGGATTCAGTTCAGTTTCAGAGCAAAAGACTCAGACAGATGGACAGACAGACAGATACCCTGGAGGGTGGTGAGGAAGAAACCTCAAAAAACAAAACGAAAATTCAACAAAGCCAGGGAATTTACTTTGTGTGTGTGTGTGTGTGTGTGTGTGTGTGTGTGTGTGTGTACAAGAGAGATGTCACAGACTCATGCATTTAAACTAGTGTGTGTACACACACTTGTGTCTGTACGGCTCAGGGGGACCTTGGGATGGTTTGTGCAGTGGGGTTCACGGAGTGCTCATGTGGGTACTCTATGATACAACTTACAATGCCTCCCTCTGTTAGTTTGTGACTATATCAATATGTGAATGCATTCTTGAAAAATACCTTAGAGTGAAAAAAAATTTAAAAGGTGAATTACTTCCATGAGAACAATGTAAAACAATGGCTAGTTATTTTAAAAATCTCTACCACCCCACACTTTTTGCTCTTGAAGCTACTCAACCCCCATAAAATCATACTTTTTCGCTGATTGGTATTAGGCATTGAACCCAGAGGTGCTCTCCCACCGGGCTACATTCCCAGCCCTTTTTATATTTAATTTCTGGACAGGATCTTGCTAAGTTGTTGAGGCTGGTCTTGAACTTGCCATCCTCCTGCCTCAGCCTCCCCATAGCTGGGATTATAGCTGTGTGCCACCGTGCCTGGCTTGCAGTCAAGTTTTGATTGACTCCAGGGACCTGGGCTGAAACAACATGCTTTGGTTTAAATACAAAAGATCAGTGTGTAAATCATTGATCTCACGATTGTTCTAAATGTTCTTTGTCATTTTCTCAGATCCTTTACAAAGAAACTTCAAGTTATAAAACAGTAGTGGAAAGTGAAGCATTTTTCTTGAATCTTAGATCTGTGTGACTCACATGGACAAGGTGTCTTTCTTCTTCAAAATAAATCTATATTGTTTGAAGACTCTCTTTCCTTTCCAGTAAGGATACCTTTTTGATTTGGTTTTTCCTTGAGCCTGATCCTAAAGCCCATCCTTTCTTTGTTTTATTTTATTTTTATTTTTCGTGGTGCTGGGGACCAAACCCAGGGCCTCAGGCACACTAGGCCAGCCTCCTTTCCTGAGCCACACCGCAGCCCCACTTTCTTCCTTTTAAATCAAATTAATGGACCTTATATTTTTGGAGCAGCTTTAGAACAGTTTCCCGGATGCCCCTTCCCCAATAGTTCTTCCTATTATTAACAACTTGAATTAGTGGGATGAAAGAGCTAATGATGAGACATTGGTATCAATCACAGTCGGTAGTGAACCAGGTTCATGGTTGGTGAACCTTCTGAGATGTCCAGACAGTGTGTCCTGTTGTTCCCACCAGCACTGAGTCCTGCAGGATGGTTTCTCTGAGGCCCAAGCTCCTGGTTCTAATTAGGGTTAGAGACTCCACCTCTTGGCTTCTTCTGCCTGGGGCTCCTCAGGACTTTCCACAGGCTGCTCTAATCCCCCGCCCTCTTAAACACCCTGATTCCTTTCCAAGGCTTCAGATTCTCCATCTGGAACTCCTCCATCTACCTTCCCAGTTGGATCTCTTCCTGTTGGGCGCGTGGTTTCAGTTTCCCAATCTGAGAAGTCTAGTTGGACGTCTCGGATCTTTCAAACCTATTGTGTTCAAAAGTTAAATTCTGGATTCTTCTCCCAGGAATGCCCTGTGGATTAAAAAAAGAGTCACATTTCTCCCATGGTTACCAAGAGATTTTAGCTGGGAGGGAACAGAAAGGGAGGGACTGTGGTTTCCTCACCATGATGCAGAAGGGGGCCATGGCTCCTTGATTCCTTCTGTAGTGTCTCAAATAATAATAATAATAATAATAATAATAATAATAATAATAATAATAATAATAATAATGTGCAAGGAGCTCAGGCCTTCAGACCTTCCAAATCTGCTCCTGCTGATCCCCTCTCTACCTGGCGGTCCAGACAATCTCCTTCAACCTTTCAGTAGAAAGTTCTGTGACTGCAACCCAGAAATGGCCACGACGTATCCTTCTGTCCTGCCCTTATCCCACCAAGTCACAGAGCTCTTGTCCTGACCCACCCTGCCTCAGCTCCTGCCCAACTCCAGAGACCATTCCACTCTTTGCTAACGTGACCACCATTCTCCACTTCAACCCTCGGAATCTTTCCCTAGTGCTCACCACAAGGCCCAGACTTCCCCTTGTGGTTTCTGAGGCCCTCCCGCCCTCCCTCCCTCCCACCTGGAGAGATCTTCCTTGGTTCTTCCTGGTGACTTTCTCCCATCACAGACCTTTCACCAGGTTTGAATCATTTCGAAGCTGGTCTCCTTACCCACAGGGGCTACCCACAGGCTTTGCCTCTCTCTCTCTACCCCATCCCTCCCAAACTCTCATTCTCCATGAGAGCCCGCTGGACGATGGCAGGTTCCTTCCTGTCCTTCAGGCCTGAACTGTGTCTCCTCTGTTTTCTCTGTTTGCATAATTCAGGAGGGTTCTAATCTTCTGTTCTGGACTCTGGGATCTTCTCCAATAAAACTGGAGGACAGGAGGGGCACCCTCTCCTCCTTTCGGAGAGGACCCTTGTTCTCCCTTGAGGGTGTCCCCTTTCCCTTTTCCTATCCCTTCTAATAAACTCCTGCATGCTACTCTGAGGAAACAAAACAGAACTGCACACACACCAAAGGCAATGAGGCCGGCGGGCCCTTCCCCTCTCGGTCCTGGAGAGGGCAGGCCTGGATCCTCTTGAAGATGGAACAACTCCTTTTTTGTGCGGCAGGGTGATGTCATCGGCTTGTCTCCTGGGCTGGACCTGGGCTTCTGAAAGGACTATTTAAGAAGAAGCATGCATTTATAGCCAGGGAACAGGAACTATGAAAATATTGCCTTTAGACAAAAAGTGTTTTGAAGAGGATTTTAAAACTGTCACCAGGGTCTTACTTCCTTTAATAAATGACGGCTAGCAGCCCAGGCCTTGACCACTCTGTGTAGCTGCTGTGTTTATTCCACAGGTTGCTATTTTAAAGTTGCTCTAAGCTGTTTTCCAGAGTCTCAGATTCTAACCCACAAATCCATCCGGCCTCAGTGCCATTTGTCTATTAATACTTGAGTCTGAACACGTTTGAAGGCTGCGATCAGAGGTTCAAGGGCAGCATTTTGGGGAGGTCACAGGACTGAACTTGGATATAGCACAGTGAGCTCAAGTGCACGGAGGAAAGATTTGTTGTCGCGTGTGTGTGCGAAGTGGCTTTGTTTCTCCTGTGGTTATTACTCGTAGCTGTGACTGCTGAAAATGTCATGGGATTTGAAGAAAGAGTTGGGGATGGGTTTTAGGGAAGAGGGTGATCAGACTGCTAAGGGGGCAGCACTAAATGAGACAAAGATCAAAACTCTGATCGTTTGAGATTGAAATTTCTGATGTCACTTATGAGTCATGTGACAGAGGCCAGATTTGTCCTCTCTTTGAAGCTGGTGTCCTCACCTGTCTTGCAAAATGGTAAAGCATGTGTATAAAATGGGCAGAGCCACATATTGTCATCATAGGTGATCAGGCTTCCTTGGTGTGTGTGCACTGTCACGTACACACACACACACCATCTGAGCTTCTCAGGCTCACTCCCACCCTCACCCCAACCTCACAGCTCACAGCCTTGGTCCTTTTTGTACCCATAGAACTTCTAAAACATGCAGTCGTATACATTGATCCTCCTTTCTGTCCCACATGACCTTGGACATAAATCTTAGTCTCTCCTGAGTTTCTAGACAAGTGCAGTCCAATAGATGTGCTCAAGAGCCTCAGGTGCTAGTGGCTGCCATCTTGGATAGCATGGTTCTGGTGCTAGACAGATGCTGAAGGCTTAGTTATCCTTTCACAAATGTGTATGATATGAAATGATTCCACCAAATGGCTCCAAAGTCAAGAAACTGGTGACTTAGATCCAGTTACTCTTAGGTGCCGTGCTAGGACTTTTTTCATGTAACTCCAGCAAGGAAGTCATTATTATCCAGTTTTATGGGAGTGGAGTGACTTTTCTTATTTTTCTCAAATTGTAAGAGTTGGTCAGACTTGGATCTCTCACACTAGAGCTTGGCTCTGGGGTGGGATCCACTTTGTGGTGAAAGGGATTTGTGTCTTCCTGGACTAACCCAAGAGATCAGTCTGAAAGTTCCAGGTAACTCAGGGCAGGGGGACTAGAATAGTGGGACCTCAAGTTTAGGAGAGATGGCAGTCATTAAATCCATCCAGATATGCAAGTCCCTACTGCAGAGCCCCTGGCAAGTCCTGACTGCACCTCTCCCCTGATGGAGGACTTGCCACCCAGCTAGGCAGTAAGTTCTATTGCTAGAAATTTCTGTCTCACCCAGAAGGTGTTTCTCCTCTTCCACTGCCCCCATTCCCAACTTATTATGACTAGTCCTCTTTCTTGGTCACCCACGGGGAAAGATTACAGCCCCCAGCTTAACTCACAAAGTCTCCTGTTTACACCATTTCCCCCACCACTCCATGTTCTTGGAGTTCTCATGATTAGTTATCCTCCGCCCTCTGGTTCAGCTGTAGGCATGTGGCAGTCACATCTCTGGGCTGGCTTCTGCTGTGTGATCTCATCTTGGACCATTTCCCTCTTCTCCTGAGGACCAAGTGTTCTGGCTCCCTCCCATCCTGCCAACGTGTGCGGCCTCCCAGACATGGTGCCGAAGCCGCCATATCCCTGGCCCTGGAACAACCAGACACCTCACCCAGTTCCCTGCTGCCCACACCAACATGGGGCAGTGGAAAGTGTACAAATGACATCACACAGACTGGAGCTGAGTTGTGGTGCTCTTGTTTGCCAGCTCTGTGATTTGGGGAGCTCATTAGCCTCTCTGGTCCTCACATTCCTATAAACTGGGGATCATAATGTCTGTTCACCAGCAATGTTGGGAAGATTAAAAAGATGCCCTGATGATCATTAGAGATATTTAAAATGTGGACTTTCTATTTATAATTTCATCATCGCCCCTAATAGACTATCCAAGCTCTTACCAACGTCAGTCTGAAGTCCATTCCTTTCTCACCAACTAACTTGTCCCCCTCTGGTTACCCCATCTGCCCAGCCTCCAACCACTAACTCCAGTGAACAGTCCATTTTTTAAGGCGGGCAAACATTCGGCTGATCTGTTTTTCCTAGGTGTACTGATGTTTCAAATTTATTGTGAGCTTTGCCTGGCTCTGCTGCCAACAGAGTCCAAGAAAACAAAAAAGACAGTATTTGCCTCCCTTCCACCAAGAGCGAGGGCAGCCCACAGTGGAAAGATCTTCACAGTTCCCCTCTGTGGGCTTCCCAAGGTCAGACCTGGTGGAAACGCCTTTCAAACTTCAGCTGAGGATAACAGCGGGGTCCTTGTTCTTCCTGGGAATGCAGAAGCTGGCAGACTCGCTTGCGTCTAGAGCACGATGGCTGCAGGTGGTGGAGCGAGACATTAGTGTCGCCTTGCTGGGTATGAACTCACCTTCCAACCACAATACTGGAGGACATTTAGTGATGGTACTGACATCGTCTGGTTCTCCCCATGAGCTGGTTCAAAGAAACAGTAAAGCTATTCCTTTTGGTTCAAATGGCATAAAAGCCTTTGCCTTTTGGTCAGATTTCTTTTTCTTATTTATTTATTTATTTATTTATTTATTTATTTATTTATTTATGCAGTGGTTGGGGGGCGTACTAGGATCTGCAGTAGGATCTCACTCCTAAGCAGAAAATGTTTATTAGAGCAGTTGCTCCATAGTTTTGTATGAACCTCTGGTGGTCATGGCTGAGGCGTGTGTGATTGGATGGAGTGCTGACGGAGATGCAGGACGACAGTTTTCCCCGTGCCGGGGGGCGTATAGATTGGCGCAGGTACTGTGAAGTCTGGTGAGAGACCTAAAAAGTTCATGCTCATCTGCTACCACATCTATCCCAGGGTCTGTGGTAGAGAAACATTCACACATGCACATTTATAAAAAGCCCTGTGTGAAGGTAGTTATTATAACATTGCTCAAAATATAAAGAAGTTAGGAATAACTTAAGCATCTGTCAATGGAGAATGGCTCAGTATGCTTTGGTATATTCAGATTGTAAAAAACTCTGAAGCCTTCACAAAGTCGTGGTCCTAAGGTGTCCTAACATGGCTAGATCCTTAAGATATACTGCAGGATGAAGATAATAGATTAAAGAATAAAGGAGTATCATCTATGGTATGTACTAAGTACCTTCTGTCATCCACTGTCCAGGGAGGTCTGCTTGAACACAGGCAGCAGGTGGGTAGGGTGCGTGCTGGGTGGAGTTGGTCACTCTGCAGTCTCCAGCTCTAGTCCCTGTCACCACCCTGTTCCCTAGGCAAGCCCAGCTCCAGACACACTTCACTCTTGATGCCAGGAGTATGCTGGCCACAGGGCCACACGTGCCATGCCACAGGTAGGGGGCGGAACCAGACTCCCTTGATCTGAAGCCTGGCTCCACTTCTCAGCTGGGAGCAGTTGTGCCATCTCCTGTCTCAGAGAAGGAGAGTCCTAACAGCAACCAGCTCCTAAGTAGAGATTCAAGTAGCACATGGAAATGGAGTGCTTGAGTGGGGTCTGTCCTGTGGCGAGCCATGCTGATTAAGTAGGTGGGGTCTTGAATGGTTGTCATCCTGGTCTGAAGGTTTTGTCGGTCAGGGTGGAACTGGTCCTTTTAGTGGGTTGTCTGAGAGCTTCTGCTGGAAACCTCACCTCCTGATTCTCCCCTAATGTCATCTGACAGGAGGAGGCTGGCCGGTGGCTTGGGGCACCCTACTCTGCAGTACATACACTCTGCAGGCCTGCAGTAGCCTGTCCACCCACCAGATTATTACTCTTCATTTGAGTAGATGCCTAATATTTCATGTATCTTAATTTGCTAACCCTTCTCTAATTGTTTGACCAATTACTAGTTTTTCCCTTAATGTAAATAAAGATGAGCTGAACATCTTCGGTGTGTCAAACTGTTTATCTCCTGAACCCTGAGTCTCTCTGTCCTTCCTCTCTATTTGTTTATCTGTTTATTTTTTGTACTGGGAATTGAACAGGGCCACACACACACATGCTAGGTGACTGGTCAACCACGGAACTACATCCCAACACTTTTTTTTTTTTTTTTTTTGAACCAGGGATTGAACTCAGGGACACTTGGCCACTGAGCCACATCCCCAGCCCTATTTTGTATTTTATTTAGAGACAGGGTCTCACTGAGTTGCTTAGGGACTCGCTAAGTTGTTGAGGCTGGCTTTGAACTCGCGATCCTCCTGCCTCAGCCTCCCAAGTCGCTTGGATTACAGGCGTGTGCCACCACGCCCAGCTCCCCAACACTTTTTGGTTTGTTTCGAGACAGGGTTTCACTAAATGGCTCAGGCCTTGAATTCGGTTCTCCTGTCCCATTCTCCTGAGTAGCTGGGATTACAGGCATGCACCACTGCACCCTGTGACTCTAGGTTATATTCTTAGGCGTTATTCTTAGGTTATATTCTATAGATGTGCTGAAAGTCAGCTAGCCCAAAGCTGGACAACACAGACTGGGGTCTGGAGTGCTTGAAGTCAAATTCAGTCTCTGCTACTGATTGTTGGAATGTGGGCAGATTCCTCAGGCTCTCCACACCTTGGTTTCCCCATCTATGAAATGTGCTTCAAATATAGGGACTTAAATACATTCATGCTTACAAAGCATTTACTTAAAAAGATGCCATACCCTCAGTAAGCATGGGTATATTACAATTAATTTTACTGGCCACAGGGGGTGAACATCTTAAGATTCTCAATACATGCTGCCAATTATATTCAAGGGGAAAAAGGAGCAGGTCTTAGTCTGTCTCCCTCCCCAGAGGAGGGAACTGGGATTGGATTGGTTCTGCTTCCAGGACACAAGTTGGGCCATGTGATCAGCTGGAGGCCAAAAGGCTTCTACATGGGATGCCAGCCCTTTCTCTTATCTTTTCAAAGGATCCTTCCTTCTCATCTCTCTGTAATTGCAATGTGCAAATGCAGATGGAAGCGGGGAGGGCTTCCCCAGATGTGGGTCTAGTCCAGGAAAGATACAGATGCTCCTAGTGTGGGGGAGGCTCTGGGGTGCAGCCCAGCACTCTGCGATGGCCCGTAGGGCCCCAACTCTGCAACTGCAAAGCGGGTCCCTGTGTCTATTTATCCCTCTGTCTTGTGCATGGAGGAGGAGGACTGGGTGGGTCAGGGGGGACCCAGGTGCTTCCATGCTCCATGACTATGATGCCATCTCATGATGCCCTGAAGGCCAGCATCACACCTAACTGTATTGAAAAGGGTCGTGCCAACGTTCCCACATTGGTCGTGCCAATGTTCCTTTTTTTTCCCAGGAAAGAAAGGTTAGAGGTATAGCTCAACTGTCTGTCTTTTCTTAGCAGGGCAGAGTGTTCAGCCTAGGGGGTTTAATGAAGGGTTGGGCTGGCATCTAGAAAACCCCGAACTTTTTTCTCAGAGCTGAAAGATTTTAGGGATTTAGAATGTGAAGCAGCTTTTCCCTGCTTTCCGGAAACCACCCGCACATCCATTCTGGATGTTGGTCAATAGGGAAGGAGTCAGTGTTTTATTTGTGTCTAGTTTTCTTCTCAGGAGTCTTTTTCAGCTTCTGCTTTTCCCTGATCAGCAGAGGGCCATCCAATTTGCATTGGATGCTGTTTTTTTGCTAAAGGGCTCCTTCAAGTGAAAACCAGACAGGAAACGCTCCCAGCCCCTGGCTGCTTGGCTGTGGAGCCAGCAGGGCCAGGAGACGGCTGAGCCCTGAAAGCCCCACATTCAAATGCCTGCCGCTTCTTCTAGTTTATTCCTGCCTGGGAAGATCAGGCCACCTCCAAAACACACGCTAGATACCTGAGGCTGCAGTTGAGAAACCAAGTATTTGCCGTGAGCATCCTTTATCAGAACAAAAGAACAAATACAGTCTCTGGTCTGAGCCTGTGGATGATAGTTTAGGGGAAATTGGGAAAAAAAATGTTTCTAACAATGAAAAATTAAAAAGCTATTAATCAAAGGGGATTAAAATATTGAACTTCTGAGCCATAATTAAAATTCCAAAGATCTGTGGAAGAACTTTGACCAACAGAAAAAATGCCCATTTGTTTGTTTTTCTATTTTGGTATTAGGGATAGAACCAAGGGTCATTTAACCACTGAGCCACATCCCCAGCTCTCCTTAATTTTTTATTTTGAGACAGGATCTTGCTAAGTTGCTTAAGGCCTCACCAAGTTGATGAGTCTGGCTTTGAACTTGCAATCCTCCTGCCTCAGCCTCCCGAGCCACTGGGATTACAGGCATATGCCACCAATGCCCAGCCATAGTGCATTTGTAAAGAAGAAAAAGCAGCTTATGAAGCAGAATGTATGGGGTGGGGAGTGACGGATATAGGGAGATGTATAGATGAGTATCTGTATATTTGAGATGAGTCAATGACAGTAATGGCTCTTTTTGAGGGCAGAGATTTTTTTCTCTTTGGTTTTCTAAACCATCTGCATAAAAAATATGTCAATGTTTTAATAGTAAATGTTATTGAAATAAAATACATGCAGACACATGCCCCATTTCTTAAGCATTCAACTGCTTTTCATAAAATAAGCATGGCTGTGCAATTAGGACCTAGATCAAAGAAGTGGCAGGACAGTCCCAGCCCCAGATGCTTCCTTGCATCCAGTCTCAATAATGACCCCAGAGGGCTGGCTGCCACAGTGGCATGGGAAGGCACCTCCAGGGCCCAGCTGCATGTCCCCAGATTTCCTCCCTGGGTCATTTCTGCCTGTGGGGAGTCACCAGCTGTCCCCGCTGATGCTCAGGTTGTCCCATCAGAAGGCCATGAGAGGCTGGCCTCAAACTTGGAATCCTCGTGCCTTGGCCTCCTGAACCACTGGGTTTGCAGATGTGCACCACCACACGCAGCAAGGACCCCATTTGAGTGTTGGCTGTTGGCGAAGGGGCCCTCTCAGCTCCTGGAGGCTGTCCACATGTCCAGTCAGGTGGCCCTGCTCAGAGTTCACTCACAACACCAAACTCAACAGGCTTCTTCAAAGTCAGCGAGGGAAACTATCTTGCTTTACTTTGCTAAGAGGGAGTCTTACATAATGTCACCTAACCTAGGGAACAACATCACACCCTGCTGGCTAGAAGCAAGTCACAAGTTCCGCCCACCCTCCAGGGGAAGGGATTACATGAGGGTGTGACTTGCTCCGGGCCACCACAGGGTGTGTCTGCTGTGGGTATTTCCTTTTTAACCAGGCACCATGCCCTACAGTGGGGAGCGCCAGAGAGGCCTGGATCCTGCCTTCCTGGAGCTGACATCCTTGCTCCTTTGGAGCTTCTAAGTTGCATCAGGCGATGAAGCGCTCCCCAGCCACACAAAGTTTGTTAAGTTAGTTTGAATTTTGGGTGTGGGAAAGAACCCTGCCTGATACAACCCCATTTGTAAAGGGACAAAGGTGTACATCATTGATGTCCAGAATCCTATCACACAGGGCTCTTTTTTGGGGACCCCTAATCATGAAATGGGGTCAGACTTTTGGGTGAGATTTTTTTTCTCCTCTTTTGGCTCCAATGCTTATAAACCATGGGACTTCAGCAGACCCTTCACCTTCCTGAGCCTCTGTTTAGTCATCTTTGAAGAAACGACAGTACCTGCCTATGAATTTGTGTGGTTTGTGTGGGTCAGTGTTCCTGAGGACGCCTGCAGACCTGATCGTGCTCATGGTACCTGGAGATCAGCACCAGCACCCAGTTCTGCAGGATACTTTTGCACCAGCTGATGGTCACCTAGGTCATCACAAGGTTAACAAGCCGAGAGGGCCTCTGCCCTTTCTTGGCCTCTCCTCTTCTCTGGTGCCTGACCCAAAGAACATGCCACATGAATATGAGTTCTTTCAGGATCTTCTGCTTGCTTTCACCCATATGTTTGTGGTAGGTGGAATAATGACCCTTCAAAGATGTCCTCATCCCTGGAACCTGTGATTCATGGAGTTACATAGCAGAAAGGATTTTCCAGTGCTAAGGATATTCAGATGAGGAGATTGTCATGGATGGTCCAACTGGGCCCCATGGAATCATGAGGGTCCTTATGAAGTAGGAAACAGAAGGGCTGGAGGAAGAGGAAAGGTGATGTGGTGGAGGAAGCAGAGGCCGAGGGATGCCCATGCAGGAGAGGACACAGGCTAAGGACAGCAGCATCCAGAGAAGCTGGACAGGCATGGACGGATTTCCCCGGGGGGCCTGAGCAGAGATGCAGCCTGGTGTCAGCTTGATGTTCCCCTGGGAGACCTATTTTCAAGTTTCTGACTTCCAGACCAATAAGATAATAATTTACATTAAATTGCAAAACTTGTGATTAGAGTGGTAATTGGAAACAAATCCAGCATCGGTCTGGTGCCTGGTAGCACTGAGTGTAGGGGGGACAGGGTGTGTGGGAACCAGCTCCCACCAGCATGCAAGAACCAGTTCTTAAGGATTTAGGAATTTTGAAAGATCACCATTCAACTATCCACAGCATGAAATTCACACGGTGGGGTTATTTACCCCACAACAATCAGCAGTTATGTGTCAGAGCTTTATTTATTTATTCTAATTCCAGAGTGCTGGTTTGCCAGCTCACCATGTGGTAGGTGTTTGTGGATGTCTGAGGGTGTGGGGGATAACTGGGCCCCCATGGAGATGTGTGAAGGCGAATTCGGGGAATACTAAGGGCTTCAAAGGCAGGGGCTGCCTCCTGTTCTTCCCTCATGCTGTTCTTTCTCTGTGTATCAGTCAGCTTTTTCATTGCTGTGATTAAAAGGACCAACAAGAACAATTTTAGAGGAGGTAAAATTTATTTGGGGCTCACAGTTCCAGAGGTTTCAGTCTATAGAGGGCTGACTCCCTTACTCTATGCCAGAGGTGAGGCAGAGCAACATGGCGGAAGGGTGTTGTGGAGGAAAGCAGCTTGGAGACATGACACCAGGAAGCAGAGAGGGCTGCACTCTCCAGGGACAAAATATGTATTGCAAAGGCACACCCCCAGGGACCTACCTCCCCCAGCCACACCCCACATGCCCACTGTTAATCCCTTTCAGGGTTTTAGTGCACTGAGTAGGTTAAAGCTCCCATAACCCAATCAGTTCACCTTTGAACTTTCTTACATTGTCTCACATATGAGCTTTGGGGGGACACCTCATATCTAAACCATAACACTATGGTTTGTACATTGTGGGTTCTCAAAATATTTGTGAAATAGAAGTTTTAAATATATAGGACCCTTTAAGAACTGTCCAAAGAGGGGCTCAGTCTTCTGATGTTGGCCTCATGCATTCCATTGTCCAGTCACCTGTCCAGGAGACGCCTGAAGTGGCAGGAAGCTATGGGCTTTGGCCGGGTCAGAGCCTGGACTTGAGGCTCTGCTTTGTCACTAAGTTAGTTATGTGACCTGAAGAAATGACACAACCTATTCAGAGTCTAGCTCCTCCTCTGCAGGGTGGAGAAGTAGTGTGAAGGTCAAAGGTGGTAGCAGATGTGACAGCTGTTATCCCGTGGGAGCTGGGGTTATGATGAGCCTATGATATAGAACTGTGGCTTTCCACTTCCTATCTGTATGTGGGAGGGACAAAAAATAGAATAAGTTTAGTGGAGTAGACAAAGGGGAAGGGAGGAGGAATGGGATAAGGAGAGAGTAGAATGAATTCCACCTAATTTTCCTATGTACATATACGAATATACCACGGTGAATCTCGCCACCATGTACATCCACAGGACATTAATTTAAAAAGTAACTATGGGTAGCCGGGTGCAGTGGTGCTTGCCTGTAATCGCAGCACTTGGCAGGCTGAGGCAGGAGGATCATGAGTTCAAAGTCAGCCTCAGCAATTTAGCGAGGCCCTAAGCAACTCAGTGAGTTCCTGTCTCTAAATAAAATACAAAATTGGTCTGGGAATGTGCTCAGTGGTGGAGTGCCCCTGGGTTCAATCCCCAGTACAAAAAAAAAAAAAGTAACTATGGGTAAATGGTAGAAAGATCAATAAAGGGAAAGGAGCAGGGAGTGGGGGGAAGGCAGGGGAAGGGGAGATAATGGATTCTGAATTGGAACAAGACATATTCCATGCTTTTATAATTTTCTCAAAATTGATTCTGCTAGCAGCTGGGCATGATGGGGCACGCCTGTAATTCCAGTGACTCGGGAAGCTGAGGCAGGAGGATCGTGAGTTCAAAGCCAACCTCAGCAACTTAGCGAGGTCCTAAGCAACTCAGTGAGACTCTTGCCTCTAAATAAAATACAAAATAGGGCTGGGGATGTGGCTCAGTGACCAAGTGCCCCTGAATTCAATCCCTGGTTCCCCCCCACAAAAAAAAAAAAAATTGATTCTACCATCATGTATCACTAAAAAGAACCAATTTTAAAAAGAAATATCTGTGGAGTTTATAAACTATTTTTACCATGTGGGAGCCCATTCTAGACTTTCTGAATGTGAGACTTCAGGCTTGGGCCCCTGGCTGGGTCTATTTTCAATACCCCCCAGCATGGGTGATTCTGACTTACACCCCTGTTGTGAGGAGGAAAGGACATTTGGGAGTGAGTTATCAGAGCTGATGTGGGACCATGGGTGAGCCACCCCATCCATCTCTGGGCCTGTCTCACCGTTGAGAATAGCTTTGCTAAGGATCCTGGTCAGGTTCCTTGAAGCTCTGCAGGGTGAACAGTCTCTGGCAATACTGGGGTGAGGTACAAACTCTCCCTGGGGCAACAAATTTTCAGCAGAATGGAAGTTAAGAAAAACTAGCAGCGTGCCCTTGACTGACCACTAGGTGGCAGGAGGCTTGAGACAGATCCAGGCAGGGTCCCTGAGGCCAAGCGACTGACTGGGAACCTTGGCAGGGAGCCTTGAGGGTCCTTCTAGGTGAGATTTATCCAGGGGCTGTGAGTGGAGGTGGAGGTGGGGAGGCCTCCACTTAAAAGGCCTCACGCTTAGACTTTTCACCTTGTCTTCAAACGAATTCATTTACATTGTCATAGAAATTCACAAATAGGGTTAAAAAAACTTTCATGTAACTATAGATCTGTTTACTTTTGTAAATTGAACATTTCTTAAATTTTTAAAAAAAAGTCTGCACCATCTCCAACAGTAGTGGCGAGTTCTCTTTCTCCTTTCCCCATGCCGCCATGATTATAAAAATGAAAACATAGGAAGTAGGAAATGCTATTGTTGTAGAGAGCTGCTGTTGGTATTTGGCATTTGATTGTCTCCAGTTTGGACCTCCTCCTCCCCTGTGGGTACTGAAACAGCACATTTGTTTGTTGTTGTTTCTTTCCCTAGAAGAGCTTCATAAAGCAGAGAGAGTGTCCCCCCCCCACCCCCACCAACAAATATCTCCTGGCTTCTCTGAGATGAAATCTACTTTTCCTCCTCCTGTAGACATCAAGCTTTGGCCCATCTCAGTGGGGACCTGCAGGACCGTGGGGTCAGATTCTCCCTCCCTGAAGTCAAAGGGCGGGTGCTGTGCTGTTTTGGGATTTTTGAGGAGTGTAAGGGAATCTACAATGCAAGGGTTTAGTTATCATATTAGCATGTGTATTGGGAAACACTTCAGAGTCCAAGGTCTAGGACTTCCTGGAATAAATTTTTGCTTTAAAGTTTAATGTTTGTGACCTACATGCCTGTCATGGTGATCTGTTGCTATTTCCCTCCCTTAATGAGGCTGAAATTGTCAGCTATGCTAATGAGTTGAGATCTTTCTATGAGCCAAACCCCAAGCTAAGTGCTTTATGTATGCGATCTTGATTAATCATCATGTCAATTCACCTAGCTGGAATCTATTATTATCTTCATTCTACATATCAGGAAAGTGGTGTGGTTATGTGAGGTTGTGACAACCTGTCCGGAGATGCACAGGTGGGCTTGGGGTATATGAAATCTGTGCAGTTTGACATCATCAGTGTAATACACGGGCCCACCCATGGTTTCCTTGCTGCCCATGGAGAATGGTGATAAATACTTGCTGTTTTCCCTAAGGGAAAGTGGGCAGTCCTTTGCTCATTATACAGAATTCTCTTTTATTCTCTTAGCAGCATTGCAAGGTGAGTGATGTGTGTCTCATTTTGCAGGTAAAGAAACTGGTCCTTAGATGGCATGATAGAATTTTGAAGTCACTCTTCCAACCTCTCCCCTGTGGCTCCTCCCTGTGCTATCCACACCCTTGTGTGACCTCTTCCCCTGGAGTATGAGTGACACCTGTGATAAGAATGACAAAGGTAAAGGGAATTTGCAGATGTGATTAAGATCCCTGATCTGTTGGCTTTAACAGGGAGATTATCCTTTGTCGACCTGGCCTCATCGGATGAACTTTTAAAACGAGGGTCCAGGCTTCCATGAGTGAAGAAATAGGGGGTCGTGTTGAGATGGCCAAAGGCGTGGAAGAGGACCTTGGGCTCCTGCAAGGAGTATGGTCTGCTGATACCTTGATTATAGCTCTGATGTCCTGTGCAAAGGAACCAGCAGGCCACCTTTGGATTCCTGACCTACAGAATCCAGGAAATAATAAACCTGAGCTATTTTAAGCCCCTGAGTTAGTGGTCACTTGATCGGCAGCAATAGAAATCTAATACAGAGATGTGCTGCAAGATCTTATCCAAGGTCACATCACAGCCAGGTGGCAGACACCCCAGACTGAGTGCTCACTCCTGAGAATCTGAGGCTTACACCCACCCGTACGCCACACTGAAGTCTGGTGCCCCTCACCTGCTGAAACTCAGTCAGAATGGGCTTGAACAGACAAAGCCAGGTTGGAGCCGGTCTGTCTGTCTCTACAGGTCTGGCCTCTGCCATGATGTCATGCTTTCCTCCAATCTGACATCACGGGGCACATTCTGTGCTGAGCTGTGTATCTGTCAAGCAAGCATAGCTTACCCTTGAACTTCATCTTCCATGAGTCAATACATCTGCAAATATTTACTAAGCCTGGCTAAATTTCTCTGCCTGACTTGGGGAAACAGGAAAAAAATGTAGCATTTGCCATGAAATAGATCTTTCTTTGAAAAAGAGAAGACAGGTGGCCATGGAGCAATATGATTACGAGCAGAGGTCCCTTTAGGTGAAGACCATGTGCAGAACTGGGCACTTCTGGGTTCAGACAAGGGGCCCCTAATCTACGGGCCGGCTGTGAGGTTTGCCTGTGGCCTGGGGAAATGGAGTCTCCTCAGAGACCCCTGCTCAGCCATGCCACCACCAGGCCTTGTGCATTCCTCGGGGTGAAGGGAAGCGTAGGACTTGCCGGGCTCATGGTTTTTCCTCAATGACAGACCTTCTCTCATCCTTTCTCCCACGGTGGCTGCCTGGTACCTTCTGAAAGGAGTCCCTGATACTCAGTTCCCCTGGAGGACTGAGAATTCTGGGGAGTACTCTCTGGGGCACTCTAACTTAGAGTTGCCTAGTCCAGCTATTTCATTTCCATTACCATTTACATTTATTATTATATTTAAAAGTCAGATATAATCCACATATCATAATATTTGCCACTTACAGTGTGCAATTCAGTGGTTTTTAGTGTTTACAAAGTTGTGCAGTAATTACCGGGATCAAATTCAAGAACATTTTCATCACTGCAATAGGAAATCCCTGCTGGTTCAGCAGTGCCCCCTGGTCCCTCCTGGTCCCTCCTTGTCCCTCTTCCCCACACCTCCAGATCTACCTGTGGTTCCTAAGGGTCTGTCTCTTCTGTACATTTCTTATGAATGGAATCAGACAGCATGTGGCCTTTTGTGTTTGACTTCTTTCAATTAGCATCAAGTTTTCAAGGTTCATGAGTTTTCAACTGTGGGATGCAGCAGAATCTCTACAGAATCTTATTCAAATGTTCCTGGCTCCTCCCCTAAGACTCCTGTTTTGGTTGGTTTTGAACAGGAACTGAGAATCTACCTATTTGACAAGTTCTTGGGGTGATGCAGCAGGTAGCTCAGGGTGCACCTTCAGAATCCCCAGCCTTGTCCAGTGAGCTTCTTCTATTAGGATTTGTTGGTGGCTCAGCAAGGGCAAGTGACAGCTGGCAAAGCTCCATCCAGGGCTCCCACCAGATGCAAAGCCGAGGCTGTGCCTTCTCCATCTCTTTTATCAGATCCAGTCAGAACCTCCAGGCACCCTAGTTCCTACTTTACGATTGGTCATGGGATTCTCTGGCATCTTCCTAGAACTTGGTCTATGAACTATCCAGAATTCTAAAATGATCTGAAGGATGCTGGGCATGTACACTTTGGTGGAAGACTCCAGAACATCTAGACCTCATGGGTATAGGTGAGCCTAATACTTAAGCTACTCATCTTCTGAGCCAGGGGTTATGGGTTTGGGCCCTACCAGGTATAGGGTTTCAAAATTGAGTAAATAAAAATAAAGGATGGATCCCAAGTGACACTGGAATTTGGATAAACAACCAGGACATTTTGATAAAGGTATGTCTTGTGCAATGTTTGGGACATATTTGTACTAAAAAATATTCATTGTTTGTCTGAAATTCCAGTGGAACTGTGAATCCTGTGTTATATGTAGCAACATTCTGGCAAGTTGCTTTTTTTGTCTTCTGTGGGGTTGCTGAGCTTAGTCGTTGACAGCGGCTAAGCACAGATACTCTTTAGGCAGACGGTAGGGTCTGAATCCTGGCATCACACATCTAGCCATGGACCCAGGGTAAGTTACTTAACTTCTTCTAGCCTCAGTTTCTTATCTGAAAAATAAGAGTTTCATATGATGAGAGAATTAAAGGGAATATTTTGTGCAAATTGCTTAGCAGGGGTCCTTCTTTGTGCTAACTGATACATAAATATTACTGGGGATCCCTAAGACTCTTCCCAGCACCTCAGTGAAAACTTCGATGGCTGTGGTAGTTGGTCCATTGAAGTTTAGCCTTTAGAAAGCACTGGGACTCTTTTGGGGATCCATCTGGGGAGTTCTGTGTCAGTTTGGGGACTGCAGGTGTTTGGCAACTGGAAAAGAACTGTGGGAGTGGTAGACAGATGGTTTCTCTTTCCATCGAGTCGCCTGGAGGGGAGGAAACCAAACTTCTGTCCTGATGATTCACTGTGGAAGCAGAGTCTGGCCAGCGTTTAAATAGAAACAGCTGGCTGAGGAAAATATTGACACCACCCAGAAGCAAGTGCTACCAAACTGCTGTGCGCAAAGTGGGTTTCTCACCAGTGAATGAGGGTTTTAAATTATAGGCACTGGGGTGTCCTCTCCGCCAAGAGCTCTGCACGAAAGTCAGGCTGTCCTGGCCTCCAGCCTCCCCTGGCTGCCAGCCCCTGGATGCGTTGGAGCTTCGGCTGGACAGCAGCTGTCCTGAGGGTTCGCACTAACACATGGGGCGCTGACGTTAGAGAACACAGGAGCCCACAGTGAGAGAGCCGGTCCCTTTCATCAGCCTTTAAAGCTTGGTTGTGGTGTGGAAGAGGCCACTTTAATCTGATGACGGCATGTCTTCTAACGGCTTTCTAGAACTTGCTAATCCCCTTTATTAATGAGAGACTGGCCTCAAGCTCAGAGACTTCGACAGGCAACAGTGTTTAACCAGACCCATAAAATATACTTTTACATTCCTTTTATTGGTGTTCTTAGGATGATTTTTAATTTTAGTATGATTTCCAATTTACAGAAAAGTTGCAAAACTAGCTTAGGGAGCCTCTGTTCACCATGAACCCCTCATGGGCCTTCTGATGACAGGTTGGCCCATGTGCGTCAGAGACATCATTCTCCTTTACACCTAAGTAATTAAGTGTGCATTTTCTAAGAAATTCTCTTAAATACACACAATATAATCATCAAAATTGGGCAATATACTAGTGACACAATGTTATTATCTAATCTGTAGTTCATATTTAAATTTCATCAATTGTCATACTAATATACACACATGCGTTTTATGTATAATTGTGTGTGTGTGTGTGTGTGTGTGTGTATACATTTATATGTATATTTTTGTGTGTGCTCGTGGTGCTGAGGATTGAATCCAGGGCCTTATTCATAGGTAGTCAAGGGCTCTACAACCGTGCTATCTCCTCCGCCCATTTTAAAATTTATATTTTGAGACAGGGTCTTGCTGATTTTCCCAGTCTGGCCTGGAACTTGTGTTTCTCCTTCCTCACCCTCCCCAGCAGCTGGGATTCTAGTCATGTGCCACCATGATGCCTGGCCCAGTAATGTTTATTAGATGTGTAATGTGTTTACTTTTTTACATGTGTCCATGTATCAAAAAATTTTAAATTGTCCACTCTTGGGTATAGTGTGATAATTTGGCAGATGTATACAACGTGTAATGATCAGGTCAGGTGATTAGCCAGGCCTTGTCCTTAGTTACCATGTCTCTCATCTCCTTAGTGGTTTGGGTTTGCCTGGCATTTCCTCCTGAACAGACCAGCTGGGCATATGTGGACTGAACTCTCACAGTGGTGATTGTCCTTCTGTCTGGGGCACATGTTGATGGCTTCTTCACGTGGTTCTTGTTGCCTTTGATTGCTGGTGAAGGTACTGTCTGCACAGCTGTCAATCTTCACTTTATAATTAATAAGTAACTTGAAGGCAAATACTTTGGGTTTAGGTAAATAATCTGTTTCTTAGCGAATTTTCACCAACTAGTTGATTTTCAAACACCATCATTTCCATTTCTATTTATTCAGTCTAGTCAATAGTAATTATTCCAGTGGACTCATGGATTTACTTATTCATGGGATATGATAGTCAGTTACTGTCATGATTTATTTTGCTGCTCTGCTTGTCCCAGATTTGACCAGTGGAGTCCCCACCCTGGCTCCGATGTACTTGTATTTACTCTCACTTTCTTTTTGTGGCAAGTGGTACAACCTGGAATTTTTCAAAAAATGGTATTAATAGAATTTAAAAATATTTCGTTATATTTTTAAAAAGGAGTTGATTTAAAGACCTAAATTAATGATATGACAGATATTGTAAATAATATATATAAACATATATAATATAAAACATCAAGAAAAATATTAATGATAGCAGGTGCGTGCTATGACAAAAATCACACAAGGTTAGTCATGTAAATGACATCTGGGAAATACTACACTCATATTGTGGTTACACTGACTTTTTTTTTTAAACTTCAAATATTTGATCATTTTTTTTTAAACTTCAAATATTTGATCATTTTGTCCTGATCAAAAGTTTAGAATACTTCGGATATGCCTCTATTTTTGAATTCACTCTCTATCCTTTACAGCTCCTTATCTACCATGCATGATGAAAATCCTTTGCCTGTCTCCATGTTCTGACCTTCCTCCCTATTCTGAAATAAAGGTGCTATTTATATGGTTACAACCAGGAAGTTGAAGCACGCCAGTTATAACACAGCCACAATTTGTGCAAGGTCCAGTTCAAAGGCCCTCTTTTTACCAGATAGGGTTCTTTGGTTGCATGTAACAGAAATCAGATCTGACTAATTTAAGCACATAGAATTCAATTCTGAAGATCTAAGCTAAGGAAAAAATAGAACCATGAGCAACTTTGGGGTTCTGGGTGTTAGGGACTCATGGGGGGTCTTGTTAGGACCCCACCTTTAGAATGAGTGGGTTTCATTCATTTACTGTGCTTGCATTTCTCTTCTTCAGCTTCCATTTACTAGGAGAACATCTCTTTGGCCATCCCTGGGTCATGAGCCTATTTGCTTAGTGATGAGGAGGACCTTTTGATAAGCAGAACCCCCACACAACACACCAGGATCAAGGCCATGCTCCAAAGGAAAATCCAGTGCCATGGAGAGAACATCTCAAAATTGCAAGCACTTACCACGTACCAGGCACCCCATTTTGCATCTCTGACTCTAATGGTCACCACAACATGGTAACACTTTAGAGAGAGGGTGACAAAGGCTCAGAGGTTTAAAACTCGTTCAAGGTCATACAGCTGGTTTGTGAGTCAGGATTCAAGCCCAGACCCTCAGTTCTCAGAGTCTCTGCTTTGGATCATAAGCTATAAATAGTTCAGTCAACTCTTGGCAGGAAAACTGAGTCTGCTCCACCTCCATTCCATAGGTACTTTCCTCTAATCTGCTCCAGTGTCCTCTCTCAGTTTCCAACCCCTAGTCGCTGCATCTCTCCCTGTCAGAGCTCTCCTGGTGACTGGCATCCCTGTCTCACTCCAGTCTGTAGACAGTGGGCCTTCTGCCAGCAGCAGCCAGGCTGTGTTTATCTCGGAATCCTTCACAACATGTCAAACAGGGCCATGCACATAGCCAAAGCTAAGTAAATATTTGCAGAATTCAATCAAATCTCCTTAATAATATTTACCTTAATGGAGAAGGGGGAGAATGGGAACTTTTGATATACTCTTAATTCATCTAGTTAATAATTTCTTGTGCTAAATGTCAGTGTGATGTGGCACCGAATTCCTAACCTTGCAAGGTGGTTAATCTCAAAGGACTGCTGGAGATGCCCAGATTCTGCTCCCAGGCAGAGGCCTTCATCAGAGCAACTCTTAATATCAGCAGTCTACTCGGGCATTGGCCTGGCCTCAGAAAATAGGTATTTATGCTTCTTTTGCAAAAGGTGAAGAAAACAAATATATTGGCGTCTCTGTGTGGCTACTTCCCTGTCCCCAGCACAGCCCTTTAACTCATCAGGGCTGCTGGGCCCCTCCCACTAGCCTTGGAGAGTTGGAAAAAACAGCAATAATCCCTTCTTACTCCCCTGGAAGGCTTCTGCAAAACTGAGAAGGGCTGGCCCCAGAAGTCATTTCAATTATGACACTGGCTTAGCCTTTGGAGTAATTTTTTCCAACGTGTTAAGTGGTGATGTGTGTTTTGAGTGAGTTGGTCATTAGAGAGAACTTGGCTTGATTTCTGGGCCCAAAGTCTGGAAACTCCATTGCTAACTGGGCAGTTTGGGATATACCATTGAACTTCCCTGATCTTCATTTCATCGTCAGTGAAATGAGGATAGTAGCATTTGCTTTATAGGGTTGTGTGCATGGTCAGCAAGTTAGCACAAGTGGAGTGCCATCTTCATTTGGGTTCCCCCAGGGTAGCTCCAGGACAAGGACTTGGGTAAAAGTGGTTTATTTGGGAGGTGATCTCAGAAGGTAGAAGCAGGGCAAAGGAGGAATGAGATAAGGGAAACATAAGTCAACATGGAATACTAAGGAGGGTGCTGACATTGTGGGCAACCTGGGGTTGTTGCCACCAAGGGGATGCTTGAGATACCACCAAGCCCACATAAGCTCTGCCAAGGCAGGCTCTATAAATATGTTGCCTTAGCACAAGAGATAAAACTTATGTGTTATCACACCATTGAACCACGAATTCCTGTATAACAGTAGCTGTGTGTTTTTTATTTTTGCTGTTAAGACATTAGAATTATTATTCCAGGAACATGCTGGGCATTTGATCTGTGTTTGTTGAATGAGTGAAAAACCTTATTTGAGGACATTCATGATCTGGCTTCTGGAATGGAACCTGTGGGTGATGGATTCAATCAGATTATACACACAGTGTTGCACTTGACCTTCACAACAACTCCATTGGTACATTACCATTCATCTCATTTTAATAAGAGACAGCTCAGATGTCAAGCAATGTGCCCAAATTTGACCCCTGGTTTGAAAGACTCTAAGGCTTATGATCTTAATCACTGCGTGTGGATGGGTACACATGTCTGTTCTGTGGGGTTCGGCGACTCTTCTCTGAGATATTCCTTTGGCTGTTTGGATGCCAGTTTGAATACTCTGGAGACATATTTCCCGGCATCTTTGCTTGGCTGGCAACAGGAGTTCTGCTCATCATGCTCATGGCAGAGAATGCAGAACACTTATTTTTTTCTCTCATAAACAAATCTGGAAGCAAATGTTGGGATCTGTGTGTTTTCTGTTATTTAAGAAGAGCAGGAAGAAGAAGCTACTGAGCATTTCCCAAGCATCTCATTCTCCCAGGCACTGGCAGTCGGGAGCAGGGGAAGGAAGCTCATGTTCCTGGCAGGCTAACCACATGCTGAACACTAGGATGTGTGTGTAAAGAAGCTCGAGCTCATGGACAACATTCACTCATCTTTCAAGGTGTCCCTCAGCGTCACCTGCTCCATGCACACTGCCCTCCCTGCCCCTTCCTTCCTAGAGCTGGCTCCTCCCTACTTTATGTCCCTATCATATCCCTAACATTGCATCCTTGAAGTTACATCGAATGTCTTGGGGTCTGTTTCTGCCCTTCCTCTACCTCTTCCCCCTGGTCACAGGTGCTCCTGAGCATTTGAAATGTGTTTAGATCACACTGAGCCGTGTTGTCAGTATTACTGTGCACACCTTAGAGGGAGCAAATGAAAGGCAACATGTAAAGCGTCTCATTCTCTATGTTGACTCTATGTCAAAACATTCTTTATGTATTATATAAAATAAGACATATTAAAACTAAATTTGTTTCTGTTTACTTTTCTAATGTGACTGCTAAAAAAAACCCCTTAGAATCTGTATGTGGTTCACATTATATTTTTATCAGATGCATGGCTCTAGACTCCAGAATTTCTTGAGGCAGGGGCTATGTCTTATTTTCTTTCCCAGTACTAGGGCTCAGAACAGGGTCCTTTGCTCAGTAAATGTTCATTGAAGATGTGCTGAGCTAACACATGATATTTTGTGACGTGAAGTCCCAGATTTTTTTCCAGCCCCAGTGGAGAAGAGCAAGAAAATCTCAAAGGAGCAACACAGTCTGGTGAGAGGTGAGGTATTTGAGTGTCTCCGAGCCGAAACTCTGCTCTGTACAGGAGACCCATGAGCAGAACCCAAAGCAAACAGGAAGGGGTGGCTTGCATTAGAGGGACAGCCGGGGTGGGCAGCAGGGGAGTGGCTACTAAGGTGGGAGAAATGTTACGAAGGTTTGTAGAAATCCTCAAAAGCTTTTCCCTTGATGTGAAAGAGAAAGACCACCCGGCAAGTTACAGCCGAGCTCTGGACACTGCTTCCATGTCCCCTCACCCTCCTGACAGGCGAGTGGCTTCTTGTGGCTCTCTGCCTACAGCCATTGTGTGGCCACAGCAAAATGCTTGGTTCATCCAAGGGGCAAGACTGGAGGGGCCTGGCGTCAGCACCGTGTTGAGGGTAGCCCTCACCTGCGTCATGGGAGAACTGGACCAGCAGGGCAGCCCCCTGACCTTCAAGGGGGACAGATCATGGCAGTGTGCAGTGTCTGCCGGGCAGCACCCCTGACCTGGCTCCTTCCCTTCCCCGTCTTGCCTTCCACTCTTCCACCTGTGCTTCTCAGGCTCACCTCCCAGCACTGCTGACATCCAAATCTTTGTTGCAGTGTCTGGTTCTTGAAGATCCACACCAGGGCAGGCGCACCAGAGCATTTGGTGCCTGACTCCCGACCACCCATGGGTCCCCCCAGCTCTCCCCTCTCAGTAAACCCTGGTGTGCACTAATTGCCTCCTGCCCCAAGGCTTCACAGCACGCCACTGCGCGGAAATGGAAATCCAAGATTATCTGCTTGGCACCCAAGACCCTTAAACCCAGGTACCAACTTCCAAAAATGCCTCTCCCCCGCTCCACTCCACCTGGTGCTCTTGGATTCCAGCTACATTATTCTCTTCGGTCCTTACATGGGCCCTTCAAAATGCTTACCTCCTTCTCTTGCACCAATGCCTCCCTTCGCCCCAAATGGCTTTTGAAATGTTTCCCTCAGTTACTACCCTAACCTCATCCAAACTGCTAAAAAAATAGCTTCCAAAAGCTAGCGGGCCTCCTGCCCAAGCTCAGAGATTTCAGTTTCTATTTCGGGTTGGTTTCTGGGCTGTGTTTAAACGTGGCGGTGCACCAGAACCAGCTCCGTGCAGCCAAGAGATTCATACAGAGCACACGGGCACTAAACAAGAGAGAAGATCCGAGCATGGTGACTTTGTAAGAATTTCACTGCCAGCGTCACACCCTCTTCTAGTTTGTAAATGTAGATTTATACGGTGGCATGATATTGACACGGGCTGGCTGCCTGCTGAGAAACATAGCGCAGCCTCCCGAATGATGAATTCCTCCTCTTCCTCCTCGGTGAGGTTCTAGCCCTTGGAAATGTACATCTCTGTATCTCTTTGATAACCTTGAAAATTTTAGATCATGAAAATGGAAATCGTTGAGATGTGTCACAGACACTCAAATGGAAGGCTGGAAAAAAAAAACCAGAAAGCAGCTTCTCGACATCTATTAGTTACTATCAAGCAAAACAAATGTACCAGGATAACCTTGAAATCAAGGGAAACAGACTCCCCAAAGAATTTCTAGTGAGCAAGGCATGGCAATTTGAAGTGCATTGGATTTTACCCTTATTTACAAGGCAGGGCAGTGCAGTGGGGGGTTGAGAGCATGAGTTCTGGTGGCAAAGGCATGGCCTGAATGTGGCACATCCTGGCTCTCGAGCCTCAGTCTTGTCACTTGCGTGTGGGTGCGAGGACAGACCTCGCCTCTTAGCACTGTTGGGAGGGTAAGTGAGTAGGTGCATGCAGTTCCTCCAGTAGCACACAGATGGTGCCTAATAAATGTTTGTCATTGTAATAATTGTTACATTTCATTATTAGTCATATCTTTATCACTGCCATCATCCATATTCATGATTTTTTGGTCACCTCTTTATTTGTTGTGTCTTAAAAACTAACACCATCATGTAATGTAATATAGACTGACTATTTATAATAGGGATTTTTGTTTGAAAATGAAGTTTTTTTTTTAATGCTTTTTTATTTTGAGTGGTTTATTTGAGTGGTTTTACTTTCTTGCCTTGAAGAAACCAGAAAGGCTGTTTTAAAAATTTTTAATTGACAAAACAATCGCATATGTTCATCACATCCACCAGGATGTTTCGAGTATGGCTAAATCAGGCTAATTAGCATGTGCATTGGCTCCCGTACTTACACGAAATGGCTTTTCCAGGCTTGTCTCCGTTCAATCCCCACTTCCCCCGTGGGCTCTTCAGTTTCCATCGAGGGCTGTCCTGCGTGTTCTGACTTTTTCCATTTTATGTTACCCAGGCATTCCATCATAATAGTGGGACTCTCCTCCAGTTGTTTTTGTGGGTTAAATGATGCCAGAAGAGGTTATGCTATGCTGAATACTTTATTTATATTTTTATGTAAACATAATTCGCTTTGTAGGCACAATATAACAAAAGCTCTAAAGCCACAAACACATTGGACGATGTTTCAGTTCACTCCAACCAAGCTCAACGCGGGAGAAGCCTTCACGGTTCCCTTAAGGCAAACCGAGATGTTCTTCATAATTCCTTCAGAAATGCAGCCAGGAGGCGGGGAAAGAGGTGCTTAGGATGAGGGTCCATGGAACGACCGAATGTTTCCCCCCATTCTTCATGGCAGAAACTGACATTGTCGATCAAACTCCAGCTTCCTCACTCTGAATCCTGGGAGGAGAGGGTTTTAGCCAACAGGTGTGGCGAGTGATGCTGGATTAACTTCACTGGCTAGAAGAACAAAGGTGGGAAGGGATGACTTTCGTGCTTCTCTTTTGGACATGACAGGGGACATCTGGATTCCAAATGGGGCCAGGTTTCCTCATCCCTGGAGGAGGACAGCTCTCTTAGGGCCAACTCTTCCAGCCCTAGAAAAAGCCTTTTCTGCCCTGCTTCCTAGGAATGTCACTTGGATAGAGGTCCTTATAAGCCCCTTCAGCACAGGTATGGGAGAAACATGACCAGTAATACAGGGTCTAGAAAAAGGGAGATGAACACCCATTCTCAGGATGGCCCAACTGGACTATCACTGAGTCCAGGGGTAGGAAGAGAAGATGGCACGAGAGAGGACAGCCTCATCCCTTGGCTGAATCAGATGGGCACACCTTTCCTGTCTTCGTAGTTGACATACATTCACAATGAGGAGAGACCCTTCCAGATAAATACTTGGCATGAATAACTCATCATCACAGGCTCAGGACAGGAAAAACAGAACACAATGAATGAGGTGACATTTGTTACAAAGAAACTTTGGAAACTAAGCAGGTAATGGTTGAAATGCATTCATTCCCATCACTCGGAGAAGAGGTGGGTCCACTGTCAAGCTTGTTGGTGGAAGAACTGGGCGATGCAGGGACTCTCTTAGGTTTTCCACCATGCAAAGAAAGTTGGGCTCCTAATCACTGGGCCTGTGGGAACCTTCTTAGGGCTTCCATAAAGCAAAATATGTTGGAGTGCTCGTTGCATGGGCTCCTTGTATTTCTAGCCTGGTTTGTGAGTGACAGATTAGTTATTGGGTCAAACAGGCCCAGAAGGAGGGAATGGGGAGTCCCTTCCCCAGGGTGTGTGTGTTCACCTCTCAAGCCCAGGCACATGGGCAGGTAGTGGATGGGTATTTTTAGGAGTTATGGAGCTGGCTGCTGGACAGGGTATGGGATCAAGCAGTTTGGTCCCTGGTTTCTGAGGAGCAGGGCCCTGCAGGATCGGCACCAGGTTGTGTATCGGAGGGGAGGAGCCCACGTTTGGCATCAGATGGTGAACGGCCACCTTGTGCATCACTAGAGTTGTTACTTGTTGGAACATGTTCCGGCAAGACAGAAGAGACTTACTGAGTTTTCCAAATACAGGCTGCAAGGGAGCCCTTTCCTGGGGGAGGGGGTTGCTTGCTACCAGGAATGGAAAATAGAAAAATTGGTAATGTTGATGGCAAGCCTGCAAACTTAGTTGAATCTCAGAGTGACATTTGAATCAGTGTTCTTAAAACATACGTGGCCGTGGGAGGCTTTGGCTCACAGGATGTGGCTTCAGATGAGAAATCTCTGGCTGGTCCTCAAGCACAAGCTGACAACCCATTTTTCTATCCTGAAAAATCCAGACCTGCCTCCCTGGGTTTATGAATGAGAACCAGTGAAAGGACCCAGTGTCAGAAGCCCAGAGGAGAATGGACCTTATGGCCTTAAGACAGGGGGAAAGATGTCAGGAAGTTGTCTATTAAAGGGGAACAGAGAAAAAGCACTGTTTGGAGAGTTTTTAAATTTATGGCCTCATGACAATCTCTTCTGGCCTACTCTCTTTCCCCTGGCCAAATTGGCAAGTGCTCTGCTCAGAGGTACAGGTGGCCAGTGGCCAAGAGTGTCACTGGCCCGAGGAGTGCTAGGACCTGGACAGCTCTCTGTGACAATACCTTTCAGTCCAAACTTGTCTTCTCGTCATCCCTGCCCACATCTGGTCTCTCAGGTGTCAGGCCTGTGGGCTATCTGCAAGGCTATTCTAGAACCATCAAGAAGGACCTGAAGATGTACGGCTTGGATACAGGGGAGAGGGGAGCGTGGGACACACTGATCGGAAAGGGACATAATACTGCATGGAATGGGCTTGGCACTTAATTCCAAAAAACAACAGCGATCAACAGCTTCTTAGCTCAGCTGACTGCAGACAGACACGACGCACGGGACTACAGCAGGTATTCATGGGGGGAGAAGAGGTTCGCCATGGTCCTCTTCTTCCAAACCGTCCTTCCCCTTCTCCTGTCTGGGTCCTGGGCTACTGGATGAAGGGCATCCGCTCCTTGTTCTCACTGTCTCCTTCGTGGTCCTCCTCCTCCTCTCCTGCCTCACTGGTCTCAGTGCTGTCATTGGCCATCTGTAATTCAATGGAGGCCATTAGGGGGGCTCTGACCCGACCCTCACCTTCCCTGAGCATCTGATGAAGCCACGCAGTAGGGCTTCCTTGAGAGCAGTCGTGCCCAGAGGTAGCGGAAGTGCCTCTTGTCCCTGTCACCAGCACCTGCTGGGCTTTCTTTTCTTTCAGATGCATGCTTTAGCCCTGACCTCACTGGACTGTGGCCTCCTCCCAAACCCCAAGATGCTCCAAGTGCTTGTTCTCCATGTTTCTTGGTTTCTTTGGGGCTGAGGGATTAAAAACTGCATGAGGTTCAGAAGCAAGGACAATGTCACATGTGGGTGCAGGTCTCAAGCACTTGGCCTGAATGATGGGCTTTTCAGTTCCAGCGGGGGTGAGAAGTCCACCTGGGGACCCAGAGTCATGTGCAACAGACATCAGGGCCTCTGGACAGCCAATCCAACTGCTTTGCTTGGAAGCAGTAAGTTGTTCCTGACCACCTGGGGCCTGTCTCCTGCTACCGATGGTGCTGAAATAGACTCGCTCACATGTTGAAAGACCACGGTGTTGGGCACAGAGGACCCTGAGCCCCAGCCCCCTCCTCCCTAACCTGGTCCCCTCCTTTGCCTTCAAACAGCCTTGGGACTTAGCATGTTGCAAATTCTCTCCACATCCTTATCAGCCACTTAAACATCAAAATATGCCCTCTCATTAAACTGACCTTCGTCCAGTGAAATTGCTGTTAGGCCTGAACTATATTATGGTTATAAAGACCAAACTACCTTTAAAAATACATTCCTTGATTGAAATGTGAAATTTTAGTTCTTAAGACTGATGCAGCTCTGAGACTCAGGAGGGAATAACTGGGAGCAGCCGCATCAGCTGTCACGTCCTGGAATGTGGGTTTCCTAGAACATCTTGGGAGGCCTCCCTTGTGAGAGCCCACCAGCAGGTCTGCGTTTCCTCTGCTCTCCTGTCCGTGCCCTGCTCTCAGTGCCCCTGAACCCCTCATTGGTGAGGTCATCTGATTACCCCACCCCTTCCAGCCCACAAGCCATCGGCTTCCTCCTACCCCACCTGAGGGGCCCTGGGTTCATCTCTTGTGTTGAGCAGATCAAGTTCCTCTGCTTGTCACTCACCAGCGGAGTCGGGGTCTTTTCCACATCCAGAATTAACTTCCCAATATTCCCTCGGTCATGAATCCGCTGCATGGCCTCCTTTACCTGAGACACAAGGTAGAAACCAGCCCTGATTAGGTGAGAGGTTGCCCAGGTAAGGGGGCCCAGATGTCACACCCCAAGCTTCCCACAGAGGGCGCTGCCATCCAAGCCTGGTGGTGGAACCTGAGATGCCTGCTGGACTCGGGTGCAAGTAAATTCTGGTTGTGCCATTCGCACGCTCTGGTCTTCCTTGATAAGAATCTCCTGGGTCTAAAATCGAGGGTGATAGCTTTTGAAATAGTTGAAAATTTCTTTTACTAAAGGGTGGGGAAATGTTCTCTGGATTGCCAAGAGTTACATGCTGCAGGGTGGCAGGGCATATTTGTCAGACTAAGTTTTGAGCAATAAAAGAATTTTTGAGTATGATTAAGCCCTGTTCACTTAATATAATTCAGATTTGTAATTTGAGCTAAATAAACCCATTACCCAGGGCTGAACTACATTTTAAAAAAAAAAATTCCATGACTTCCTGTTATTAGTAGAAACTTTGTCTCCACCTAGGAGGAGCTCCCTTCAGAACCAGGAATTGGACTGAGCATCCCTAGAAAAGAGGACCCAGTGTTTCCTTTTGATGTCAAACCAAAGGCTGTCTCTGGGGCCCTCTGAAAAAGCAGGGCTGGGCACAGGCTTTTATTGTTTTATTTCATTCCGTTGCTGTACAGAAAATGAACTGTAGGAGGCGCTCTGAGGGTTCCCTGAGATCTGGAAAGGGCCCCAGGGAACCCAGCTCTCCGCATGGTACACCATCCACATCTAAGGGAAATCTAAATGGAGACAAAACAGCTCTTAATTTTAAGAAAGAAAATTCATAACAGATCTAGCCTAAATTTTTTTTTTCTCAAAGTCTCACACTTTTAAATCTTTTTGTTCATTCTGTCTGCAAGTATTCAGTGAATGCTGCTTCTAGGCTAGATGCTATGATTAAAAAATAAATAAAAAGTAAGACACGGTGTGTGCTTTTGGGAGCTCAGCCTGTGGCTGGTGGAACATCATTCGCTTATACAAAAAACAAGCCTTCTCCTCATTTGTATACAAATTTGATAGAGCCATTAAAATGTTTGTATTTGAATTGCTTTTCTGGGACTTCGTTCTAAAGACATAATTCAATTTATGGGTGGAATAACACATAAAAGCTACTCCATCACGGCTCTGCTTTTAAAGGCAAATCTCTGAAACAACTTTTATCACAGAGTAAGGCAGTGTCTAAGTGAACGATGGCTGTTTCATTTATCTACTGAATGGAAATGTTATGGAGCTGTTAAGAAACATAAAGATATACCCAGCTAATCATAGAGAAAACACACTTCTGTAATGCTGCAAAATGAGAAAACTGACATACACATGTTCACACACATCTCTATAAAAATATGGATATTCTAAAATAACAAGGAAGGGCCACAGATCTATGATGAAACCTTATGTAGGGGAAACGGGTGGCTTTGACCTCTAGTGGCCAAATACTATTATTTGGTAACAAGTCATCAAAGCAATATTTAATGTAAACTCAATGTCTCTTTAAATGCAGTCTTTGGATAACTTAGCATTGGCTAGAATCCATCTGTTTTACAGATGGTCAGTTTCATTTGATTATTAATTGTCTGACCCTAATACATAATCCAGCAGATTCTCTATCTGTGGTGACATAACTTTCCGAAGTGCTTTCACATTGGCTGGTAACAACAGCTACTATAATCATCCCTAGGTTCCTGTGGGGGATGGTTCCAGAACTCCCCATTGACAACAAAATCTGTGGATGTTCCAGCCCCTTCTATAAAATGGGGTCGTCTGTATTTGCATGTAACCCATGCACATTTCCCCATATACTTTAAGTCATCTCCAGATTACTTATTACACAATGTAAATGCTATGTAAATAGTCATTCTACTGAATTGTTCAGGGAATAATAACAAGAAATCAAAGTTGTTCAGGGAGTAATAACAAGAAAATCAATGTACATGTTCAAACAATTTTTTTTCCCTAAATATTTTCTATCAGAGGTTGGTTGAATCTGTGGATGCAGAATGCATAGATGGAGGGGGCCACCTGAATACAGTGGCAGATGGTTTCTAAAGTGGCTCTTAGTGACCTCTTCCCCGCATGGATTCATGTCCATGTGTAAGCCTCTCCCCTTGAGCATAGGCTTGGATAGAGGGACTTGCTTCCAACCAAGAGAGCCCAGCCAAAGTGGGCTTCCAAGGTCAGACTGCCGGAGACTATGCCTTCCATCCTGCCTCACCCCATTGGTGCAATGTGGCAGGGAACTGAGGGCAGCCTCCAGCCAATGGGGATCTGAGATGCTCAGCCCCAAAGCCTCCAGGCACCGAATGCTGCCAACATGCCAGAGGAGCTTGCAGCAGAGCCTGCTCCCATCAAATCCCTAAATGAGACCACAGCATGGCAGACGCCTTGATGGCAGTCCTGTGAGAGCCAAAGGACCTGGCAAAGCCACACAGATTCTTCCCCTACAAAACTGAGAGATGCTGTTGCAAATCACTGCCTTTTTTGTATTGAAAATATTCTTACCTTGCAAGAATTATACGCATAAGTTTAGCTCGCAAGATATGTATTATACCCATTTTATAGATAAGTACCCGATACTAACAAATAAAAGCAAACTGCCCCCACACAGAAGCAAAACTGCTACTGGGGACAGTACTGTGGCTCAAAGCAGTTTGGCTGGACTTCAGAACCAGTGCTTTCCCCCAATTACACCCAGATTAAGCAGCTTCATTTGATTCTCAAGGAAAAGGAGAGAGTAGATAATGTCTCCCATAATGGCTCCCAGAATTCAGTTGTTTATCACTGTGGCAAGTCGTTAGGCACCTGGAGACTCCTTGGAGATGAGGAGCAATTTTTAAGCTGTTTGTCTAGTAGGATGGAGCCCAGGGAAACTAAAAAGCTTTTTTTTTTTTTTTCCCTCACCAGTTAAAGCTTTATCATGAGGCTAGAGGGAAGCCCCCCTGCTTGGCCGCCTTGATCTGCATGTTTGTGGAGGTGGAATTCTCTCTGAAATGAACTGACCTCTCGAAGTTTCTCATGTGGAAGGGGATCAAGGGCTAGGAGTATTTCCAAGAGATCATTTAATTAGTGAGAGCCTCAGTCACACTGTTGGGATCTCACCTTCCAATGACAACTCAGACGGAAAGAACCCATCACGGGCGCTCAGTTCTCCATCAGGCACAGGGTCCGGCACGTTTGTCTGATGCTTTGTTTTAGGTGAGGAGTGGCCTCAGCTTTTTACAGAGGAGAAAAGATGAAGCACCCCGGGGTCTGCCTGGAAGGTGGGGAACCACGTGGGAGGTCAGAGAGTGGCTTCCTGCTTCAGGCCTGGACAGACCCCAGGACAGGGCTCTCCTGTGCACCCCAACACTGCCGTTTGGCAGGGGAAACGGCAGAGACTGCTTTCAAGTCACCAATTTACAGAAAGTACCATGGTGGGCGATGTCACCCAGAGGTGAGGGTGACAGGCTCCAGAAAGCTCCAGAAAGCTCCATAGCACACGGGGAGCCTGGTCTCCTTTGCAGAGGCCAGATAGACTTTTCCAAAGCACATTTCCACTTAAAAACCTTTTCTCATTGTGTTCAAGAGAAAAGTCTAGTAGACCAGCATCGCCTAATCCAGTGACACTGGACACATGTGACTGAGCACTCCAGGTGTGCTGAGGACAACCCTCCACGTGTACCACAGAGCCCAATGTCAGAGATCTCATAACAGCCACAGGAGATCTCAGTGAGCGTCGTCAGCATGAATAAAAACTGAAATAACATGCCAAACACATTGCTTTAAATAAACTATATGGAAGTCAATTTTTATGCTTTTTTGAGGGTGGCTACTAGAGAATTTAAAACTGCCTGTGGGTCACGCTGTAACTGCACTGGGCAGCTCTGGACCGGAAGGTGCAGGGACTGAGACCTGCCACCTTCCCTTCGCCTCTCACACCCCTCGCTCCCACTTGAGATGTCTCTGAAGCTCACTGGCCCTCGGTTGTACCTCTGTATGTCCCTGTCCCCTTCCTGGAGTCCCTGCTCCCAGAGCTGCTTTGCATTTGTCTTCTAGGTCACTGATTTAGATGTGAGCTTTTCCAGGTACTTGCTCTGGGCCTCCCAACCTTGACCTTCACTGTCTGGCCAAGTACTTCTTCTTTGGGCTCCTGGCACCTCATTCTGACTGGTAATGTCACTGCTACCCATGGGCTTGTAACTTCCACATCAGCCTCCCCTGAATGCTGCAAGTCAATAGAACAGCACTATCTAATAGGAAAATAAAGTGAGTCCCAATATAGCTAATATTTTTGAAATTAGTCACATGAAGAAATGTGAAAAAAAAACGAATGAACTTATTTTTCATAATATATTTTCTTTAATTTTATCTAGAATATTACCAATACCTACTCAAAATGATAAAGTATTAATGATATATATATAAATATCTGACATGTATATCAATATACATTTGACATACATGTATATCAAAATATATGTTACATATTATAGTGAGTTTTTAGAATTTGGGGTGTATCTCAGTTCAGACTAGCCACACTCCAAGTGCTCAGGGGCAGTATGTGGCTCGTGGCTACCAGGTTGTAGGGAGCAGCTCTAGGGAAGGACAGTGGTGTCCACTGGAGTGCCCGGCACAAAGGGGGGTCGTGCCCATGGCAGCATCAAGAGTGAATGAAGGTATGGATGAATGAACGAATGAATGAACAGGTGGGTGTGCGGAGGGGGCAAGGTGCCATGTGCTGAGTCTCACCCAGAGGTTTCTGTCCTGTTACCCCACATCCCAGAGTCCCTGGCCTGGGCAGCTGTCTCCTGGTAGCCTGCTGAGTGCTGCTTGGGTGCCCAGTGGGATCTGTTCATAATCAGGGCCAAGGTCCCCACACCTTGCCTGAGAGGCCACTTGTAGCTGTCAGGCTGGCTAGATCTGGTCTCAGCAGCTGGATTTTCCAGAGCTGGGGACTGTGGACATCTTCTGGCCATCCCTACTGGAACTGGTTTCCTGTTCAGGCATTGATGGGAACTCACATTCCTATGTGAGTTGTGTCATTTAAGGCCCTGAAGACACCAAGAACCTAGCACAGAGGCCACCTTGATGGCCTCCTTTCCAGGAATGGTGGCAGGAGGCGGGGGCTTTACAGAGCTCCGTCCCAGGGTCGATCGGTAGCGTCCCCTCTCCCTGCGCTTCATCTTCCTCACCTACTGAATGGCCAGAGCTCTGCCACCCGTTATGTCACTGGTTCAGCAGAGCAAAGCCCCGTGCTGGGAGCTGGGGGTCAGGTGGGCTCTGCATATCCTGGGACGTCAGTGTCCCTGTTAGGGCTCCTCATGGTGGAAAGCATTTTGTAACTTAAAACATGCACCTCAAAGGTGGAGAATACCGCTCTGTGACCAAGAACAAATGGTGGTGGAGGTGAGGACAACTGCTTAACCAGAATCCCTGGGAGAGACGGGATCCCACAGAGGAGCGAACTTGACTTCCCTCCCTCACCTGCATCCCTACTGTCCAACTACTTGAGATTCCCACTGGCCACCAGACCACACCCTGTCACCTTAGGGCCTCGGGTAGAGTCCGGACTCCTGCATTCTCTCGCTGTCTGACCTCAGGCAGTTTACTCAACGTCTCTGTGACACAATTATTGTTTATTTTTTTCTGCAAAGCAAAGGTAAAGTTTTTCCATATATTTCCTGTTGGTGATGAAAGAAACTACCACTGACAGAATGGCTTGAGATGCAAATTGATTATCTTGCCATCCTGGAGGTCGGGAATCGGACATGGTCTCACTGGGCTAAGATCAAGGTGCCCGTGGGCTGTGTTCCTTCTGGAGGGAGAATCCATTTCCTGGACCTTTCCTGCTTCCAGAAGAAGCCCCCACATTCCTTTGCTCATAGGCCCTTCCTTCTGTCTTCAAAGCTGGCAGAGTGGCACCTTCAGATCCTTCTGACTCTGACCCACTTGCCGCCCTCTTTTAAGGACCTTTGTGAGGCTGGCTGGATAATCCCAGATAACCTCCCATCTCCAAATCCTTAATCTCGTATGCAGAAGTCCCATTGCTTTGTGAGGTCAGGGGTTCTGGGGGTGAGGCTGTGGCCTTCTTTGGGGATCGTGAGTCTGCCCATCACAGGTTTATACCCACACCTAGACTGCCATGAGGACCGGCAGGGATGACACGTCAAGCATTTGCACAGAACAAACAGGCACTGACTGTTCACCTCCATCTGCTCAGGACCAGGCGTTCGTTCTCTAGGAGCTGGGTCAGGAGAGAACCTGAGGGTCCAGTGCCCTCTACTGGATTTCTGAACGGCACCCACAGAGCCCTGAGGTCATTCCTTTCTTTATGAGATGTCCCATCCACGGTAGACCCAAGGCCACCTAATAAGAGGTGGGCTCCTGCTGGGTTCTGCATGGCTCTGAGACCTGGGCACCCCTTGCCTGTGGCAGCACAACAGTGGGGCGAGGGTTCTGCGGGGCCAAAGGGACAGATGCCCAAAGCCAGCACACACTTCTAGACCATGCTCTCGTTTTGTGGGTTCCCAGAATTCTCTTCCCAAGCATCCCCCAGACCACATGGGAATTTTCCACCACGTGAGCAAGATCTGTCCTGGCGGTGCAGGTGGGACTCAAGGGTGGGGAGGGAAGGCTCGGTCCATGGGCTGGGAGCCCCCACTTGTACTCTAGCCTGGGGGCCTGCAAATGTGATGGGCAGGCCAGGCTATGGGACACAGTGACTGGGTGGCATGACAGGCAAGACCCAATGACCAAACATGGAGACAGAGGGCAGAAAGAAGCGAGGATGACTCAGCTGGCTGGGGGACGATGACACTCCAAGATGCCTGGCACGTCCGAATGGGGTGCCCAGGAAGGATCTGTCACAGTGTAATGATGATGATGGTAATGACAATAATCCACCTCTGCTCAGTGCTCCTGTTGTAGTCCTTGAGCTTCATCGTGGAACAGTGAACCTGAGGTTCCGAGATGGTTGTAAGGGGGTAACTACAGGAGCTGGGCACAGCTGCTAGGCGCAGGCTGGGAGCGGAATCTGAGCACAGGGCCTTTCCTCTTCTTTCACCTTGTTTTCTCTCCAAGGAGAAGATACTGGATTCAAGTCCAGGGTTGTGTTTGAAATCCTAGATGTCCAGCCAGGGAAGAACATCTGGCAGGAAACACCTAAGTGGGGGCCTTAGGAGAGAGGAAGAGGTAGGAGAAGCCCACGGGGTCATGGGACATCAGATTAGTAAGTGCAGTGCCACTTGGGTGTGGACAACTTACTGAGTAACCCAGTCCCCAATGAGAAGATGGCCACGGAGACCTGGCTGAGATGGGTTCCTCTCCCATCTCCATCCCTACCGGGCCCAGGCATCTGAGAACCAGGAGGAGGGCAAGCCGAGGGAACAAGAAGGTGACCAGAGTCTAGGGCAAAGGCTAAAGGCTGGCAGATGTCCCTGGATCTTGGGTCATGGTGACTTAGAGAAGCCAGGTCACGGCGCACTGTGGGGAGGGCCCTTCATGGGCCTCCTGGAGCTTCTGTCTCTTGTATTTTGCTTCTCACTGGACTCGCCACCACAGACTCTAGTCCCCAAGCCTGTCTTTGCACAAGGTCCCAGCTGAGTCCCTCGAGGTTAAAGTGCCCCAGCACAGGGGCTCCTGGGGCTCTCAGGATGGTTCATTTGAATACACTCACGAGGCAGAACTCCTGATGTGTTAACTTGGCCCTGATGCACTGCAGCCCGGCAGAGCTGAACTGGCGCCACTGGTGCGTGCTCTGGGTGAAGTCTGCTGCATTCCATTCTCAGGTGTGACCCAGGTGCAGAATAATCAGCTCACACTGTGCAAACAGAGGAGCAGCCATTGCCGTGCTGATTTTTCTCTACAGTGGAACTAGGAGAGAAGGGGCCTCCGGAAGTCTGAGGAGGGCTCCTGCTGCCTCCTGGGTCCTCTGGTGATTCTCAGGGTGCTGCTTTCCTCATCCCTTTTCAGGCCTTCTCTGCAGACTAGCCAGCTTTGTGTTGCTGTGACCAAAATACCTGACAAGAACAACTTAGAGGAGGGAAATTTTATTTTGGCTCATGGTTTCAGAGATTTAGTCCATGGTGGACCGACTCCATTGCTCTGGGTCCAAGGTGAGGCAGCCCATCATGGAGCAGGGGTGAGGCAGAGGGAGCACTGGCTAGGAAGCAGAGAGAGGAAGGAGTTGAAAGGCAGAGGAGCCCCCCACCCCGCCCCCCCCCCTCCAACCACACCCCATCTGCCTGAAGTTTCCACCCAGTCAGTCCATTCAAACTAGGATGGACTGATGAAATTACAGCTCTCATAATCCAACCATTTTACCTCTGAATTTTCCTGCATTAGCACAGGAGCTTTTGGGGGGACACCTCACATCCAAACCCTACATTTTAGTGGGTCTCGTGTCCAATGGCTTCCAACTGGTTCTGACTACTGAGAAATACTGGAAATGACCAGAGTCCAGGAGGGAGGTCAAGGAGTTTCTTTCTTGACCCCTGCCTTGAGCCGGGTCTCTGGCAGCACCTATGCCCCTCTGCAACTGCAGCTCCTGCCGGGTCCCAGCTTTTTCTTCCCTGGGCCTGAAGTGGGTAGGATCTTCCTACTATTGCTAGTTTACATACATCTCAGCAGCCCTGAAGTATCTCAATTAAATGCAAAGGTTAAACAACCCTTGCAACCCTAACTAAATGAGCTACTTGTTTCCTGACGGGCTACTAACTGATATAATTAGTCACAATTTTTTTAAATAGAACAAATGTATTGAGCATTCTCAGTGTTAAGACCTGGGAAGGTGGTGGAAAGCAAATAAAATATCTGCAAGACTCCCTTCCCTTAAGCTTAGAGTATCATGGGGACACAGGCTTGCTCCAGCAATGATTCCAAAATGATACCTGATAGATGCTAAGATGGTTCCATGAGAACACTGATGGGGGATATGGTCGGGAGGACCATGGAGAGCTGCTCTGATAAAGTGCTCACTGAGCTGGGATTTGAAGAGTGAATAGGATTTAGCTATGGCAAGAGGGAGAAAGAAGCTCTTCCAAGCAGAGGGAGCAGAATGCAAAGGAGAGTCTGGAAGAGTCCCCTGGCCTTGGAAGGTAGGTTGGGGTCTTCAGTACTACATTCCCAAGAGTTTCCGGAATGTTCTTCTCCATTCCCCATCTACCCATGTGACTCATTTCTTCATTCTTGGGCAATGGGGCTGGTTAATGATGCTCAGTCTTAGTTTGGGGTCTCATTTAATGCTTCACAATATTCAATTTCCTTTCTCATGGTGTGAAAGGCACAGAGTCATGAGGGTACAAATGACACCACTTAATAACCACAGCCCTGGGTTGGTGTTACAAATGGTAATAAGCATAGCCACCTAAAGTAGGAAAAAATAAAGATGGATGATTCCATGGATCCCTGAGCCTATCAGATGATAAATTAAAAGCATTGAAAATGAAGAAGTGAGTAACAGCTTAATTGAGAAGCACATCTACCAAAGTCATCAGTGGTATCTGGTTCACATTCACAGCGTCCATCTTGGGGAGGGTTTGGGTGGGTGTTTGAAAGTAACATTCATTTCAGGTAGGACCGGGATCTGCAATTTCTGGGTTCTGCCAAGTGGCCATGGGTGCCTTAATGTAAATGAACCCCAAGATTTTGATGGAAGATCCACTAGAAAAGCAAGATGTCAGGTCTATGACTTGACCCCCTGGAGAGGGAGAAAAAGGTTCCAACACACTTCCTTTTTGGAAGAGATGCATGGGAAGTTTTTGTGATAATGCAGGGCATAGACTAGGTTGGGCCAAGAGAGGTGACTAAGGCACAACACAGAGAGAGGTGCCCATTCTCAGGTTGTGTAATGCAGGGTCAGCACCTGAGAGCATTCTCTGCCTTGCGCTCTCTTAACTCATCCCAGTCTTGGCCCTGCTGGGATGGCTATCATTTTTAAAGGAAGGGAAACAACAAGGAAGCTTCTAGAAAGGAAGTCTCTACTTGGTAGCAGGACAGTGAATGGGGATGCTTTAAGAGGATTTTTTCAGAGTCATCGATGGGAACATTCTGAAGGAGGAGGAAGGGCAAGCCAACCACAAAGCAGCAAGGACTGGACCAAGTGCCTGGTCCTCCAGTTCTGGGTGACTGAGTGACACTGACTGTCTTGATCCTGCCTCCTGGTCACCAGTAGTTCAAAGGAATTAAACACTGAATCAAAGCCAGAACATCCTGCAGAGGTCTACTTAATTCATGACCAAGCCAAGTGTATGTTCTCGTCCTATTCTATTCTGAACCAAAGCAAAAGATGAAAAAGAAATCTAGCTGTCTCCAGTGTTTGTTGTATTAACAGCGTTCCACGGTGTTGGGTTTGGATGGTTGAACAGAATTGAAGTGGACCCTCGATGGTCCTGGTTCCAACGTGTGAGGCCTGGGCAGGAGGATGTGGTACCTCCTTTTCTAGAGATGCTCAGCCTCTTGGAAGGACCTGAGGAGGAATATCCATTGTACCATCTTTTTTTTTTTAATTTTAGTTTTGCAATACTGGGATGGAACCCAGGGCCTCCTGCATGCTAGGCAGGTGCTCGATCACTGAGCTATACCCCAGGATTTTGTACAATCTGAAGAGATACATTTGAAAGTGCATTGGGCACAGAAGAGGAAACAACCTGTCTGGGATGGGGAAAGATGAAAACCAGAGAAAGTTATTGAGAAGCAGTGACATTTGGTCTGGGACTTGAAGGTAGAGTGCAAGTTTGCAACTCCACCAATCAGAAGGACATGGAAATAACCTAAGGAAGTATTGCTCTGTGCAGCTCAGGAATTAAAATAACCTGAGATCCTCCCACCCCCAAAGTCCACAAGACAGGAGGAAAACTTCCAAAATATATATTAAACACATTCTTGCTTTGAATTTTTTAGAGAAAAACAGAAAAAAAAAAAAAAGAACAAGAGATTCTGCCTTCTTGCCTGGGAGACCAGCTCCTTACCTATGTTGGAACGGCCCTGGTTCCAAGTGGCACTGGTTTTATTTGCAGATTAATAACAATGTTTCTTTATGATGTCTGAAGTTTTTACCTGGAATTGTCAAATGTGGGCATTTGTGGGAAAGGGTTAAAACAAATTGTAAGGAGTCCCAAGACCTTTCAAGGCCTGTAGGTTCTCAAGTGGGTACCCATCTTTGAAGGGGATGATGGTGAGACCTAATAACATTTGGAAAGGACGGTTTGGAGGACACAGGTGACTTTTCCTTTAGGTTTAGGAAAAAAAAGAGCTGGCATGCAGGGATTTGGGGCATTTTAGTCCTTAAGGGAATTGAGGCATGTTAACTGTCACTTAGACCTACCTGTCCTTTGGACAAATGTCAGAGTGACAGTGCAGAATTACAGGTGGCCTAAGAGGTAGAGTCTAAGCTGGGACAAGTTGTCTGGGAACTTCAGATTGATCTAAAGTACAAAATGGAAGTACAGAGCGATCCTGTTTGTGTCAGAAGCGTCTATGCCCAAGTGCTGGCTGTGGCCCCACCCCTTCACTGGCTAGCTGGGGTTTCTGTTGGATCTTCCCACTTGGAGAAGGATCGGGAGGGTTACAGGCTCTGAACCTAAGAGCATTAAGCACCATGAGTCATGTTGTAGGTGAGGACTGTGGGTGAGCACAGAGGACATGGCGGGGGAATGAGTCCACAGAGGGGCAGAGCAGTGCTCACCGCTGGTCACAGCAGCTGACATATGATAAGGACTCAGTATGTGCGTCACCAAGCAAAGCATCTTATATGCATCACCTCATTTCATTGCATCAACCCTGTGAGTCAAGTGGGAGTGTGTCAAGCTGTCAATCAGGGGTACATAAAAATATCCCTCTTCTTCTTGAGTCTGTTGCTCATGGAGAGAGTTGAAATAAGAGTGAAGCTGAGTGATGGTAGTGGCTGTCCGAGGCGAGACGGTGGGGGGCGCAGGCGCAGGCTGCAGGCCCTTCTCTGCACAGCTCTCGAGCGCAATGCACTGCTGTCCTCAGAGAGGGGCCTGGAATGGGAGAGTCAAGGAGCAGGAAGAGGAGCGAAGGCTGGACGATGCTGGGTACCACGTCACAGCCCAGCGATCAGTACTTCCCTGAACTTTAGTATACCCCTCGCTCGTTCCTAGGTCATTGCCTTTATTCCATTCGCTCTTGAGGGGTTTCTCAACCAAGGAACTTGGGCATTTAGAGTCCAGTGGTTCCTTGCTGCGGGGCATCCTGTACGTTGCAGGGTGTTTAACATCAACGCTGGCATCTGCTCTCTAGACGCCAGGACTCTTCCCAGATGTTTCCAGGCGTTGCCGAGTGTCCCCTTACTGCAAATTGCCTTCAGGTGAGAACTGCTGGGTGTGGGCCTGTACTGCCATCTCCAGTCTTTCCATTGGTCAGTGGACCCTTGATGGACAGGTATCTTCACCCCATATCACAAGGGACTTGACCACAGGAGAGTTGGTTCTGCCACCTCCCCAGGACTAGGGAGAGTGTGTGGCACACGGCTCAGTGGGTGCTGAATGGCAGAACACTTGGTTTCTGACTTCAGAACGCTTCTGGATTAGGTTTTCCCAAAATATGATGACTGCCCCAAAGTCCTGTGTGCTGCTCCACCAAGCCACGTGTTGGCCTCACCCCCGACCTCTCTGTTGAGGCCAGCAGCTGTCTGTTTCCAGTGAGTCTGGGGTTCTGAAATTCTAGACCCTTTGAATTGAAACAGGGCTTCATTTAACAAATACAGACTGCCTGGTGACTCATGCCAGGAACAAGAAAGACGAGCCCCGTGCTTGGCAAAGATCCCTCGAGAGGGTGAAATGATTATCTGGGTAGAGCCGAGTTTAACGCCTGGCATAAATACCATGCCAACCTGCAAAGCAGCAAGGACGCCTTCCACTCCTGGGCCCTTGACAAGGAACTGGACCTCAGCTGTGGCGCTGCACAGGCACCAATTAGATTTCTGCTTAGTGCATGAAGAAAGCTTTTGTTTTACAGTTAATTAAACCCACTCGCTGTCTCTGTGTGGCCCTTCAGGGACCCAGCAGCTGACTACCCTCTGTTCATGATTGGAGGGACTGATCTCTGTGATGGTGGGGTCAGGGGGTGTGTGACGAGTTAGAGACGCATGTCGGTGAACTAGGAAACGCAGATCAGTGTTCTGCCAAGCCAAAAAAATTCTTTTTTAGTGTTTTGCAGAAATAAAACTGCATTTGGTTTTTAACTACAAACAGGTATATAATTGCATACGGACAAAGATGCAGAAATAATACTTTGAAAATAACACCAAGTGGACAGCTAAACTAATCATTCTTTCCATTTAAAAAAAAAATTAAGAGCGCATGGTAATGTTCTGGAAGTATATCATTTTCCTAGGGCAGGTGTAACAAAGTAACACCAGCTGCAAGGCTGAGAACAGCAAGAATTTATCCCCAGCACTTTTTGTTTCTTAATTTGAGACAGGGTTTTGCTAAGTTGCTTAGGGCCACACTAAGTTGCTGAGGCTGGCCTCCAATTTGAGATCCTCCTGCTTCAGCCTCCTGAGTTGCTGGGATTATAGGCGTGCACCACCATGTCTGGCAAGAATTTACTCATGCACAGTTCTGGGGTAAGAAGTTGAAATCAAGATGACAACAGGGTTGGGCCCTCCTGGAGGCTCAGCTGGAGTCTTTCCCAGGCCTCTACCTAGTCTCTGGCAGTTGCTGGCAGTGCTCAGTGGACCTTGGCTTGTGGGCAGGTCACACCAGAGTCACATGGTGGTTTCCCTCTGCTTCTGCTTCTGCTTTTCTTACAAGGACACCAGTCACTGTTGGATCAGGAGGTCGCCCTTCCCCAGTGTGACCTCCTGTAGCTATCTGCAACATCTCAGCATTTGTAACAACTGTTTCCAAACGAAGTTATATTCTGAGGTCAAGGGAAGGACATGGATTTTGGGGGGACACTAGCCAACCCACTACAGCAGTAGCAGCTTTTGAAGTTTGTTTTTTATTTTTTGTTTGTGTTTTGGATTTTTAAACTTTTTGTTATAAAATAAAACAGATATCAGGTCAAGAAATAGACCTTTGCCAGTCACCCCAAAGCCCCTCTCTGTACCCTGTCCCCACCTTAACCCCTGCCCTTCCCTGAATGCTGCCACCACGATCTTGATGTTGACAGTGATCACTACTTTGTACTGCTTTAGCTGTCACCCAATTTTGTGTCTCTAGGCACCATGATTTTGGATGTCTATTCACATACACACACGCCTACACTTTAAGTTCTTTTAAATCTACAAGTTCTTCTTTAATTTTTTTATTGTCCTCTGCAAGCGCTACTGAAGAGCTAAGCTGATTGACCCATGGAGTCTGCCACCTCCAGACTTTGTGGATTTCAGCCAGCCAGCACCGTCCGGCATATTCCCTCCAAGTTGGTAGGAGTTTTGATCAGACTAAAATGTTCCTATTGCTAAGTCCACTGGTACTCTCGCGTCCTGTCTCTGGAAGGCATACAAGGGCTGAGTGGCTCTCTTTCCCTGGGACCAGCTCAGTGCTGGATCCAGTGATTTGCGGTGGTTGTGATTTGCTGTCCTCCTTCTAACTCCTGGTGTTCATGCGGTAGCTGACGTCACTCGATCAGGAGAGGACGGCCCTCCAGCTGCTATTTCATTACCAGTGATAAACAGTTCACATAGGAAAGAGAGGGTGAAGAATCGCCTCCTTATGTTTGATAGACTTAAGGCCTTTAATAAGAATCAAAGGAATGGAATGAAGCTTTATGAGTGAAAACTTCACCAATCATTCTTATTTGCCATTTAAAAGCAAGGGTGGAGCGAACTGTCCATCAGGAGTGGGATGGTAAGGAAACTCCTGCAAGGCCATGCCTCCATTTCCTCCTGACATAAGGAGCAGAGTAATGGCACATTCAGTGTGATCACATCTATATAAAATACAGATTAATGCAAATAACAGGTTGTGTTACTAACCCTGTATCTGAGAAGTAGGGTTGGAATGAATTTTCATTTTTTCCATTTTAATTTCTATGTATTAAAAAAAAAGTGACCACAATGAGCATGTTTGTTGTGTACAAAGTTGTTATCAGTGCCTGCAGGAAGAGGCCAGGTGACAGGGCCAGGTAAGGGAGAGCCCGTGGGGCAGGCTGGTCTGGCAGGGAGTCGTGTAAGTAACTCCAAAATAAAAGCAGCTTCATGCTACACAAAGACGAGCCTCTGCCACCAGAACGACAGCCGCATGTGCCGAGGCTCTTTCCAAGGCAGCCCACCACAGGGTGCCAGCAATACCACAGAGACAGCAGCTCCAGGGAGAAGCTCACCACCCACTCCTGCCGCCTCCTCCAGGCCGCTGGAATCTAAGCTTGGCCTGACTTCATCGCAGAAGGACGTCCCCTGCTGCAGCCGATTAGTTGGTGGCCTTTGCTTCCATTTCCTGGGTGCATTGTCTCCACCCTGTCCCTGGCTAGCTGATCTAGCTCATCTACCCACAAGAGTCTTTTTCGAGGCTCTTACCTGGTCCATGAGGTCCCCTCTTTTCTACTCACCAATCTGTCCCCATTCTGCTGCCAGAGTCTTGATCCCTGACACCGTCTTACTGTTTTCCAGGTCTCAAATGCATGTATAAATTCCGTGGTGCTAAGGACAGTGAGTGATTTTGATGGCTAACACTGACCAGTCAGCACCTCAGCTGGACATGTGCCATCAGGGGTTTTCCGTGGAGTGGTCCCCTTGCTCCTCGTTGTGACCCTGTGACAACTGTGCCATAATTACTCTCACTTTACACAGGTAGTCAGTGAGGTTCGGGGAGGGAACCTGCGTGTGGTCATGGACACAGTAGGCAGGAGAGTTAGGATTTCAGCCTGGACAGGTGGAATGATGTTTTATCTGAGATGCACCTTCAAATACTCCAGAGGACACTGAGGACAGGAAGACAATGAAGGGAACACTGACCACAACGGACCCCAGATGCAGGGCACATGCATGGCGAAAGGGGATGGGGTGGTGTCAACCTTCTATTATTCTGCTTTCCAACATGTCTGGAATTTTCCCCCAAGTTTATGCAATGTGAGCTCTGGGCTTTCTTCCCCAAACAATCACTAAAACCAGCAATTCAAGCACCCAAAGGTTCAAACGTGTGACAGGATTGCCAGGAACCCAGCATGTGTTTGATGATGATGTCACAAATGAATGGTTTGGGTTCCTCTGTGAATTGGGGTCAGAGAGGTTCAAAGCTTTACTGCCATCTCCCCAGATGGAAGAATGAGCCCCTTCAACCGAACAGCCCACCTCTGCTGACATAGAACCTTCCACCTTCTAGGAGACAGGCAGCGTGGGCAGGTGAACACGGGCAGCCTGCCCTAGAAAATAGGAGGCCACTAGCTGGGAGAGGAGGAGAGGAGGTCGGGACACGAGGGGAGGAGGCCTTGGAGGCAGGTGACAGAGCAGGGAAGGAACCAGATTCAGTATGAATGAAGAAGCCAGTGAGTCCAGGGGAGGAAATGACTCCAGATAGAGATGATTGACATTTCCGGTGGGTGTCCAGGAGTCGGGGGCATTTCCCCAGAAGAGCAGCTGCATGCGCTCGGGAGAACCAAGTTCTGAGGGGGAGTGGATGCCTGCTTCAGGAAGAGCGTCAGCGAGGGTGGCATGTGTGCTGGGGGACATTGCAGGGGGCTCCCTTCTGTGGGCAGTGGGGGCTAGGCAGGATGGGAGCGTGCCTCAGGAAGCTAGCCCTGAGGGCTGTGTTGACAGGTGGGCTCTGAGTGGCAGAAATGGGGAGACCAGTGAGAACGGGGACTAGGGATGCTGGTAGGTGGTGCTGGCAAGAGCTGAGGTGGGGACAGGTGTGCTGCCACCGAGGCCCACTTTACCTTTGAGACCTTTGTAGGTGGTTTGGAAGACAGGTAATTCCCCGAAGAGTGGACAGATTCTCTAAAATGCCCCTGGCTTTGAAAGATTGTCCACCGAAGAGAGATGAGATTTGATTCATCCTCATCCATTTTAATTAGCATTGGAAACAGATGGTCCTGTGAGCCCCGGAACCTTCCTGATGCTCCCTCTGTCAGTGTCTATGTGACTCTGAAGCCTAATTTTTAATCTGTGAGGCATAGATGGGAAACAGAAAGCACTAACCTTTTCTTTCCTGCATCCTTCGCACCTGCCCATCAGCTGAGACGTCCCTCTAAGCACCAAGGAATATCTATCAGCCTAGAGGTTGTGTTGCCATGGTAACGAGACCAAACCGGGTTCAGCATATAGGTAATAAAAGTAAAGGGTTCAGGAAGGCGTGGTTTTCCAGCCACTCTGCCTCCCTCTGGGGGGCTGGCTGGGCCACGCCAGGCACTACCAGACTGCAGCTCCTCCTGTTCTAAACTGTTCATGGGGTGGTCGGGTTGGCCTGATCGCTAGGCATGGTTACTGGACAGCAGTCAGACCCTTTGGGATCTGGGGGAGGGGGCCTGGGAAGCTCCCCATAGCAGGCAAGAGTTTAGTAGAAATTTTAGAGGAGGTGATGGCATTTCACCCATGCTGACAAGAAGCTGAAGTCACCTCCACCCTGAGTCAATTACAGCATGTTCATGGAGTCTTTGAAAGGTCTTTAAAACACCCTTCAAAATCTTAAAAATTCTCAAACCTGGGAATTCTGTTTCTGAAAATGCATCCCAAAGAAATAATCCTCCATCTAGAACTTTTTTCTCTTAAAGAGAGCTTTATATTAAAAAAAAGTTGCAGTTATCCCAATAAAAATGAAAAAGTAACCTAGATGTTCAGCAATAGGGGACTTCTTGATTGAATGCAGGTATCATCATTGGTTAAAATATCATGCAGCCACTCTGGTATAAAATGCTTACAAGGGTAGGTTAGAGGGAAGAAAAGCAGTTTACGCATTTTTTACACAGTATAATTATAATCTCTAAACAGATCAAATCTCTGAACAAAAGCACAAACTAAACTCCCCTGTGCACACAAAGAAAATATTGATAGACAACAAAATATTCATGAGGGTTACTGTCAGTGATAGGAATGGAAGCGCTTTCTTAAGTTTCCTTTCCTTGAAGGGCATAGCTTTAATTGTCCCTATTCAGCACATGCTACCTTTTTGTTTTTTTTTCTTCTTAGAAGAAAACAAAAAATAAGTGCTCCAACCTGGAATCAGTCACGTTCCCAGGTGAATGAGTCCACGGTGTCACAGGGCACAAATAGCACAAGCCACACTTTGGAGGGTTCTCCTAGGTGCCAGGGGCAGTTCTGAGCATCATGCAAAATACAAAAGCAAATGATGGTGTCTTTGTCCCCAGGTACTTGACAGACTGGGTCTGTTAGCTTCTAGGTGGTTCCAAAATTGAACATTCTGAATGGACTTTGACTGAAGCCAGATGGTCCATATGAACGCACAGCAGACAGGCCTTTGTGCAAGGCTGAGTCTCTAATTAGCCTCGTCTTTCTTCATTACTCCGGATTCCAGGCGGGCTCTAAAGAAACTGGCCTGGTGAAGGCAGTTTGGGAGAATGTTTGGTTTCTCTGCACGTGTGCAGCGGGTAGGAGAAACCTGCCCCGCGAAGGTCCCATCTGTTGGAACTGTCTGCCTTCCTTCCAGTCTGCACAAAGAATAGACAGGTATGCGTGCCTCTCAGACACAGCTGTTTAAGAAGCAGAAACATCTAGAATAATGATGTTGATGAGCTATTTGAGCTCTACCTACCACAGGCAGGAGACATAGCAATGGTGGCAATGATTTTGTGTACTGAGGACTTACAACCTGCCTCCAGCCTTTGGTCAGCTGGTCTACACAAGGCAGGTGCATGGTTTCTGTCTTGCAAATGAGGAAATGGAGCATCCAAGAACTTACCATGCTCAAGGTCATGTGGCTAAAAAGTAAAGAAGTGGGACTTAAAGGTGGGGATCAGAGCAACTAAAAGCTAATCTGTTGTGCCCACCACCATTTGGTCATTCTGTGACCAGTCTGAGAAATGGGAGACATTGCCATCTTTAAAGACGTGAAAACTGAAGCCCAGAGAAGTTAAGTAACTTTCCCAAGACCACACAGCTAGGAGGCAGCAAAGCTGGGGTTCCATTTCAGCTGGAATCCATGTGACCCCACAGCCTGCTTCCCTCCTCCTACAGCACAGTGGTCCTGTCACCTAAATATGGCTCAGAATGTCAGGCAAATATTTCATTTCTGACACTTAACACTGGACCTGGTAGACCAGGTGAGCAAAAGTAATGGTTGAAACGAAGAGTGAATGACATAGAACTGCCAAGCAACCCTGAGCAGGGCGGAGTGAAGGTTGGAGGCCTGCCAAACTACACAATGGGCCACTACCAACATCTTTGACTATTATGTATCAGGTGTCTATTTATACCTTATCAATGCAGAGGTAAAAATAGGCATTGCATCCTCTGAATGATTGGTCATCTTCCAGAAATGAGGTGCCGGGAGCTGCTTTCCTGGCAGGCATCTTTGAATGTCCCATGGGGAGCAGCCACCAGGAGAAAGAGCCGTGGGTGCAACCCTGGGAAGGCAGGCTCCAGTTCTGTCTGGGAAGCATGAGATTTTTCCCCTCGGGGTCAATGCCACCTCTAGGATGGAAATCCAAGGTGTTCTGGCAAATGCGTCTTCCAGAGAGGTGTTGCTTACTACATTCTCAGAGCAGGATTTTTCGCACTTGGCACTGTGACATTTTGGGCTGATCATTTCCTGGTTGTGGGGGCTGCGCTGGGTATTGTGGGACCGTTACACTGTCCCTGGCTTCTCTCACAGGACGCTTGTAGTATTCTTCCAGAGGTGAAAACTGAAAATGTCTCGATGTTCCCACCATACGAAGGACAAAGTTGCCTCTGGCTGAGAGCTGCTGTCTTGGTGGCTGATTTAGGAACAGGAGGTCTGGAGAGGAGCCAGCTGGAAAATGCAGGAGGCACCAGCCTGCAAAGGTGCCTCGTTTGGAGCTCCCCTTGGAGGATGCTCATCTGCTCTGGTTCTGCCATTGCAGAGGGTTAAAGGGACAAGTGATCCTAACTTGCTGCATTGGCTACGAGAGCCCTGTGCTCTGCTCCTCGAAAGATCTTGCTCTTGAGGTTAAATGACTAGCTTGAGGTCACACCACTAGTAAGCAGCAGAGTTAATTGTGGAATATAAAATATTTCTGAATCCAAATCACTGTTTTGCACTGTCTACAGTGCAAAGCGACTTGGGGACCTCCCTTAACCTGATCCTCTGAAGTTGGCAGAATCAATAATTAGAGAATGAGAGCGATGGGGCTGGGGATGCCAGAATCCTGTTTTCCCCCCAAAATTCTCTTTCCCTCCAAATTCTGTTTTCTCACCAATGCCATTGCCACTCAACCTCTGGAGGCCCTGCTGTCCTCCTTCACTGTCCGGCTATGTCCAGCACTGCAATAATGAATTGAGAATTGCTTATAAGATGTAAAGAAGACTTGACTAAAGGGTCAGATGTTAACCTTCACCATGAATCCATTCATCTTTCCATTAAGACCACAACATCATCTTTTAGTTTCATATCTGCAGTGATAGAGAATACAAAGGAGGACACTGGCAGTGAGAGGTTAGTGATTGGCCTGAGGATGCACAGCTGGTAAGTGACAAAGCTTGGATTTTATCTTATGTGAAAAGTCTGGCTCTTTCCGCTGTGTTGGGAAGGCTGAAGTCAATGTGGGGCTCACAGCTCAGGCAGGCTGACTGTTCAGGACTTAGAAGCAAGCCGTGCTCATTCTTTCTTTCTTTTTTTTTTTTGGTACTGGGGATTGAACCCAGGGGTACTCCTCGACCACTGAGCCACATCCCCAGCCCTATTTTGTATTTTATTTAGAGACAGGGTCTCATTGAGTTGCTTAGGGCCTCACTAAGTTGCTGAAGCTATCTTTGAACTCGCAATCCTCCTTCCTCAGCCTCCCAGGTGCTGGGGTTATAGGCATGCGCCACTATGACCGGCTCATTCTTTCTTGAGTAGCAGCCACACATAGGAGGAGACTGGACCCACTTCTCCAAAGACCAGTAACAGATCTAGGACTTGGATGCTGCAGAGAAATTTTGGCCTTCGCAAATCGCTTCACTTTCTAGACTCAGGGATTTCATGTGAAGTGGGATGAGAGGTCTCCCTGACTCACAGGTACAGATGTTTAAGAGCCCCTTCCCTGTACAACTCGTTGATTATATTAAAGATCCAGTGAGGAGAATTTACTTGCTGTTTCCTCTGTGAGTTCCAGTGCCTTTATCCTCCCTGCCCCCAGAACTGAGAGAGTCACAGTGACCTTTCTAGAAATGACTGCATTTGGGGGAGCTTACATGAGCAACCAGGGGTGCATTAACTGGCCATCGTGTCTGAGGGGAGAACAATCCAGAAACACCAACGCAACCAATATGGATGCATCTACTCGGCAAACATCTACAGGGCTATGCCATCTCCCTGCCCTTAAGATAGTACTATTGGGGGACCAGGGAAGGGCAGACGGAGCAGAGCCGTGGGAGCCACCGTGGCCAACCCAAGCAGACAGTTCCAACCCTGCCCGGGAGTGTGAGAGTCCGTTACTCTTCCCACTGCTCCTGCTCAGGGCAGAAATCCAAGGAACCCCTCCAGTGTTCCAGGACAATAAGTGTTCCTTACTCTCCCACTTCAATGAATCTGGGAGATGCTTTGTCACTGGGGATCCTAGAGCCTTTGCCCTGGAAGACCCAGGCTCCAGGAGGTCACATGGCTCCCTCCTCTGCTCTTCCACCCTGCACCCTGACTCAGATGACAAAGTCAGAATTCAGTCAGTCTGGGCAGGGGCTGGCCCTGCGGCAGATTGAGTTTAGTAGAGACATGGTAGGCTTTGACTCTCCTACCGTCTCCTCACATCCAAACTGGGTGGTCTCCAGGATGTCACTCAAACTCTCAGCCTCAATATCCTGAGCTGTAAAGTGGCAACACTGCTTACCTCATGGACTGGCTGTGAGGATATAATGAGATGTGTGAGCAAAGACAGCAGGGGCACATAATAGGTGCTCATCAATACCCCTCTTCTCCTCCTTACCATGTAGGAGCAGGAAGGTCAATGTCATGGTCAAGGTGAAAGTGAACCTTAATAGCAGCAGGATGACTGGGACTTCCTGGGAGTTAGACAAAGACTTTATGAAAGATCTGGTGGATGAAAGTGATTTTGTCTCATAGTTTCCCCATGAATGGGTTTGGAGCCAAAGGTGGGTATGAAGAGAGAAGTAAGATGGGCAGAGCTTCCGATGCCCCAGAGTGCTTCAGGCCTCAAGAGGTGGGAAAAAGGAAGCTTCAGCCTTTCACTTGAAGGGATGCAGAGGGTGATGGCTGAGTGGGACGAGGCCAGCTCCAGTGGGAACTAGGTGCCCTGTTGATTTAGACATGGGTTCAAACCCTGCTGCCATCACTGACCTTGGGCATGCCATGCATCCTCTGTCCTACAATTCCTTATCTGCAGAACGGTAGCCATCATTCTCAGCAGCTGCAGCTATGGGGGACTTATCTGAGGCACAGGTGATGTGCTTTGTGTGGGGTCTTCCACATAGTCCAGGGCCTTCCACATAGTCCAGGGCCTCACAAAGGTGTGGCTGAATCCAGTGGTGTGCTGGGACCAGCTCCTATGGGTTCATGAAAGCTGACTGCACCTTTTTTTTCCTTCCAGTTCTTGAATTTAGTGAGGCCAAATTGGCAGATTGAGATGAGCCATGGTGGAGATACTTACACCATGGAAATGGGCAATGATACAAACCAGCAACTGATACAAATGAGCATGAGACGGTATCTTGCTGCTTGAACCTAACCCGTTTGGGTGGCAGCAGATTCCAAAAGTAGTGAGTAACAGCTAATGCACCCAAGCTGCCCAGGCTATTCTGTGCCCACAGGGCCCTCCAAGCACAACTCACGTGAGGTTGGGCCTCACCCCCCTGCAGGACTCCTAACTGCAAGTGACTGTTGCTTCATCCAGGCACCACTGTAGTACAAGACATATTAAGGAACATACTAGTAACATGTTTAAAGGAAATCCCTATGCAATTCCATACACGAAAAAATTCAGTATTTTGTGCCATAAACAGCTAAACATAGCAAGTAAAATGAAAAGAAACAATTTTATTTCATTCTAGGTGGAGAGGTCACCTGCCTAACTCTGAACCTGAGTTCTGCTTTCTTTGTTAAAAGAGAGACAGTGTTCAAAAGGTATCAGGGCACACATGGAGTGAGGCTTGACTCCTGATAGAATCTGGAGGATAGAAAGATAAATGCAAAGGAAGTAAGTTTCTATGAGGTGAGTCAGTGTGAAGCTACTCCGTATTTGAGCCCAAGTCATCACATGTGTGGGGAGAGCTTTCTTTGGGAAACATACATTAGATGATACTAGAAAATTTGAAGGTGGAGAAAAAACAATTTTTAATTGAGTATAATGTATCATTGAGCTGAATGCAAAGTTCACACTAACTCTTAAGCTGGAGTCAGTGGTGCATTGGACGTGGCTTGTACTAGCTCATGAAGATCCACAGTTAAACTTGCAGGAACTTAGCACGTCAGGCAATAGCACATGGGTAGCTTGAAATTGGCCACACGGGAATCCTTACACCATGGAAATGGGAAGATGCTACAAAATGCCTTAACCCTTCAGATCTGATTGTTAAAATATTCACTGGCAAACCACTGGCTAAAACTCTCATGCCCTTTGGGCTTGTTGAAATGCTTTAGGCTATTGCCTTAGACTGCTGGGTGACCATTCTTTTTCCTGCCTTGGAGATTTGTGTGGACGTACTGAGCAACTTAAGTCTGATGGTCTCATTTCCATTATCGCATCTTAAAGGAGAGTGACAGAAATCACTGCTGAGAAATGTGCTGTAATTGATTATTGTATATAAAGTGGACTAAGCAGCCTTCCTTCCAGCCTACACTCTTTAATGAGCTATTTTAGTGCTGGCCCTGCTAAGTGTTTGAAATTTATAATGCTCTGGAAACTCATCAATTTCTGAGGGTGTAATGACTATTAAGAAAAAAAAAAACAACTCAAGATATAAGACAACTGAGTGCAGAGAGTTTACACTCTTGGTGTTCTCTCAAGTCACCGCTGTGTATTTTGGGTCTAGAATGCGAAACTTTTTGGGCTTTACCCCAGAAAGCAAGAAAGGGATGAGGCCCAGGTTACTGGATGTAGGGGAAGGGCAGGGCATTGGGATTATGCTCCTGTGAAACTGTTCTTGAGCACACAACAGTTGCCATGGGTGTGATGATAAATGTGTAATGACAGGGTCTCCTAGGGAGTCCTGATCTGTGGCACTTGCTGATCCATCAGTCCAAGGTGTGACTCCTTCCATCCCTGCTGATTTCAAGCTATGCTGGGAATCACTGATGCACAGTTGCAAGGGGTACACACAAATGACTCTCAGGAGCCGGTGTACTCTGGGTCTGGCATGGCACTGAGTCTGCAGTCCTCCCACTGTTTCAGAGAGTTGTAAGCACTCAGTCCCACAGAGAGATGCAGGCAGAGTTAGCCTGGAGAGGTGGTGATGAATTCCAACCAGCACGCAGGTTACCTCCACTGTCCATGGTGGGTGCACCCTCCAGGAGTCAGCTGGGGGCATCACAGCATGCTCAGGGCAGACAGAAGAGGCAGGAAGCCCAGATCTAAGTAGTCCCAGTGGGTTCAGGTGGGAAGGTTTTGCAGGGGCATTCCAGGGGTGGGGAAGGGATCCAGAAGCACAGGAGCCAACCCACCCCTCTCCCAACCTCTGGTTTCCCCTTCCTCCATGTTTTCCTTAGTGTTCATCTCTTTCTAATAAAAAGTGAAAAACAAGGTACTTATTCCTTATTCTAATCATTTATTATTTTCTTCCCCCACTCACCTATAATAGAGTAGAATGGAAGCTCTAGAAAACCTATTTTTTTTTGTCAGTTTTATTTACAAATGTTACTTATTTCAAGTGCCTAAAACAGAGTCTAACAAATAGTTGCAATTCAATGAATAACCACTGAATCAGGATCCAGTAGGAAAGGGGGACCCAAGGCAGGAGCTCAAAGCAGAAGTTCCCACCTTGTACATATTAGGATCACCAGGGTAGCACATTAAAGCAGAAGACTGTGAGGCCCATTTCTGATGACTTCCTAGTTCTTAGATCCAAGGTGATGCTCAGGAGTTGACCCCGTTGCCCACACTTAGAGAAGCCCAGTCTCAGTAGTCATGGGTGTGAGTAACAGTGATGGTACTCAGAAGAGAGGGCTCTGTCCTTCACACTCAGGCAATGGCAGCAAGCTGAGTGGACCTGCCAAGAGTACCTGGTCAAACAGGTGTGAGTTAAGCTGTGGTCTTCTCTCTGGGTGGGTCCAGATCCACATCAGTCATTAGTAATTTCCCACCAGCCACCAAATAGACTTGGTAATGAAATATGTTACCTTCCCATGTGTTCAGAATAATGCTATTTTTGGAATTGTAACATTTCCTGATTCTTAAATCTTCAATGATTTAGCAACATTATGGCTCTATTTCAAGTATTTTGGGGAAATTCTCTTAAATACTTTCCACCTCTCAATAAATCTCTTTTGAATCCTCACTTAGGGAGGCATCATGATTAGTTTGAGGCTCATACTGTCTCCTGCTTTCACAGAACTCTGGGGATCTGTTATGGTTTAGATGTGTGGTGTCACCCCAAAGCTCATGTGTGAGATAATGCAAAACTGTTCAGAGGTGAAATGATTAGATTATGGGAGCTGTGACCTAATCAGTGGATTAATTCATTTGATGAATTAATAATTAAAATGGGTTATTGGGTAGTAACTGTAGGCAGGTAGAGTGTGGTTGGAGGAAGTAGGTTGCTGGGGGCATGCCTTTGGGTGTATGCTTGGACTCTGGTGGGGGTAGCTTTCTCTGTTTCCTGATTGCCAAGTCTTGAGCTGCTTTCCTCTGCCACACCCTTTCACCACAATGTTCTGCCTGACCTTAGGCGCAGAGCAATAGAGGCAGCTAACCATAGACTGAATATCTGAAACAGTGAGCCAAAATAAACTTTCCCTCCTCTACCCTGTTCTTGTCAGATCTTTTGTTCTAACTACAACATGATCCAACTTGCCTCATCAAGGACAACTTCCTCCTGGTCTTAGAACTTGGATCCTTTATTTGCTGTTGGCTTTTACATGGAGGTGGTGGCAAGGGCAGTGTGGCAGAAAAAGTTGCCTGAATGGTGATTTGAGAAGATTCAGGGTCCCTTCCTGGATTTAGTAATCCTGGGCAAGTCATGATGCCACTCTGAGCCTCAGGTTATTCAGCTCCAGAATGGAGACACTTGTTGTCCCAGAGGGTTAAGGTGAAGGGGAAATACAGCTACAGAAATATAAATGCCCAGCAACCTTAAGTCTCAGGATGGTGAGATGATCAGAAGTATCCACGGGGTTGGAAGCTCTCATTGCGTCCAGCAAGTCTCTTCCCAACTGGTCCAGGGAACATACAAGGAAAGTCTTTGCTACTATGATCTCACTACAACTTTATTGTGCTTTCTCATTTCTTCCTACTGCCTTTCCTCTCCCCAGGCATATATCACTGCTTCAAGGAAGAAGAAAACCAGGGGGCATCAAGAAGAGAAAGAAGCAGGATGCTCTAGAGAATGAAATTAATATTTAGCTGGGCACAGTGGTGCATACCTGTTATCCCAGCAGCTTGGGAGGCTGAGGAGGATCACAAGTTCAAAGCCAACCTCAACAATGGCAAGGTGCTAAGCAACTCAGTGAGACCTTGTTTTTCTAAATAAAAGACAAAATAGGGCTGGGGATATGGCTCAGTGGTCGAGGGCCCCTGAGTTCAATCCCCAGTACCCCAAATAATAATAATAATAAGAAGAAGAACAACAACAACAACAAGGCAGCTATGATGTTTTAGACAGTGCTGGGCATTTTAGATATGCTCTCATGTCAGAATTCCCAAAAGACTTATAAACAGGAGCTATGACTCCAATTTGATTAGATGCAAAATCCGAAGCTCAGAAGCATTAGAAGTTTCTTTACCACCACACATAGTTTATGTCATAGATGGGCCTCTAATCCTGGCAGTGTGACGACATTGCCAGTACTGATGCCCCTAAGCAATGGTTGTGTACCACACTCAATGTCTGAAACCTCTTTCCCACAGTTCTTACTTTCCTTCCTCATCTTCGTTATCTCCCTTGCTTTCTGCATCTTTCTCTGTCTCCCTGAGATTTGGGATAAGTGTACATTCTTCCATAATCACGGCTGAATGGAAAGTGAAAGAAAAATTGATTATAAGTTCCTGTTTATCACAAGGTGTTAAAAACCCCTGGTGCCCCCAAAGAGGCTGCTCATTTCTAACTTCCCAATTCTGCAGAAAATCTATTACCTGCACTGCCAGTTTATCTAATTATCCATAATAAATAATAATGACATTTCTTAATTGCACTTCATAAAAATCTCAATTATCACTTTAGAATTATGTCAGATCAGATGAAGAGCCATCTCACAGAACCAAAAAGACATAGAAATTTCACGCCTTGAGTGGATGTATTGCTATTTTTTCAGAGAGATCATACAGTCTGTGGACACTTTTGCTGGTTTCAGAAGAGAATCAGAACCAAGTGGAACAAAGGACATTTGGTGGGGCAAATAGAAGAGAGGGGAAAGACCTGCATGGACAACATTCCACAGGCCCCCAAAGGACTGGGAGCCATGATGCCTTTTTCTCTCTACTCAGATGAACACTAGATCAGAGTCCATTTTAGAGGCACAGGGGAGGCAGGTTCATTAAGCTATCAGGAAATTGTTCCTTGGCCTGCAAGGTCATCCACCATGGACCTGGCCCCACATCTTACTCATCTCCCTACACCTCCATCGTCCAGTGCAGGACCTGGCATAAATTGACACCTCCTACTTGTTAACGAAACTCAATACCCACACAATTAGGTACTTTTCCATTTTAAGGTTGAACAATAAGCCTATCCTGTGTCCATCTCTGCTTTAATCCCTACTTTTCCAGGATGGTCACCATGTAATATTTTACATGCTGTTGTATTAGTTTCCTACTGCTGCTATAACAAAGTACCACAAGGTTAGTGGCTTACACCAATATGAATTTATTATCATACAATTATGGAGATTAGAATCCAAAGTGGCTCTCACCAGCCTAAAATCAAGGTATCAGCTGGGCTCTGTTCCTTCTGGATACTCTAGAGGAGAATCTGTATCCTTAGATTCCACATGAGGGTCTTGGCCTCTTCCTCCATCTTCAAAGCCAGCAGCATTTCCAGATTTTTATCAAACTCTGGCCTCATGCTTCCAAACTCTTTCAGTGATCCATCGAATTCCATTGGACACTCCTGGATAATTCAGGATAAACTCCCCATCTCAAGATCTATGACTTAATCTTATCTGTAAAACCACTTTTGTCATGTAAGGTAACTTATTCACAGGAGCCTAGGATTGAAGATAGATGTCTTTGGAGACTATCAATCTATCTACCACAGTCACTCTTCACCTGTGCACTTCGGGCCAAAAATCGAGGGCTTTTTCTTGATTTTCTGTTTCCCCTCAATCTTTACTTCCAATCTCCTGTCAGATCTGGCAGCTCAACAGCCAGAGGACACTCTGAATCTATTCACTTTCCACCTTTTCTTTGACCGCAGGTGTTCAGACTCCACCATCTTTTGCCTGAATGACTTCAGGAGCCTCCTAGTCACTCTCCCTACTTTCACTCTTATTCCCCCCTTTCCAGAATAATCTATTTTGCACAAAGGAACCAGAGTGGCCTTTGAATACAAGAAAACCAGGCCATGTCAACTCATTGCCCAGGTGTTCCAAGGGTCCTTCCATCATGATCAGAATACTCCCAGGTTCCTCACTGAACCCTCTCCCCACACTACACACCTTCTGCCCACCTTTCTGACCTCACCTCATTTATTTCCCCAAAGCACCCACCTTGCATTTGCTGACTCCTCATCCAGTTTGGCTTAAGATGCTTCTTATGTCTTTCAGGTCCTTGTCCACAAATCAGGCTTTCCTTGACTCCCCTGTCTGGAATATCTGCGCTCTCCATCCCCCATCATCCCATCCTTTAGCTCATTTTATTTTTCTCTTGGAACTTGTCATTAAGTGATCTTATTTGGTGATTTTCCTATTTATTATCACAGTGCAAATTCAAGTTCTATGAGGCTGGCACCTACCAATTCCTCCGCATCCTAAACAGCAAATGGCACGGGTAGGCATTTAATAAGTATCTGTCGGAATGATAGATCATCAGTCCTCATAATAGTCAGAAAGGTACGTCAGGCAGGTAAGGGTTTGGGTCTAGCTCTGTCATTATTAGCTCAAGGAGCCATGGGCAAGTTACTTAACCATTCAGAACAACCATTTTCTCAATGAGAAATGGGGAATTCAGATGTGTTCAGGTTTACTGCAAGTGAGGTGGAACAGGGAACTCCAAGGTGTGATGGTTGAAGTGTTCTGTCACATGAATTTCCCTCTCTTCTCCTGGCCACTGATGTTACTAAGAACTCAGGGACTGAAGGCAGGAAGATTCCACTTCCTAGCCTCCCTGCAGTTAGGTGGGGCCAGGTGACCAGATTGAGCCAGTGAGATCTGCATGGGGGACTATTCCCAAGTCCCTGGAATCACACCACACTGTCCCTCTGTGTCAAGTTCTAACACACAGAGTCCCAGCACTCCTCCTCCTGGGAGCTGTTTCAGCACTCCTGGTAAACAAAGACCCCCTTTCGTATTTTCCCTTTGGATTTCTGGGAATCCTTGGGGGTGAGCAGGAATGCAGGTTAGTAGGCAGAGCCGAGAGAAGGAGAAACTCAGGGGTGCTGGGCCAGCACAAATAATGGCGCCATTCCTCAGGGACTACTTCTTCGGTGGAAGTCCCATTCCTTCCCCAGGCACCTGCTTCTTCAACTGGGGTTCCAAATGGTGGACTTCTCTGAAATGTGAACTACTGAATTACTAGCATTTGACAATCAGATGACAGAGACAAGAGTTAAATATTTGCCAAGAAGTCCATTTCCCAAACACTGTCCATGGGACCTGAGTGTCATATGACATTTTACTAAGTGAGATGCTACCCAGAAATGAGTCTTCCTAGTCATATAAACAGAAAAGTGCTCTATGTTCCATCAACAAGAACCTTCAAGAAAAAAACATGTTTGACTAGTATAATCTAATATTTCTTTAAATTTGATGGATAAGCTTGATGGATAATATTCCCTACCTTCCTCTTCCCATGAAACAAAAGAACAAAAACCCAAACACTGCACTAAATGCCCAGGTATAAATGATGAATGACAACCCAAGATATGATAATATGCAATGACCTCCTTGGCCAACCAGGTCGAAGAGAATCCCAAAATGTCCCAGTGATGATATCAATTTTTCATATTAGGTGAGAATTTGAAAGCTTTTAGCTATTTAGGTGTTAGGAGAATTTGGGTTCTCCCCTTAATAGGTGAACTTAAATATATTACTACTAACTCTACCATGTGCTAGCTGCAGTCACTAAAACTGATATATTTCTTTTAGCCTTGTGATTTTCACATTCCTTCAGGGGTTTGCATTACCACAGAACCAAGCACCATGATTTCCTGCTAGGATTCCACTGTATGACATTCTCCATTTGCATGAATAAATTATTTGCTCTATAAAATCACTTTTTAAAAAGGTACGACTAGAGGTACTTTCTTGCATGTAATTTCTTTATAAAATTGGGTTATGACTCATACAATTGATGCATTTTACACATCAGCAAATGTAGAATTTGACCCCCAAACCCTTCTCTCTCCTTCCCTGAAGTATCTTTTAACATCTTGCCAGCTTCAGCCTGCTGTGGAATGCACACTGGAAAATCTGATGTAAAGTTAACTCTCTGCAGGCTGCTGCTATTTGCTTCCTAAAGGTCCAAACCTCTCATCTTGGCTGAGTTATTTCCTCTGTCTGGGTCTCAGGTCCCTTATAAGAAAAATACAACTTTATAGTTAAAGTTAAATATAACATGTGTTAAATATAACTTCATAGTTAAAGCCCAGAACCTTTCAACTCCGACATTGTGTGCGTGTGCTAAGCTGCCTAATGCTCACCTACCCTCCCCAATGGAAGAATGTTCCTATGAGCAATCAATCAGATCTGAGAGGTAATGTATTGGAAGGACTAAGTCATTGGCTTCTGGAGTAGAATGACCTGGGTTTAAACTGCAGCTCTACCTCTGTTTGGCTGTGTGCTCCTAAGCAAGTGACCTCTCTTTCCTCTCACCTGTAAAATGGGTATAATGCTGTTACCCTCTAGAATTCTGAATTTTAAAGGAAATGGAATTAAGATTCTTATTACAATGTCTGGTACATCATAGGACTCAATAGGTTATGTTGACTACTCTATGCTGGGTTGGGTCAGGGTCAAGTCAGGGAGAATACAGTGTTAGAAGACACCTTTCCCCACCTGGTCCTTCTAGAAGGACAGATGCTCTGGGAAGGAGAGAGGAAAGAAGTGCACATCTGCACATCCTTTGGATGACTGCAATTTTGGGGCAGCCACGAGGAGATGCCTGTGTCCTGGGAGCAAGAGCAAAGGATTTTCTTCACCATTGAGGTTTCAACACCCTGGTGTTGGAAGTGTCTAAGCACCGGAAAGTGATCTGTGCCTTCAGTGGGCTTTATTGGGTACCAGAAACTCCCCTAGAGATGTAAGTGATGCAAGATCTCTGAGCCTGCTTTGAATGTTGGGTCAGGTTTGGGGACGTGTTACTGGTTTGATTCAGAAAGGTGTCATCTATATGTCACCTCGCTGGGAGTCCGTCTCATCTGTCATGGCAGAGGACCAAAGGACGGGGTCAGACGAAACTCTTGTCCCTCCATAGTAGGTGAGAGATAGGCCCAACTGATGGAGGGGGCCACTGTGTAGAAAAGGGCTGAGCGATGGCCCCCAGAGAACACTGGTGTGGTGACAGTGTGAAAACCTAATGGCTGTCACTGAGGCCGTGTGCAGCCAGGGAAGATTGGCAATGTGGCTGGACGTGGAATTTGGCTCATGTTAAGAATGATGAGGAATTTCCACTGGTGGGGGTTGGAGCTTCATTCCAAGGAGGATAAGGAATTTGGGCTGCAGGCATGAGTGGGAGGTTCATTGGGAAATAAGGCGCCTTTTCTGGAAAGACATGCAGAAAGCAAGATACACCATCTGATGGAGAACGATTTGTAGCATGCTTTTAGAATCCTGTCCTGCCTTCCATGCCAGTTCTGCCATTTACCCGCTGGGTGGTCTCGGACCATTTGCACACCCTGTAAGCACTTCCTCAGTTATAAAATGGGGACAGTTATAGTTTCTTCTCCCGGCATCTCGTGAATAGTGAAGTATGGAGCCAGGGCAGCTTTGTCCCTGTCTGTGAGGGGTCTCTCTCCCACTCAGAGTCTCCATTTGACTTCTTATCTCCTTCCATCTCCATTTAGAAAATGTCAGTGGCTTGAGAAATGTTGACTATTTGGGAAAATGGGGCTCTTTTCTCCTACTTGAAATTGACTTTTGTATTTTAAATATTCTCTGGAACACATCCGTGATTTGCTAGGCTTTATGCATGAGGTATTAAACACTGGAGGCAGCTCGGCGCGTCTTGGAGCTCCCCAGGGAATCGTACAAATGCACGTACTTAAAAACACACGCAGAGTGCTGGGGAAACTCCTGTTTCTCCCGGTGCTGAAAACTGTTGTGAATCTTTCTGTCACTGTGATCCCTGCCCAGAAGAGAGGACCCCATTGTTCCAGCCGTATTGAGTCAGGAGTCTAATTACTGAAGGAGAAAGGGGAATTTCTAGAGACAAAGAAAGATGTCACATTCCATCCATCCCGAGCATGCACAGCGCACATGAAGAGCATTCAAAGTGCGTCAGTATCACGCGGCGTAAAAATAACAGAGCGTCCTGACACAGCCACCTAGATGCCGTGATGCTCATTTGCAAAAACCATTTCTTGCTTTCCTGACTCTTCCATTGATTTATGACATTTTACGCAATCGTCCTTATCACTGATTTTGGTGAGTAATATGAAACATGTCATTTTCAAAAGAGGATTGCTTTCAAATCTGATTTCTTGATCATAATGATTTCTTTAAATACAAGTCCCTTTCCAGGACACACGTGGAGGGAGCGTGTTTCCCACACACAGCCTGCAAAAGGAGCAGGATGGGGCTGTACCTGGGTGGCAGACAAAGGCTTAGTCAGAGGTCTGGCTGAGGAGGTTGTGCTTCTGGAAGAGTCCTTGGGAATGGGTGGGGCTGGAAAGATGACCGCATGTTTTATGCTGCAATTTTTTTTTTTTTTAAAATCTGGCTACGTTTCCATGTGCTCAATCCACCACCACACCTTTGAGTGTTCTCTTTCCCCCGTATTTTTAAATGATGGGTCATGGAGATACCATTGCCCTGTGTACATGTATGAACGCACAGATGGTGTGACTCTACTTTGTGTACAACCAGTGAAACAATAGCTGTACTCCATTTGTGTTCAATGAATCAATAAGTAAATAAAAAAAAATCTGAATTCACTTATAAAAAAAATAAATTAAATAAAATATTAAAAAAAAGTGATGGGTCATGGGCAAGAAAGGATCAAATGAACATGTGCCATCGATCATCAAAGGCCCAAATACAGCATCTCATCAATTTCACAGTGAAGGACTTTCAGAGCAAGAAGAGGGTGGAATTAAAGAAAGAGGATGCTTCTGGCTTTTTATGTTTTTAAAGATTTCTCCAAAAGCACCATCCTGTGACCCAGCAACAACTCCCTCCGTCTCCTTCCGCCTCTCTTCTAGACTTGACGTCATCCTCGGGGGCCGGGGAGAAGCATAATTGATTTCAGGGAGGGAAGCTGTGAGCAATGGATCTGGGTTAGTCTCTCTCCTGCTGAGTTCATTTCATTAAGCGAAGCAGAGAAAACACGTGGACCTGGGAGGCTGAAAGGGTCCATTTTTCTTATACTGACTCTGGGCAGAGAAAAGCAGTGTTTAATGGGCGCCTTTAATCCCCTGCACATTCCTTCCCATGAAGGGGTGTTATTAGCCTGGATTAGGTGGGTCCAATTCAGTCCAGATCCCAGGAGGTGCAGTCAATCCCATAACCAGTGTCAGGACTGGGCAAGGCAAGAGGCAGACTGAGGGGCAAGGCTCAAGGAGGTGCCTGCTCTCTCGGCTGTGTGAACCTCGGAATGAGCCTTCTTCACCTGGGTGCCCAGGGCCTCGCTGGTGGTAGGGAAGGCAAATCAGCCCCTAACTTGGAGTGCCTGCTGTGAGTCAGACACTGCCAGTACCACCATCCTCACAAGTGCCTTCTAGAGGGTGAGCCAGCCTTCAAGGCACATATGGATCAAATGGTTTGATGCATCTGAGTTCCTTGTATGGAGAGGGACATGTGTTTGAAAAAAATCTTCTGGTAAAATGGAAAGGGACATCTGGGTCTCTCCCTGCCCAGGGCTTAGGTGTCTGCTGACAGCAAGTCATAAGGAAAGGATGGAACTGCTGGATAGAGGGGAATGAGGCAGAAGGTCCTGGAGGCTGGATTGAGGGCATATGGAAAGAAAGGGAGGCGGATGGAAGCTTAAGTTGAGGGTTTGTGCCTCTCGATGAGATCTCTCCCACTCTCTAGGCGTCTTATGGTAGGGGACATCCTATGGGACACAGTATGTATGGGACACAGCGAAGGTGCTATGAGCTTGATGCTGGGGTGGTCCTGGGTGGACCAGAGACCATGTCCAGTTACCAGGAAGACCACGAGATCATGAGCCCCAGGAAACAGGCACGATTGAAGGAAGAGTTTCAGACTTCTGCAGACTGCAGGACTGACCAGGGGGGTGGGGTGGTGTCTGAGTCAAAAAGGCTTCTCCAAGGGATGGGAGCCCTAGCTGCCATCTCATCTGTCTTATGTGCAGATGGAGACAGTGGGGTTCTGAGAGGCTGAGTCAGCTGTTCAACGTCCCACAGCTGGTAAGAGGCAGTGGAGAGCCCACCTCTGGCGTGTCTAGCTTCAGAGCTGCATAAACAGACTCCCTACCTGTACTAGGGGAAGAGAAGGTGGAAAGGCAGGCCCAAACCCTGAGGGACTCATCCAGGCTGTGGAGAGGGCCAGCTTGACAAACGGGTCCCCTGGTGGCCAGTGTGTGGGCAGCTCAGCTGTCCTTAGCTGTCCTGGGGCAGTGCTCACAGAATCCCTATTTTTTCCCTCAGTGAAAGCAGATTGTTTGTAGAAGCTGCAGGTACCAAGGTGCAAACATTTTCCTGGGTGGAAACGGAGCAAGAAGGGCCCTGCGAGATGTCCTTGCCCAGCAACTTCAGTTGACAGATTGGGAAGCTGAGGCCCAGAGGAGAAAGCCACGTGGCCAGGCAGAAGGCTGGCTTCCAAAAAATGTCAAAGATTCTGAGAGAGAACAGGCCCTGCAAGGGAAGTGGCTTGCTTGTTTTGTTAGCATCAATCCTCCGGGTGACAAGGATTTTAGGATCTGAGGTTATGCTGCTGTTGGCTTTTCACCCAGGCCTGGGCTCCTGTTACTGCTGGCAGAGAAGCACCTGGCTGCCTCTCTCCCCAGAACTTCCCTCTGGAAGCTGAAGTCCAGGAGATCCTGCAGAATCTAGGGTGCCGCTGGGAGCAGCCTTGTGGGTTGGGAGAACTTTTCAAAGCCCTCCACGGTGGCCAGGCACTGCTGGCTTTGATAGACCGCTAGGTACGTGTGAGGTTCTCAGGATTTAGCACAGGTAGAAATCAACCAAGAGTTAGCATTGGTGCATCTGGGTTGAGGCCCCAGAGTCTGCATGAGGAACTCCAGCTCAAGGTGTTCACAGGCCACACTGTGAGGGACACTGATGGTGACAATCACATAGTCTGGGAGGCCAAAAAAGCTGGGTCTCACAGAGCTCCATGGGGAGGGTGCCTCACCCCACTGCAGTGGTTTCTTCACCCACAATGGGATGTGTTTTGGGGGCGTAAGCTACGTGAGCATTTCTTGGGAGTGCCCAGCTCAGGGCCGGCCCCTAGTAAGAGCGTCATCACCTCTAACACCCCCTCTCCCTGTGCCCGGTTCTCCAGGCTGCTTTTCTCCTCCCCTACATAACGCTGTCCTTGCCATCACCTGTCACATCTCCCCTCTCTTTCTCTGGTTTCCAGCTGTGACACGCTGTCAGCACCTGCCCGTCTTCTCATCATGAAGAATTAATCTCTCATTCTGTGGCAGAGGGAGGTGGAGAACGCCTTCCTGGAGCTGTTAATAAGCAGCCCATTTCCACAGTGGCTTTGGCTCCTGCGTGAGTTCCACTGACACATGTCGAGCTCTGCTGCCCTGACAGACCCGACCTTATGGTCACTGTGATTCTGTGGCCCTGAGGAGCTCAGCTTGAACACAGAGCCTTAATTCCAAGACCTAATAAGGACCACGAGGAGCTCACACAGGCCTGTGTGCACATAAGTATCCATGCACACGCACATGTGGACATGCACACATGTGAACATTCACTTATCAAATCCTCATTTGTCCAAGCACATATTCCACATGCGTGCTTGGATTTACTGGAGAGTAGCATGTCTAGATTTGGGCTAATCTGAAAACTAAGTGTTTCTAAAATGTATAATTTCCTGGTCTTTATTCAAGCAGGATGTGTGTATAATACACACACACACACACACACACTCTGTATATTCACTATATATTTGTGTGTGTATATATAGTTTTTGGTACTGGGGACCGAATACAGGAACTCTTTACTATTAAGCTACACTAAGCTTTACCCCCAGCTCTTTTTATTTTTTATTCTGCGACAGGGTCTTGCTAAGTTGCCCAGGCTGGCCTTGAACTTGGAATCCTCTTGCCTTGGCCTCCCAAGTTGCTGGGCTTACAGGTGTGAGCCACCAGGCCTATTTCTTTAAGTAGGATTTGAGGTGACCTTTAAAAACTCGAATGCTTGAAAAGTCTCAACTGAAGTGGTCAAATGAGAACAAAGAGAAACTCTTGATAGAGGTTTAAAATTAAATCGTGGGCAAGGTCAGCGGGTAGAACCATACAAAGGGGCCTGTGTCTGTTTACAGGAAGTCCCCCATCTGGCCCCCATGACCAGTGCAGAGGAGAGCAGAGTTCATGACAGGACTAGTGCTCCTCCTCAGACCTCAGCAAGCCAGTTTCTCAGGAAAGAACCATTTTCTCCCCCACTGAATGTATTTCCGCCATGGGTCCTCATAAGGGGAGTCTCTACACTAGATCATGTTTTCAGATTCCACGTGAGAGAGGCAACAGATTCTTGTCATTGCAGTACTTCTTGGTGCAAGATAGGAAACATCAGCACACTGCTCACTAAGAGCAGTTTTGTGAGGAATCACAGCAATACTACCTTAATTTATAGTGTTCCTGGGCTATGACCTGCTCCGACTAGGGAAGAGTGGGAAGCCAGGTGTGCTTACCTGCTGCGTTTCATGACACTCTTGCTCCTCAGTCATAGCCCTTTCTACCTCTAAGATTCGACCTCAGGATCTTCCCTAACACAGATTTGCAGGTAGCCACTGTCAGCCCACTGAAACTGACATGAGATAAAAGTGATTGCTACCTCTGGCCTAGAGCAGTGGATAGCTGTGCCAACTTCTGATGAATTCACTCCGTGTGTGTGTGTCTGTGTGTGTGTGTATATGCACACACTCCATGTACACATGTACACGCGATTATGCTTTCATACACTGTGTACGCATAGACACGCAGAGACATTACGTGTTCACACATCTATTTAAAGGCTCAGTCTTAGCACATTTCAATGGGATTTCCAAGCATTAATGAGGTACATGGAGTTACTTTGCTCCTGCTACCAATGGCGGCTGTGTCTTTGAGTCCCCATGATGGCGCTCTGGAGGTCTCCTCCACTTCTTCCACCCACTTTCCTATGCTACAGACTGTCACCTCGACAATTCCCTCCACATTTTGAACCCCAGATCAGATGAGGAGCAGCCAGGGCTTGTAGTGGCTAGAATGTGTGGAAAAGAGAAAGTTCCCAGGAAATGAAAGAGACCTTGCTTGCCCAAGTGCAGGCTGGGGCAGCTGGGTGCTGTCCCAACAGTGGTTCTTTGCTCTTCCCTCTGTGGTTCTGGCAGTGTCTGGATAAAGCATGCTTTTTAATTAAGTGATATAAGGAGCCCAATTTCCCGTGCCCCATCTCCTGCTTTCTGAACTCTGACCTTCTTAACTCTTGCTCTGCCCACCCAGGGGGAGGAGATTTAAGTAGTGAAGGATATTGTATAATTTCTTTCTCTGTCACAGTCCCTTTTCCTCTGTCTCCCCTACCAATTCACCTTGGCTCATGGTACCTGGGAGCCACCTCTTGAAAAAAAACTGGAATCCAAGAAGCAGCTCAAACTCATGAAAGCCCAGTGGCTCATCTGGCTAGCCCAGCAGCCCTGCACAGGGAGGGGGCTCTGCAGTTCCAGACTCCGCCTCTCACTAATCCTAAGGAGGCTGCCTGGCAACACTGTTGCAGAACACTTCCCATGCCAGCCAGCCTCTGTTTCCCTTAATTGGAGGATGTTTTGTTTCGACTCATCAGCCAGCTCCCTTTCCAATCAAAACAGCATCCGGGTAGGTACAACACCAGGGCCTGATGCGGTTTCCAAATCAGGACGCACAGGGCTTCCTGTTCTCTGCCAGGTTGCAGGCAAAACTCTGCAGTGTGTGTGTGTGTGTGTGTGTGTGTGTGCGCGCGCGCGAACATACCCACACATACACACTCACACACACACACACACCCCTACCTCTGCCTGCCTCGAAACTCCAGAGATATTTTAGTCTTTCATTAATAACTAATTGGTTTCAATGCCCTTCCCTTCCCCGCCACCAGAATGACCTCTACTAGGAGAGAAAAGATGGATGCCTTAATATTTTGAATCTAGTTGGGACTCTCTTGAATAAACAAGAAGCTAGATAGGAAGGAATGATGGATGCTTCCTGCCTCCTGAGCAACTTGATTTTAAGCACGAGCCCTGCTAAGCTCTCGAGAGAACTTATTCCACGGAACAGATAGTAACTGGGAGCCCGCCTTGTGCAACATTCCAAACCCTGAGAAAAATAAGGGAAGGTTCCTGCGTCCATGAGCTCAGGGTTGGAAAGAAGGGAAAGAAGGCGAAGTAAGAATTCTGTCTGATCAGCTTGGGAGGGTCCAGGCATCTCCTTCCCGTTTTATTTATTTTGGGGGGATAGTGGGGACTGAACTCAGGGGCACTTGACCTCTGAGCCACATCCCTAGTCCTATTTTGTATTTTATTTAGAGACAGGGTCTCACTGAGTTACTTAGTGCCTCGCTTTTGCTGAGGCTAGTTTTGAACTGGTGATCCTCCTGCCTCAGCCTCCCAAGCTGCTGGGATTATAGGTATGTGCTCTCCTTTCCATTTTAAACCCTTGTCTTCAGGAATGGAGCTGGATGCTGAGCACATTGGAGAAGGAGGCTTTCCGTCCTTCCTATAGCAGGGTAGTGCATCATGGGTAGTCCAGTGCACCATGGGTAGCACCAACTCTCTCCCAGGCTCCGGGACCTGACATCCTGGTGTTGGTCACAGTGAGATAGGAGGACGGGGGCAGGGGACAGGACAGGATGCAGCCAGCGAGGAAGTCTAACAGAGGGAAAGTGGTGGTTGGAATTACAGCCCTGGCTGAGGGAGGAGGAGAGAGGACCAGATTTAAGAGACAGAGGGAGGCACTGAACAGGATCTGCATCTGAATGTGCGTCTGCAGGGAAGGCGAGATTCCAGCCTTGGTTTCCCATGTGGATGGTGGTGCCATTAATTGGAAGGTAGTGAAAAAGCATCATTCCATGTCTGAGTTGTACTTAGCTTCCTGGGCTCCCTGTTCACCTTTTTGTGGCCTGAGACACAACCGGCTAATGAGCATGCTGAGCCAGCTGGTGTGGGGTACGAGGACATGACGGAGCCCGCTTGTTTCTTGAGCCAATTAGCACGTTTCTTAGTGCGTTTGCTCGGTGTCCCCAGAGCTCCCCATTCACACACTTATTGGACACAAAATTCTTCAAAGTGTGTCTTTCAATGCCAAAGAGTCAGGATTATGTCTCTGTTCTTTATTTCCCTATTTCCCTGCCTAGTTGGGTGCCAAATAATTGATGGTTTCCTAAAGTGATGGGAAGGAGCAGTAAAAATCTTGCCCATCAGAACTTCCGGATCTGGCTTCGACTGATTTCTATCCCTGGGACTCCAAGCATGGGGACTGAGGAAGTCAGGGATTCAGGAGCATTCCAACCCAGAGATCTTCCCCTTAACGGCAGAACAAATCATATACCTCTCTCATTAATCCTTAGTGCACTTTGAAAATAATCTCTCCTACTTTCTGAGAAATTCACTGTGACTGGAAAGGCAGGATGGCCTGGTGGGAGGTCCTTAGACTACACAGACAGAACACAAACCTCTGCTCTACCCTGTAATTTTTGACTCTCAGTTTTCTTATCTCTAGCTCCATAAGCTGCTGGTTAGTGGAAGCTAGAAACAGATCAAAACATAACAAAAAGGTTGCTTGTTTCTCTGAGCTGGATTGAAAAGTGCCTTCTTAATTACACTGATTTGAAGTTGAACAGGGATCTTTGGGACTGAATGAGGATGAATTTAATTATGTCTGTTAAATTTGAAGTGGGACCTGGGTCCCTTTAGCCATTTCTATCTTACAGTATTAAAGGTGATGTGATTAAAGGTAATGCTTTAATAAAAGGTAATGTCACTGAAATTATAAAGCAGAGATAAAATATGTCTTTCCACACGACGCCACCCTCTCCCTCTTCCATCCTCCTTCTCTTCCCATTTGCTCCCCTCTGTTCCCTCCTGCCTCTCATCTTACTCCTGACTCTGAGGATGAGCTTAGATTTCCTCTAATCCCTTCCCTTTCCCCACTCTCATCTTTCCAAACCGGTCCTTAATTAATGAAGTGAGGCTTCCAGGAGGACTCGAGAATCTCGGTTACATCTCAGAGCCTCCAGCAGGCCAAGGAGACGAATCGCCCCACAGTATCTCTTATCGGAATCCTTCAAGTGTTGGTGGATGAATAATAAACTTTGATGCTCTGTGTAATACACAAAGATGATTTTTTTATCAAAGCGGAGCCTGCAAGGGCTCTTGAGCAGCATGTCTGTGACTGTGAATATGACTAATGTCACAATCGCCACCGATCAGAGGGGAGGGCACGCTTTGCTCAGGGTGCCAAGGACAAGTGAGGAAGTGACAGAGGTCACTTTGAAGGTGTGCCGGCCTTCAAAAAGAGTAAAACCCAGCAGGCATAAGAAGGATCAGGATTGTTCAGCCCTAGATTTAAAAACCCAAACCTACATCACTGTGGATTCTTTTGAAAGCCTCATTCTTTCTTTGTTGACATTTCAACGTGTAATTAAAATAACAAAGTCCTCATTTACAAAACACTTCCACATATGTTCTTGAAGTTCAGAACAACCCTAAGCGGAGAGTTGTTCTGATTTTACAGAAGAGGAGGCACAGGGAGTCTTCGGAGCTTCATTGTCAAGCAGGGGCTAAGTGTCGGCAGAAGGACTTGAACTCTGACCTCCTGAACCCGAGCCCCTGCCCTTCCTGCTGTGCCAGATCGCAGGAATCCTATGGCAGGGAGGCTTCTTGGAGAGCAGGATTTCCAAGGGTACGTCTGGGCTTAAGGACATATATATAGTGGATCCCCGCTGCCGAGTACACTGACGTCTGGGGACCCTGCCCTTGGCTCCTCATACTTCCTTGGCCCCACAGTGCACCTGCATTTCTTTGTCAGAGGGCTTTTCTTGCAGGCCAGAGGTCCCAGGGCATCAGTGTTCTCGCTGGGGGGGGACAGCTATCAGCCAAGCACTATTGGGAGCTCATCTGAGTTCTCTGTCCCTCACTGGGACGACTCTGAAGCATTGTTCTGTGGCCTCTCACAGGGCCCCAGCAGGACCGACCTCCAGTCACTCACAGAAGCCAACTTGACAAGGTCTCCTTCCTTGTCTAACATCCCATCCTTCCCACAGTGTGTTCAGGGGCCCAAAGCACATCTTGCCCTTGAATTCCTGTCCCTGGGTCTGCTTCTGGATGGTGAGACCCTCCTGCCCGTTCTGTCTTCTTTCCAACCTCAATACCATTGGTTCCCCATTGGCTCATCCGTTCTCATAGGCTTGGTCTCACAATTTACTCAGTGAGGGAATGTGAGCCATGTGGTCTCTGCCCCTGGACCTTGGCTTATGCGGCTTTTACCCAAGTTCTACACCTGTTCTGGTCTTCCTTTAAGGTTCTGCTAAAATCTAGTTCCTCTTGGAGCCTTCCCTGCTGACTCCCACTTGGACCCATCCCTAGGACTTTCACCACATTTCCCCACATTAAACAACGTCATACATTGCGAGGTTCCTGAATTCTCCTTTCATCTGTGCCATTTGTTTCTCCTGAATGGACTTTAAGCCTATGTGGGTCAGCATCATGGTCACAGCCAGTGTTGGGCTGGTAAATTTTTAACAACTGACTCTCTGGGTGTGTGTGGGGGGATCCATATGTATATATATGTAAGTTTCTGATCAATTTTACTGACAGAGAATGTGTGGTGTACAACTTACACATGATCATAAAATATACGACATTTGGCATTATTGAGTCTGCGTAGCTGGTTTATTCTCAAAGACTTGTTGATTTCTGCCAAAGTCTTTGATCTACAGTCAGCTTATGGGGACCATTCAATCACCATTTGGCAAGTTGAGTTGCATCCCAATCTAATCATCCCAGGTGATGCACCTCTGATCTATGCATCTCTCACCCTCAAACGAGTTCTCCTCCACAAACTGCAACCTCTTTCAGCTTCAGCCCTAGACCAGGCAGATTTGAAGGTGTCATGTGCATTATTCATGTTTGTTCCATTACTTTTAAGTCTATTAGACAATCAACAAATTAATCAACCAAGCCCTGATTGTCGTGTTTGCCATTTCCATAGTGTAAACACACCCACCAGGGCTGATTCAAATTGCCCTGTGTGGCCACTGAGCATGTAGTTGGCCCACAGGGTGTGGGGCATAGCATTGTCCTGCACTTCAGCACACAGATGGATAAATGCAAATGACCTCAGGGACATAGATGGTCAAGTATAGTAAATAACTAAAAGTGATGAGTTTTAAATACTGATTACCTTTGAGTTCAATAAATATTTTAAACAGTAAGTTTACATGATTTAGTATCAGCTTTGTTGAATGACTGGCTCACAAAATTTATGAATACTTAACAATCGGCTCTAGTGAGCCGCCCAGGCTGCTGATAATATGCTGATTGGGTTTCTGACTAGGATCGCAAACAGTCTTCTGATCTGATTCCAGCATGGTTTCGGGCAACTCCTGGCCTGTTTCCTTGGTTACAGTGTACACTGACTCACTGACCATGTCATCTTCTAGCCATGGTAAGGAGTGGCCAGTGCAGTGTGTAGCACCCCTAGGAGTTGCTCTCAGGAGGAGGGAGGGTGCTGGACTGGGTTGGAGGACTGGTTCTTCCTTTAGGGTTTTGCTTTTTAGAACCTCTGGAGCATGGGTTCAAATCTCAACTCCTCCATGGAGCAGACTTATGATCCTGGACAAGCCACTGCACCTCTTTGTGTGCCTACCTCCTCGCCTCCTTACCAACCAGTCAAATTGGTTGTACTGGACTGCCCGAGCATCCAGGCAGAATTCTTCGCACTCAGCAGCTCCAGAAATCTTTACCATCCTTGCTGCAGAGGAGCAAGAGCAGAAGGAGGTAGGGTTCAGAAGAAGTACAGAATGTCTTGAGAAAGAACTGTTATCACCTAATTTTTAAACAATTGTTTCAATATAAGTTATTTTCTTATATATCTTACTATGTGACTTTGGTCAAGTTATGTTACTTCTCTGTGCACGTTTCTTCTTTGTGCAATAGGGATAAATAATAACCACCTACTTCCTGTGGTTATTGTGAGGACTGAAGGAAATATGGCCCCTATAAAGTGTTTGGAACAGGATCCAATATACAGTTGGTGTTCAGTGTGTGCCCATCCCTGTTGTCAACACCCTCTGCCCTCGCCCTTCCGTGCTTTCTCAACCTCGTTCTTCCCTTCTTGCTCTAAGCCCTTGAAGGGTCGCAGCTGTCAGCTGTGACTGCCTGCCCTTCTGCAGGGTTAGCAGGTGTGGTGGCGATTTCTGAACCTCAGCAGCTCCTATTCTCTAGGCTTTCCACTTGACAATTAATCACAGAGAGTCCTGTGATGGTTTTCTATTGTTGTGCTGAAGCTGCTGTTCCAATTCTTCATTGCTCCTCTGGGCTTTCATGACCACTCTTCCTAAGCAGGCACTAAAATCATCCATAGTGGAAAACATAGCTATGGGCTTCTGCTTTTGACAGACCTACACTGTCCAGCTCAGGGGCAAACATGGTGCTTGGTACCTATCAGTACAGCTCCTGACGGAGACAGGAGGAGGGGAGCTGATACGTATGAGGAGGATTCAGGCACGTGGTATGGATATGAAACTGAACTCGATGTCTGCCCTGCTTTGGGGAACTTTACAGTTTCCTGAGTATGAACTTTCGTGTTGGGAGTGCAGAATGTTGGGAATTCAAAGAAGGAATGTGAACTGGGGGGATGGAGTTGTTGAAGAAATGGGAGCTAAAAAGAGACCCAAAGAATTATGTAGAAACGGACCTAAGAAAATCCTGAAGCCTGCAGATGCTGAGAAAGGTTCTACCTGGATATTGTTTTTTGTATTTGTTTTTTTCTTTTTTAAATAGTCTCACAATAAACCTTCTGGAATGTTCTAAGATAGCCCCCTCTAGCTATTAGATGTAACCAGGTATATTGTACCAGGTGGCCAAGTAGGCACATAACCAGGGTTTTGTGCACAGGAGATGAGAGAAAGTGAGCTCCGTGCCTGATGGAATCCACCATCCAAGAGATCATATTGTTAGCCAGGGAACGTGCACCGGGGGTGCCTGCTCTGCAAGCTGATTGTGGTGGCTCTTCCTGGCTCTGCATCTTCAGGGATGCTATGGCAGGAGGATTTACACCAGGGAAGGTGGTAAAGGCCAGGGCCAGTTGGTAACGCTATACCGGCACACCACCATGTTTATCTCCTCTTAGGAGCTTTCTCTGATGCTTCCCGTAACAAGTGACCATCTTTACAGCTCCCTACATCTTATTTCACTGAAGACCCTTCACTCCACTGTACCGGACACTCTTATACCCCACTTTAATCTTCCAGTCCCCCTTCACCCTCCAGCTGCTTCTATTGGGGCCAATTCCACAAAGACTGACCTACTTCCTTTAGGTGAGAACTCATAGTGCCTGAGGTGGCCCTGTCTGTACCTTTGCTTCCCCTGGAGGAGCATCTGATGTGCAAATGGGGCATCACCAGGAGTCAGTGCCTGTGGGGCCACCCTTGAGCGATGGGGAGTGGCAGTCAATGACCAGTGCCCCCCTCTTTGGTTTCTCACTCACTCAGCTGGAAGGAGCTGCCTTTGACAGCTCATCCTTTCTTCTCTTTCTGAAGGATTTCCTTTTCCCTTTTCTCTCTGGGGTCATTTCTCCAATTCCTGAGCACTACCTGTATCCCAGACCATTTCAAGGAGATCCCAGGCCAAGACATCCTCCAACAGGGTTTGTTGGCATCTGTCCATCTATCTCAGGATTGACTGTGGTGCTCACCACAGTGAGAAATAGGAAATAGGCTATGTTGGAGAACCAGGCCAAGTGTGACCTTGTCTTTGAAGCCTGGTCCTGTTCTCTCAGACCCCATCATGCTTTGCTCCCGTAGGAACTCTTTGAAAGTGCTCATCATGTTGGATTATAATTAATTGATAGATTTAAGCATCAAATCTCTCTCTTCATCCTCTGGTCATGAAGACAGCAGGGCTTTGTCTCTCTTACTATTCAACAACGCCCAGCACAGAGTAGTATTAAGAATCTTTGGATGAGTGAATGAAGCAATTCTTGAAAAGGACACTCGTGCATTATGGAAGAGTCCATTATTTAACAGTCATTGTTAGGTAGATGATGGGGAAATGAGTTCCTGATGTGAGCTGGGGCTATCCAAAGCTCACAGAGAGTGAAGGTCAGGGAGATCAAACAGCACACACAAGGAAAAGCAAAACAATTAAATCCACAGTAAATACAAGCCCAAATCTCCTAAATCCAACAAAATATTCGGGATATCAGGGAGAGAAGCGGTGGCAACTGCTACGGTTTTAATGAGGTGTGTTTGTCCACACTGCAGGCTGTGATCAGCACCTGCACAGCGATGAAAGTTAAAGAGAGCTGGTGAATTTTGCAAAGCATAGGGGGACGCCACCAACATGACAAACCTAATGGCATCTCGTTTGGCAAACAGAGAATGATGAGGCAGGGAAGCCTGACAATCTAGAAAACAGGACTGAGCAGGCCAACCTGTGAATCACGGGACCGCGGAGGACACTGAAATGGCAGCCTGATGGACACCAGAAGCAGAAATAGAGTACTGTACATGCGGACCTGGACCTGGACTTGGAAATGATCTCGGCAGGAGTTTGTAGGGAGACTCCTCAGGAGATCAGAGCTTTCTCCTGGGAACATCTGAAGAAACCTCCTAGTCAAGTTTTTAAAGGAAAAAAACAATTAAGGTTTGGGCTGGGGATATAGCTTAGTTGGTAGAGTGCTTTCTTCGCATGCACACGGCCCTGGGTTCGATCCCCATACCACCCAAAAATAAAGAAGGTTAGACTCTTGGCAAAAAGAATAACTTCAGGCATCTCCTCTCAGCCATACTTTTTCTTTCTTGATTTTGCCTTAAATTTTTGTCTTCTTTAAGGGCAATAAAGTGGAGCCAACAGATTGAACAGTGTCTTTCTCTCTCCATTTTAGTCCTAAGGAAATTATTTCCAGATTTGGAGCACCTAAGATTTTTAAGTTGCCAACAAGAGGCATACAAACGAAGCCCATTGATAGGTAGGGGATAATTGAAAAGGTCCTTTACAACCACACAGAGCTGAAATTCTGGGATTGCCATTAGTCTTTCCAAGAGCCTCTCGCCTTATTGAGCTTGCAATGCCCTAATTTAATCATCTGTTTACATTTCTGCTTGACTGTCATTCTCCTGGAGGGTGCTTTGATTTTCTGTCTCTTTAGGCCTTGCCCCAGGCTTAGGAGACAGACTCTCAGGGAAGACGAGTTGGTTTACAAATGAATAAAGAAAGTGAAGTGCAGGCATATGTGAACTGAAAAAGAGTAATTTCTTAAATAAAAAAATGGATCACTGAAGGAATCTATATGCTGCCCAGATTATATTTATATCATATTTCTGTATCACGAATTCTTATAAAGTAGAAAGAACAGACAGATTGATCTAACTCTCTCCCTGTGGATTTGGGAAATGTTACAGATCAAATGATTGTTCCCCCCTAATTCATCTGCTGAAGCCCCATCCCCATTGAGAGTGATGGTATTCAGAGCCTCAGGAGGTAACACAGGGTGTGAAGAGATCCTAAGGATGGTGTTCTTACTCTGGAATTAAAGTCCTTTTTAAGAGGAGACACAGAGACCTCACTCTCTCCCTACCACGTGAAACCATACTGAGAAAGCAGCCCTCTGGGAGCAAGAAAAAGAGCCCTGGCCAGGAATCCCACCAGCCCCCTTGATCTTGGACTTGCAGCCTCCTTAAGTGTGGGAAGACATTTCTGCTGTTTAAGTTATGGCAGCCCTCGCAGGAAGGAAGTCAAGCAATAAGCCAGAAATATTAAAACTAAAAGCTATTAAAAATAAAGCAGCATATAAATGAATTAAACCCCAGAACAGATAAACCACATCGATAAACCATTAGCACCTTTAATGAGAAAGGAGAACAAATCAATAGCATCAGGAATAAAGCAGTGGTGTGGTAAACATGATACACACACGCGGGGGGTAGTTTCTGACGGGGAAATAGAGTTATTCTGTTATATACTAGTAGTCTTTAAACAAATTATTATTGCATTATTGTGGCTTTTATTTATTTATTTATTTTTGGTACCAGGGATTGAACTCAGGGGGCCTCAACCACTGAGCCCTATTTTGTATTTCATTTAGAGACAGGGTCTCACTGAGTTGCTTAGTGCCTCGCCATTGCTGAGGCTGGCTTTGAACTGGCAATCCTCCCACCTCGGCCTCCAGAGCCCACTGAGATTACAGGTGTGAGTCACCATACCTGGAGCATTATTGTTTTTTAAAATATAAAATACCCAAACTGACCTCCAAAGAACCAGAATTGTGAGGACTAGATATAATGGCTATCTCCAGTTTCTCTGAGACACTTGGATCTGTGTGTGTGTGTGTTTCCATTTTTGTATACACCAGCTCTTCCAATGCTTGGCTTACAATAGGTCTCCAATAAATAATAGAGCTCCTGTTATTTGTAGTGTCTGTTGAAAGTGCTTCATACATTGATTTCCACGCTCACAGAAACTCATGCTCAGAGAAACTGTATCATGTATGCTAACTACTTATTGCAAAGTACATTTCCAAAATTATTTTAAGATTCGAATGCATTTTTAAGCTTTGGACTTCAAATGAAAATAGGTAACAAAGAGCAAATTCAAAGGCTTAAATGGCCTGGGAGAAGATGGTGTTTCCTGTGAGCTTGCTCTGTGATAGACCTGTTGTATTTCATTCATACTTTACAGATGAGGGCAAGGTTCTTGCCCAATCTCATTACTAACAGGCAAGTCCAGAACTAAACTCAGGAGATGTCTATTAAAAACACAGATGCTGGGCTGGGGCCGCAGCAGCTTAGTGGTAGAGCACATGCCTATTATGTGTGAGACCCTGGGTTTGGTCCCCCCGTACTACAAACAAAACGAAACAAATCAGAGATGTGTCATTTAAAAAAGAAATTTTTAAAGAGATGCCACACATTTAAAAGCATGAAATTGCAGAGAATGAGGCAGGGTGTTTTTGCCTTTGATGTCTTCAATATTTATTTTTTGCTTTTATTTTTCATTTTTGGCCGGCTCTTCTGGCAAGCACATCCTTATCTTGTGTGACTTGTTGGGGGGGGGTCTTAAACTTCTCTAGTAAATGCAATTTTATTTGGCATTTTGGTTTTAAATGCCCCTTTAAAGCATTTATCAGGTTAAGAACAAGAAACGTAGTGACTGAATAAAAAATAGCTGTTGAATTTCATCAAATGCCTTAGCATCTATTGAGATAATTATACCATGTTTTTATGGAAATGTGACAAATTATATAAATAACCTGATTCCCTATTGTCCCCCTCTGTGCACAGGTGAGGTTAATTGCTGAGAAATGAGTGTAATGCAGTTCTTATTTCATCCACGGTCCCTGCTATTTTAGCTGAATAGGACACAAAGAAAAAGGAACAAGATGAACTTATCAGTCAGTAATGTCTACAGCTGTGTATGCTTTTCTGCCTTCTAGTAGAGAAAAATCTAGACAATTATACATATGTGCTCAGTCCTCCATATCTGCAGGGTCCACATCTGCAGATTCAACAACCATGGACTGAAAATATTTGAAAAAAGTTGCATTTGTACTGAACACGTACAGAATTTTTTTCTCATCATTGTTCCCTAAACAATCCAGCGTGACAGCTATTGAGCAGTGATTACATTGTATTCGGCGCATTCAACGGAATGTAGTGATGTAGAACACATTGCAGGCTCTGTATGTGTTTACTAGGCTATTTTATGCAAGGAGTTGGGGTATCTGCAAGTTTGGCATCAGCAGGGGGTCCCAGAACCAATCCCTCTTGGATACCAAGGGACAATAGTACACTAGAAATTTGGAGGGTTTTAATAGAGCATTTCCAAAGACCTTGAATAACTGGTACTTATATCGTAACACATTATCAGAGTTAGGGAAAATGGAAGACTCCAGACTGAGATGTCGTTGGTGACCATTTTTCAAAATCACTTCTTAAGAGAGCCACTTCCTCAGCAAGGCCTTAAACGAGGTGAGCATTGTCCTGCAAGGGCAAGGACAGGAGCATCAGCAAGAGCTGTTCCTAAAACGGTAGCTTCTGCTCAGTCACTTAGATGGGGCTGGACACTGGTCAGGTGACCGTATGGCTGGTGGGGAGATGGCCAACGTGGGTCATTAGATGCAGCCTCTCTGAGCGGAAAAGGCTGCCTGGCACGTGGAGCTGAGAGCGGTCTGACACCAGGATGGATCAATGGAAAAGACTGAGGCCGACTAATGGATGCCAGGGGCCTGGTAGGCAGGAGGGTCGGCCTGTGGGCCATGGAGTCTGCACGTCTTGCTGAAAGGGACTCTAACGCTGGTGCCAGAATCTGCTTGCTCATTCCCCTAGCTCTGAGAGGAGAATAGGCAAGCAGATTCTGGCATCAGCATTTGCTAGAAGTCAGAATCATTTTAAATGATTCTGTGACTACAGAGGAATAAAAAGAGAAAGCACATCAGTGCTTGTAAACAGAAGGGAAGCTAGGGGGCGCTCTTGATGCCACGTTTCTGCTCTTCACTGTCACGAACAGTTCCACCTCTGACCCCTCTGGATCCTGCTGTCCTGGATGCTCTCCCACTTGCATCCCGACTTCACTCTGCAAACCTGATGCCTCCACAGCCACTTCTAAGCAAGCCCAGTCCCGCTCCCACCCATGCTCTAAGGGCAATGCTGGTCCAAAGCAGTCACTTCTTCCATTTGGTGGTGACCCTGTGGCCCGCCTTAGGCTTCCCAACAGTTTGCCACAAAGCTCCTAAGCAACCTGGGCACTCACAGATGCAGGAAGGAAAAAGAGATATGCAAGACATCACATGGGCACGGGGTGTCTGAGAGCAGTGACTGGGTGCAGCGACTGAATGATCCTTCTGCCCTTTCTAATCTCCTAAATGTTCTATAATGTGGTCTGATGATATGTATAATGTTTATTCTAATTGCAAAAAAAACTATGGTGGGCAAAAGGCAAATAAGCACATAATCAGATCACAATCAGGGAGATAGGGCCACCAGGGAGAAGGGCATGGGACGAGTGACCCCACTCTTGAAGCTGGCTTGTCAGCACAGCCACAGGGAGAACAAGTCCGAGAGTCAAGTTGTGGCTCCCCCACTTCCTGGCCGTGTGACCTTACCCGAGTCATTCACTCTGATCTCTGAGCCTCGGTTTCCTCATCCATAAGATGGGAAATCCTGTGGAGATGAGCTCACGCTCAAGCGTTCGCCCCTCCTGTTACTCTGTCACTCGTCCAGGGCTCCGTGGGCAGCTGCTCACTTGGAGTTTATTAAATGACTAACCGGAGTGTGGCACTTCCCTGGCAGCAGCTCCAAAAACAAGCTCACAGCTTAGTAATCAGTTGGGCAGGAGGAGGAGGGAGGAAGGCAAACACCAGCGTGGGGGGATCACCCGGGCCGAGGCAAGCTTCTGCTCCACAGAGTGGCTCCAAACGCCTTTGGCGAGGACCGTGAGCATAAGGAGACAACGGAGGTGGCACAACAGGGAGGAAACCAGCCCTGGGAGGTCGGGCTGCAGGACGGCAGGAAGGCCTCCCCCGGCTCCCTTCCCAGGTGGCAGCAGGGCTCCCTCTGCTGCAGAACCAGAGGGCTTCCAGGCATCCCTTCAGCATTGGCATGACAGCCCCACGAAGGAGGGCTGCCAGTGTCCCCATTTCACAGAGGACAGACGAAAGCCAGCCGAGGACATTTTGCAAGGGTTCACAGCTGTGGCTGGAGGAAGGAGGACCTGTCCTTCTAACCCGGGCTCTGAACTTTCTCTCTTAGCCCTTGATGGCTCACAGACCATTGCCACTTTTCAATCATATGTGACTCACAGTTTGTTATGGGTTGAATTGTGTCCCTCCCCACCTCCCCAATCTACAGGCAGAAGTCCCAAGTAAGCCTGACCTTACTTGGAAAAGGGGTCTTTGTAGATGTAATTAGTTAAGATGAGGCCACAGTGGAGTAGGTGGGACCTCATCCAATATGACAGTGTCCTTATAGAAAGGGGAATTTTGGAGACAGATCCACACATGTGAAATGAAGGCAGAGGTTGGGGTGATGTGTCTAGAAATCAAGGGACACCAGAGATTGCCAGAACTACAAGAGGCTAAGAGAGGCAAGGGCAGAGTCCCCCTCGTAGCCCTCAGAAGGAACCAGCCCTACTGACACCTTGATCTTTGCACTTCTGGACTCCAGAACTCAGGGACAACTGGCAGCTGTTCCAGCCACTCCACCTACGGTGCTTCCTTATAGCAGCTAATACATAACTGCCCTGGGACATAGGTCGGTTGTTCCCATTTATGGGTGAGGGACAGAAAAAGGAAGTGCTAGAAGCCAAATAAGAAGTAGGTGGGGCAAGAGAACCAATCCGTTGGCTCCAGTACTTCTACCATCTAATCAGAGATGGCTGACGAGAGTCCACAACAACTTGGCAGAGGGCTTTGCCATTTGCAAGAGCTGAGCATGTGCATTCAAGGAATTGTACAATAATTGCAAAATTGATAACAGGGAACATGGTAGAATCTCCATATTTAATAGAGAAACCTGATGCTCAGGGGAGAATGGATTCCAGAAGGCAGGAGTGTAGGCAAGGTCCACAGCAGGTTTACCTGCGAGGATGTGACCTTTAGTGCCACATTCTCTGGTGCAAACGCATGTTCCGGTGTTCACACAACTCTTCCCTGCAGTCCAGAGCTCTTTAATCTAGTTTAGTGCACAGGTCAGAATCTGTGATCCACATATCAGACCTTGAAAATACAGTGACCTTGAAAAGTACTTTGAATGCTCTACTGTTGCCTTCTTGCAAATAAGATATATGAAGTGACTTCTCCATCTGCTTCAAAGGCAAATGACACTTCTAACCTTTGGACGCTGCAGACGGCTAGTCTGGGTCTTCTGAAAATGCAGCCAACAGCAGCCTGAATTGACACTGTCCCTGGTTCACAAGGTAATCCTGTTTTGTGATGTATTCTTAGCCAAGTGACAGGCACGAAGACTGGAATGATGGTTTTCTTCCTGACTGGAGTGTACTCAGAACAGAGCTTGTGGACTCCTCACGAGGAGGCTGAGCTGTGGATGAGCTGAACCCTGCCATCTACTGTGGTCTCTGGGGTGGATGGGATTGTTTGGTGCCAGTCTCAATGGGAGGTGGCCCCCAAGGTGGATGGGAACCATCCTGAGGTCCCACAAGTCTCTTACAGGCCAGGTCCTGTGTTCTCCTAGTTTGGCAGAGAGAGTCCCTGACCTCAAAGCTGTCAACTCTGGAGGGGACACACCACAGCACACTGTGGTGACAACAGCTGACGCTGACCCTCACTGCCTGTCCAGCAGCAGGAGAAGCACCTCTTCTACTTTAGGCCATTGGATCCCATTCCTCCAATTAAGAACCATAAGAAGCTGCCCTCGTCTCTCCACCTCTCCCAGGTAACTGCCTGTGCACCTGCTGGGGAAGGAGTTGAGCCCATGGCGTCTGAGAGCAGAAGTTCCTAGCTCAGCTTGGGGTGATGGCAAGAAGGAGGGGGGCATTAGCAGAGGAGCCAACAGCATCAGGCCTGAGTCTCAGAGAGTGACCAGGAAGTTGGCAGGATGGGGGAGGCCACTGCAGGCCAAGTCAGCAGCAGAGACAGAGGTCAAGAGGCATAGGACCACAGGATCTCCAGTGAGGCTGGAGCACTGGTGTATCTGGGCAACTGGGGGAGCTCCCGTCCCATCTCCAGTTCCGTCCTCTCAGGGCCAGACACCTGGCCTCCCCTTCGTTCTACGGTCAGCCTGATGAACTTTCCTCTGTGCGTGAACGTGCCTACCTGGCTCTCTCTCCAGCTCCTAGACCTTTGCCCGGGTTGTGACACAGGCCCACCCATCTCTCCTCCTTCAGTCTTCTCCCTGCCATGTGACATCCGTTCACTCAGGCTCCTGGCTGCCCCCCCGAGTGCACACCCAGGCCTCCTCACCTGCCAGTGGCTGGCGTGTGGCGAGCAGGTACTCTGGAAATATGTGCGGAATGGCGGATGTATTAGTTTTCAGGTGCTGTTGTAATGAACTACCACAAGTTTAATGGACTGAAACATAATTTTTTTCTGTCACAGTTCTGTAGGTCAGAGGACTGAAACAGGCTGGCAGCAGGGTGTGGGCAGGGCCATGTTCCTTCCGGAGACGCTAGGGAAGAACCCCACTTGCCTATCGAGCTCCTGTAGGCTCCTCTCATTCCCCGGCTCTGGCCCCACATCTCCCTCTCTTCTCTGACTCTGGCCCCTGCCTCCCTTTTGTCAGGACCCTGTGACTGCATTGGGCCCATCTGGATGCTCCAAGGTAATTCCCACATCTCAAAATCCTTAACTACTTGCATCTGCAAGGTCCCTATTGCCACACAAGGTGTCATCTTCAAAGGGATTGGATATGGGCCTCAGTCATTGTTCAGCCTACCACAGATCCACAGGTGAACCTGGGCCTCAGTCTGGTCTGCCAGATGCTTCAGAGCGGGGCTTGAGCTGCGCACCCAGGGCTCGGGACATGATGGTGCTGACACAATTGAGTGACAGGAGACATGCGACCGGGCATGTGGGAGGACATGGTGGGAAACAGGAATGTGTGGGACGGGTGATTATGGGGAACTGAAGAATTCAGGATTGCACTTGAGAAAAGGAGGGCATGCAGGAGAGAGGAAAAGAAGAGCAGAGACGTAGAGCAAGCACAGTGGTCACTTCTGGAGACTCAGTTTTCTCATCTGAATGCTGGGAGAATGGCCCAACCAAGTCGTTAGCTAGGGTGTCAGTGAAGACTGGGGCCAGGGATCCAGACCCCCCAGGCCCTGCTACTGCCCTACCTTCCAAGTCCCCTCTTACCCCAACTTTAAATAGTCCTTCAGTTGTGTCCTTTCTCAATGTGTAGGGTGTGTGTGTGTGTGTGCATGTGTGGTGTGCATCCGTATGATGTTTGTGTGTTAGGTTTAATTAAAATCAATTCACATCCCAAACACTCCCCCACTTAAAGTGCAACACAGAGGTTTCTGGCACATTCACAATTTGCAACCATCATCACCATTCTTTTAAGAACATTTTTATCCCTCCAAAAACCAATCCCATGGTGTTAGCAGTCTCCCCATTCCTCCTGCCCCTGGCTTCGGGCAGACACTGAACTCCGCGGTGCCTCCTGGCTGTTCCCCAGGCATTTGGATTATTCGAGGTCCAGCGGCAGACCATGCTGGCCGCCAGCCTGTCCTACCCAGACCCACCCACGCATTCCCTTCCTGACCCTGTGCATTCAGACTCCCACCCTCGTCCTTCTGCTGAAATAGCTTTCCAAAAGGTCAACTGGGAACTCTGAGCAGATCCAAAGGCGTCTCCTCCATGTCCTTCCTGACTCCTGAGCAGCAGTCAATGCTAACGACCTGTCAGACAGTCATGAAGGTCCCTCTGTCAATGCCTGCCTGGGGATGCCCTGTCCTCTGCCTGCAGGGTGGGCAAGTTAATGTCCCTGGTGTGGACTTGGGAGTCTGACTGTCTTAGTCTCAGTGCCACGTCCTCACTGTGTGACCTTGGGCAGGGCATAACCTCCATCTCCTCATCTGTATCACAGGAACTCTAACAGCAGCAGCTCAGGGTGACCGTGCACAGGAAATCAGCTAATTAATGCTCAGGGCTTGGCAAGGCACTTGGTTCATATAAACATACTGTGCTGAGTGTTTGCTAGGGTAATTATTTCACTCATTCTTTTGTTCAATGAGTTTATTCATTGCCCTTATTTTCAATAACTTCTACGCATTAGACTTTCCTGGGGTTCAAATGCCCACCAAATCAATTATAATCTGGGACTTTAGTAATTAAACCTTTCCAAAGCCTCAGTTTCACGATCTACAAGATGAGGCTATTAATACTTGGGTCTTTCGGCTTTGGAGAGGATAAATCAGTGAAGACTTGAAGCCCTGAGAGCAGAGCCTGGCAGATAGGGAACCCTCTAGAACAATGATCAGTAACAATGGCCGGCCCACTTCTTTGACCTCCACGAGGCTGTGGATTGGAGGTGCCTCTGGTCATCTCCACATGTTCTAGGATCACCTTAAACCCAACTCACATCTAAGCTCATCAGTTTGTCCCCTTCTATCCTGGCTAACTAAAATGATTCAGCTGACCCCGATCCCTGGGCTCCCAGGTGCAGAGATCCTGGTCATCTCTGACTCTTGGTTTTCCTTTATGTTCAAATTTCCTCCTTTGAATGTCTCAGATCTGCTTACTCGCTCCCAACCACTGCCCCCACCCTTGTCACAGGCTTACCTATTCCTGCCTCAAAGGCTGCCATGGCCACCTGGCTGGATGAGTGTCCCACTGTGCACGGGGTATGACACACACTGCTCCTTCGGGTGCTGCTCAAACAATCCTCCCCCACCCCCACTGTGCCTCTGATGGAGCTTCTATACCTTTAAAGAAGCCAGCTGCCCCTACAAGGTCAAGGTTGGCTCCACGCTTCTCCTCGAGTCTTGACCTCTCAGTTTGGGTTGGGCATCTTGGCTCCATCCTCTCTTAACTTCCCAGTTGGGCACTGGAGTTGAAGCCTGTGGCTTCTCTAAAACTGATAATCACCCCTTCCTGCCACAGCCTGGCTCCTGGGTCCATCTACCCTTCTCCTGTGTCCCACATCAGTCTCCCTTTTTATCAAGTGACCCTGTTGTCGTGAGACAGAGAAGAGGACCTGCCAATCTCAGCTTCACATATTTTCCCATTCATTTATTTCTTTTGTACAAACCAGGATTTGTGCTGGCTTAGAAAGAAAGACAAATACCATTCAGCCATCACCAGTAGGATGGAGGTAAAAAAAACACCACGTAATGAGAAGAGACACTTCCATCACATCAGCAACTGCATGTGGGCAGTGACCTTCACTACAGCCAAGGCAAAGAGGAATGGAGGGAAGGGCACATTAACATGATCCACTGAGGGCCATCAGGGGAATGCTGGGGAGACGGGCGATTTTCTACGTTCAGCAGAAGGAAGCAGTCATCTCACAGACCAGCTCCAGTAGAACTTTCTCCACTGGTAGGAATGTTCTTCCACAGCTGTTCCATCCTGTAAGATAACCACCAGCCACATGTGGCTTTTGAGCACTTGAAATGTGGCTGCTGTCACTGAGGAACTGCATTTTTAAACAGTTTTTATTTTATTTTTTTTCCTATTTGGTGGTTCTAGGATGGAACCCAGGGCCTGGTGCATGCTAGGCAAGCATCCTACCACAGAACCACATTTCCAGCCCAAGGAACTGCATTTCAATATGACTTAATTAAGTTAAAATAGCCACATGGAACTAGTGATATCATTATTGGAGCTAGGCTTTTATGTAATATCATTATTGGAGATAGGCTAGAGTCATAGACTTTTATGTAAATAACATCATTAGTGCAGATAGTGTCTTCAATCGAGGATTTTAAAAATTATTAAGATCTCCAGGCAGCGCAGAGCGCAAACAACTGCAATCAGAGGCCACAGAAATATAGTCTGAGCACCTAGCTTTGTGATGGTACATGGGACCAGATGGGCCTCAGGGAACTGAGAAGTGAAATAAAATGGTGCATGCTGCTTAGGTCACACTGTCTGATAGCAGTCCCCTCACCCAGATGGTCAATTCTAAGTCCTCTGCCCCGTAGCAAGGGTATCTGGGATTTGACTCTATCCATCAAACAGACCTTATTTCCTCTTGTTGTTCATCCCAGATCTTTCTCTCTAACCCACCTCCCCCTACTCACCCCTGTGATTTTGTTTATACTGTCCCTCATGTTCCTAATATCTTTTGTGAGGGTGTGACTCCAATTTTGCTATGGTTAAGCAACGAGTTGTCTGCTAAAAGCTCATGTGTGAGACAATGCAAGAAAGCTTGGTTGTGAAAGGACTGGGTTATGAGAGCCTTAACCTAATTGGTGCATTAATCCTCTGATAGGAACAAATTGGGGGGTAGCTATAGGCAGGCAGGGTATGGCTGGAGGAGGTGGGTGATGGGAGGTGTGCCTTTGGGTGAGGGGATTCTCTGGTTCCTGGTGTGATGTTCCCAGCTGCTTTCCTTCACCACACACCTTTGCACTGATGCTGTGTTTCACCTCGGGTCCCGAGAAATGGAGTAGACCATCTATGGACTAAGACCTCCGAAACTGAAAGTCCCCAAATGATCTTTTCCTCCTTAAAATTGTTCTCATCAGGCTTTTTGGTCATAACAGTGAAAAAGCTGATTAAAATACAAATTGGTACTGAGAAATAGGATCATTACTGTGACTAACCTGACCGTGTGGTCCTGAAGCTTTTGGAGGTTTTTGGAATTTGGGGAGGAAGTTTGGAAAGTTTAGTGATGCAAGCTGGAAAGGCTTTAGAATGTTGTAAATGGACCTCAGTGGGCAATTGTGGTGGGATCTCAGATGATCAGAATGCCTAAGGACTGTGGACAGTAAAGATTGGGTTCAAGAGGTTTCAGAAGAAAAGGAGAGCTCTGTTGGAAATTGGACTAGAGGCTATTTGTGCTACTTCTGGTTAAGAATTTGTCTGCATTCTTCTGATGTCCTGAGACTCTGTGAGGCTGAATTTAAAGGTGATGGATTACTTAAGCTGGTGGAAGAAATTTCTAGACAGAATACTATTCAGGCAGTGGCATGAATTTTCCTGGCAGTTTTAAAGACAAGTTTATTTTGATAATCAGGAGCAGAAAGCAGAGCTAAAAGATTTGAAAAACTTGCAATGTTGCCAGAAAACTGAGACTAAAATTGGGGCTAAGGAAGATGTGGTTGTTAAAGAGATTACAGTCTTGAAAGTAATGCTAATTACTTCACCCAGAAACAACAGGAAAGGTGACTTGAAGGCACCTTAGGAATTGGCAAGACCACACCCATCTCAGGCTCAAGAATGTCAAAGTAAAAATTTCTTTGAGATGAGACCATGGGGGCACCCTGCTTGCACAGGGGAGCCTAGAAAGTTGTGTCACCATGCTGAGCCACCCAGGCACTCAGAGGCTGCTACAGCCATGGTCCCTGGAGTGTTGGCTACTGCTCAAGATGGTGGAAGACCTTGATGTTAACCACATGGTGCTGGTTCTGCTGGAATGTAGGATGCTGGAAAAAGGGGGTCATGGAGGCTTCCACTGGGATTTCAAAGAAAGGCCTGGGAGGCCAGGTAAAATGAATTAGGGTCAGAGTCCCTTGGGCAATCTGTGGAGAAGTAAGAAGGAAGCTGAAGCAGCAGTGGGCACCCCCAAGATTAAGAAATGCCAGTAACATGGGATGTCTGCAAGGAAAATTGAAGGTATAGAGAAGAAACAAGCCAACAGAGAGGCCATGTGGTCTTCAATCAGCAATGTTACATGGTGTTACATGGGCAGAGCTGCACAGCCCTTGGGAGAGAACATCCTGATGCCATGTGCCCAGATGCTGGAGGTAGAACTGTAGGACTTGTTGGCCCAGCTGGACTTTGGTCTTTCTTTGGTCCTGACCCTTTTTTTTGTGCCCCTGTTTCTTCCTTTTGGAATGGAAATATTCACGATGTGCCTTTATAGAGTGGATACATGTAACTTGCTTTTCATATTCACAAGGGCTCATGGGAGTTTGCCTTAAATCTTGGTGGAGACTTAGGACTTAGGCTGTTGAGAATGGTGAGACTGTTGAGGCTATGGGGTCTCTTGGAAATGGACTAAATGTACTTTCCATTGTGGGAAACACATGAGTTTTGGGGGGCCAGAGGCAAAATGTTATAGTTTAGCTTTGAGGTGTCCCCCAATAGCTCATGTGTGAGACAATGCAAGATGTGAAAGTCTTGAGAGCTCGAACCTAATTGGTGCACTGATCCTATGATAGGGACCTACTGTGTGGTAACTATAGGCAGACAGGGTGTGGCTGGAGGAGGTGGGTCCCTGGGGCATGCCTTTGGGGTTCATATTTTGTCCTTGTTGAGCAGAGCTCTCTCTGCCTCAAGGTGTGATGTCCCAGCTGCTTTCCTCTGCAACACACTTCCGCCCTGATATTCTGCCCCACCTCAGGCCCTGAAGAATGGAGCAGGCTGTAAGGCCTCTGAAACTGTGAGTCCTCAAAGAACCTTTTTCTCCTGTAAAGTTGTTCTTCTCAGGTCTTTTGGTCACAGCGGTGAAAAGGCTGTCTAAAACGCACATAATCCAAGTAACATCTAGCTTCCAGTCTTAGTGAAGTCCCACCGCATTCTAAAACCATTTCTGAACATTATTATCATTGTTGTCTCTCATCTTCAAACCCAGCTGTGTTGAAATCATGCCCCATGATTGACTACTAAGCTATTCTCTAATTATTTCCTAGTTTTAAGTTTTGTCTTAAAAAGCAAGTTATAAACTCAAGGGTGGAAAGCATATTGTCTATGACTTCTCTAGAACCTGTCATCCTGAAACAGTATTAGCACATAGTAGGTGCTCAGCAAAGCTTCTGCTGCTCATGGATCAACAGTTCTTTTCATTCCTTTCCTACCTCTAAACTGTGAAGTTAATTTTGCACCAACTTAATATACAGCTGCACATTTCATATCTGGAATCAAACCTGAGGCTACAGTATAACCACTCTGCTCTGTGTATTAAACTTACAATAAAGGCAAAGACAGATGGCTAAAAAGAAACTTTAATCGTCTCTGATATTATTAAATCTTCTAGTTGGAGTCTCAGAGAGCCCAAGAAAATTTTCTTTTAATCCCTGTGGACTTTCTATTCCATAGATGGAGTTTCGGAGCTGGTCTGAAAAGCAATTTTGTGCAATCATTTACCCAAGGGGAGGGGGGGATCATTACAGGCCCCTTCCGAGGTTCGCAAACAATAAGCATGCTCTACTCTCTGATCCCAGCAGAGCTACGTGGGCTTGATAAATAGCCACATTTGGCTCAACCGTGGCTCTAAACAGATGTCTGTAAATATTGTAGAAAAGAACCCTCAGAATGTCGGTGGGTGCCGCTGACGAGCGGCTGTGGATGCTTTCGTTGGCAAACAGGCAGCTGCCATCCCTCTCCCTCCTGGGCAGGACTAGCTGCTGGGAAGATCTACAATCCCTTTGTTTGCTGGCAACTAAATTAACCATCATAGCTTCTTTGGAAGCAGTGGTTCTCAAGTTGGGGTGATTTCGTCCCTGACCCTTGCCCCACCCAGGGAACATTTGACAATGTCTGGAATATTTTTGTATTGTCTCAGCCGGCAGGAAGTAGGTGCTCCTGGCATCTAGTGGGCAGAATCCAGGGTGCTGATGACCATCCTGCCGTGCCCAGGGCAGCCCCTCCACCCCCAACAAAGAATTATTCTGCCTCCAATATCAACCACATCCAGGTTGAGAAAACAGGACTTTTTAAACTTGCCTTTAATTAATGATACCTTCTTTAGTATAGCTTGCTCATTCATTCACTTATTCATTCATTCGTTAAATATTTATTATGAAGTACAGAAAACATCCAGCTAGTCATATTTCTGCGTGTCGGGGGATTCCTTAATTAGCCATGCATCTCCTCTGCCTGGCACAGGGGTCTGGAGTAACATGGGGTGGGTCTTTCCTCACAGGGGCTCACATTCTAGTGGCAGGGGGCAAGCGTGGACAAAAGTTGGCACATAATGCACAAGAGATTTTCCAACAGTGACAAGGACGGAGGGTATCAAACTGGGAAGTGAGGTCGCGCAGAGGTGGTGTGAGAGAAGGCCGCTCTATGGAATTCATGTTGAAGCTGAGTCCTGAAGAATGAGAAGGAAGCCAGCTGGCAGATACCAGGAGGGGGAATGTTCAAAAGAGAGGAAGCAACTGGTTCAGAGGCTCCAGACAAGAGGCTTGGGTGGGGTCAGGGACCAGAAGCCTGTGTGCTGCTGAAGCTTGGATGGAGGAGGGAGGCGCATACAAGGAGCTCTTGGAGATGGGTAGGAATCAGATGGGACGGGCCTTGTGACCTTGGTAGGGAGTCTAGACTCTATTTCAGGCTCAGAAGGGAGCCATGGGGTGCGCAGGCTTTAAGCAGGGTGGAGCATGATCTGGTTTAGGTTTTGTGCAGCATCTCAGGTAGCTGGTCAGAGGATGCCCTGGAGAGGGCAAGCTGCAAGGGAGGGACCAGTCAGGGGACTCCACGTAGGTGGGAGTCCAGTTCAGACAGCAGCACTGATTGTGGAGATGGGAGGGAAACCCCAGACTTCCTTGTATGGTGCCCACGGCCCAGTCAGGCAAGCTCCAGCTGGGTCCCCGGGGCCCTGCTCTACGTCCTCAGCACCTCATGCTCTGCTGGTCCCGACTGAGGTCTGGCAGTTTGGAGCGCCTGTGTCCTCAGCAGTGAGGGCTGTGATGAGTCCTGCTGTCCCCACTAAGGGAGCTGAGCAGCCCGCTGTCAGCTTCCTGATCTGTACATCAGTGCGCCTCTCCCATTCCTTAGACAGATGCAGTCTTCCCTGCATGTCTGACTTCCACACTTGCCCAGGGCCCTGGCTAGCAATCCCACCCTCTTCCCTTGGGACCGTGACATAGTACCTCTTGACTCTGACCCTTTAGCAGACTCCCGAGTGCTTAGAGTCGAGCACAGTTCCCCTCTGGTCCCTTCTGGCTGACCTATTCAGGCCCTTTGCTCCACGTCCTCCTTGACTCCCAAGACACGTGTGCAATTCTCCAAGACAGTTCTTACTCATCTCTTGGCTCTCCAGGGTCTCTCTGCTTTAAATGCTCTTCCTTCAGTTTTTTGCCACATTCACATCCCAGCTCAAAGGATGTCACTCCAAGGACCCTTCCGTCTTTATACTCACTCTGCAGCTGGCTTCCTCCATGGGCCTCTTAGCATGCCAGCAAGGTGGAAATTCATTCTCAGGAGATGAAAAGATCTTATTCTTTCAATGCATAAAGCTCAGAAGTACTTAGAGAATGTGTGTGTGTGTGTGTGTGTGTGTGTGTGTGTGTGTGTAGAGAGAGAGAGAGAATATGAAATTTTCATGAAAGGATTGATTAGGCAAAAACAAAACAAAATCTAAATAGGCACTTAGAGCAATAATGAAGAAGAGGTGGTTTCCACTGCTTGCAGAAATCTAGTCTCCCCACTCCCCAGTCACCAACATGCACCCCGACTTATCTCCTTGCAAAAGCTCTTTACAATCGGCAATCACCCTGCCTGTGTCTACTTCAGTATTTTCTGCCTCTTTCCACTGTTCTGAACACAAACTTCATGAAGTCCAGGAATATTGACCATCTGCTGGCCATTGTATCTTGGCATCTGCACAGTACTGGGCACACTGTAGTTATTTAATAAGTATTTGGTGATTTAATTACCACTGTGACCAAGTAAGGATTTTGTACCTTGGGCCAGCAGGAGTTCCTCTTGGCTTTCAATCCTCACTTAATGCTACCAGACTTGGGCACTGAGTTAAGTGTAAGTGCCTTCTCCGACCCATGGGTGAATTAACCTCCTCGCCCTGGTCTTAACTATTTCCAGTTTTCTCTCCTCCCTGACACCGAGAACCCGTATCCATGAAGCTCAGCCCTTCCCCGTTCCGCTGAGATGACATGGTGAACATATGGATGTCCAACTCATTCAATTAAAAACATTTTCAAGATCATCACAACAGGCTAACCATGTTGGTAATTACACAGCAGAAAGCATGCATTATTAACTGGTTTAATTTAGCAATAAATTGAATCACAGTGAGCACCTGCATTAGAAAAAAAACCCTGGAAGGAAGTGAAGCAAGATGTTAATGACATTATCCCCCTCTGGAATGTGGACCTGTCGTTTGATTTCTCCTTATGTTTTTGGCTAATTTGGGAATTTCCTGTAATGAGGATGTATTTCTTCTATCAAAAGAAATAAGGTTCTTTTTCATTTCTCAAAAGAAAAATTACCAACAAATAGATGAAAAAAAAAAAAAGAATGTTCAACATCTCTAACAATCAGGGAAATGCAAATCACGACATTAAGGTTTCCTCTCATTCCAGTCAGAATAGCAACCATCAGGATTGTGAATAATAATAAATACTGGCAAGGCTGTGGGGGAAAGGGGATGCTCATTCATTGTTGGTAGGACTGCAGATTGGTACAATCACTCTGAAAAGCAGTACTGGGACTCCTCAGAACACTAGGAATGGAGCCACCATATGACCCAGCTCCTCTACTCCTCAGTATTTATCCCAAATCATCATACTACAGTGATATAGTCACATCAATGTTTATAGCAGCATAAATCACAATAGCCAGCTTAGGTGCCTGTCAATAGATGCAGGGGTGAGGAAAATGTAGTCTATGTACACAAAAACCAAAAAGAATGAATTCTGGCATTTGCCGGTAGACAGAGAACATCATGCTACGTGGAACAAGGCAGACCCAGAAAGTCAAGGAGCAAATGTTTTCTCTCATTTGTGGAAGGGAGACCAAAAAGGTTGCGGGGAGCAGGGGAAATCCCATGAAAATAGAAGGGAGATCGGTGGAGTATAGGAAGGAGATCAATGGGGAGGGAAGAAGGATCAGAAAAGGGTGGCAAGGTGGAATGAAAGTAATCAAACTATCCTATGTAAATACAGCATGTAATTGAGCAGATGTTGAATCAGGGTGACAAGTATATTGTACTATTTTAAGTATATGTATATATATGTGTGCGTCTGTATAAGTACACTTAAAATGTTATGTAATAAAATATTTGCATAAAAAATTACATGTCTAGCCAGGCGCGGTGGCGCACGCCTGTAATCCCAGCACTCGGGAGGCTGAGTCAGGAGGATCGCGAGTTCAAAGCCAGCCTCAGCAACTTAGCGAGGCCCTAAGCAACTCAGTGAGACCCTGTCTCTAAATAAAATACAAAATAGGGCTGGGGATGTGGCTCAGTGGTGGAGTGCCCCTGAGTTCAATCCCTGGTTCCAAAAAAAAAAAAAAAATTGTATGTCTATATACATATATGTATATATATGTACATATATATACATACACATTTTATATATAAATAAATAAATGAGTGGAAGGTAGACCAGGAGAAGGGAGAAGGGGAGAAAAAGTGGGACCCCAGGGACCAAAATGGAGTAAATTAAATTCCATGCATGTATAATTATGTCAAAATGAATCCAACTATTATATATAACTCTAATACACCAATAAAAGGAAAAAACAATCTTTTGTGGGCTGGGTTTGAGACCATGAGTGATGCTTCACACGTGGAGAGATACATGGGCACATTTCTGGTCCACAGACCCAGGGCTGCTTTTCTCTGGTGACATAGTTCTCTCCACCTAGCCTTTTGGGGAGATCTCTGTGCTTGGAGAAGCCACTGCCTTTGGGTCAACTTAGTCCAACAGGCAAGTACAACAGTTCCTTCCCAGAAACACCCCCACTGTGTCCCATGGAACATAGCATTTGCTACAGATAGCGAAGACATCTGTGACTCCTCAAAGTGTAAAACGGGCACGTCACCCATGAGAAAGGCAAAACACAAACAAAAACCACGCCCACATATTTTAAGATTATTTTTCAGGGACTGCTTGGCTCCCTGAAGCCAATGTTATATAGACTCCTGACTTAGGAAGATCTCAGTGAAACGCCTCCTGGCCCTTCATTTGTCCTCAGAAGGAGCAACCACAACTGAATCTTCCTTTGTCCAAACCTTCCTTTGTCCAGAAGGGTTGTTTAGACCCTGTCTCCTCCTGCCAGTCCTCTATGAACCACGACAGCCAGTTCATGCTTCAGCACCCTCCCAGGTTATGCTCAGGGCTCTTAATTCTTTCATGGTTAGGAAGGCTTTCAACTACTAAAATTCCTAGCCCATTAACGAAAAGACTCCATCCAAGAGGAGACCTAATAATTCAGCAAGAATTACAGTGTCCATCACGACAGTTAACAATGTCCCCCAGGGGCTGAAAGCATCTGGGCTCAGCACACAAATCATTTCAGTGCTGAGCTCTTGTCTGCCCAGACCTTGATCTCTTACACACCCACAAGGTGACAATATACATGACTCTGTAATGGTGTGCACACTCTCTCTCGGGTAACCCACCTGAACTGTATCCATCCATGCAAATTCAGCAGCCTACCTGGGGACAAAGGGTTTGTGGCCCTGGTGTAGAGATGGGACACACAGTCTGAGAAACACTGAGAAACTTAAATAGCTTGTACATCAAAAGCACGATACTATGAGACAACGACTTTCAGGACACTCATTTCCAACAACCCAACCTAGGGAAAAATTGTTAGTAACAAACTGTATCTGGCTGCCCAAACTTGCCTGGATCCAAAGGAGGAGGCTGTTTGCTGAGGGAGGACACCATTCTTACCTCCTCCAGGGCCCACAAGGAGTCCACCACCGGCTTGATCTTCTTCTGGTTGTATAGGTCCATGAGTCTGTCCACCACGCCTCGGACGAGGCCTGCTCGGCCCTGTTTGAAGAGCAGGTGGAGGAGGGAGAAGCCTGCGATGACCTTGTTCTCTTCATATAGCTTGATGGGGTTCACTTTCTCCACCTGCCACCACTGGAAGAGGAGCAGGCACTGGGTTACAGAGACTCATTGCCAGCCCACCTCTGCTGCCCCCCATGCTGTCGGCTGCTGCGGGGGAGCAGAGGGCTGATCCCAGCTGGCCTCAGGCAGTGCTTGGTGGGTATTTTTTAAAGCACCTGTTTCATCAGGTGGCGCTGGAAGTGCAAAGGATACGACAGACAGCAATGCTCATGCTAAGCTCCAGGATCTAGGTGGGAGAGCCCCAAACCAACTGCAGGTTGAACATCCCAAACCCCACAGTCCAAAGAGCTCCAGTGTCTGAAAATTTCAGAGTGCCAACAGGAGGTCACACTTGGAAAACTCCACACCTGACCTCATGTGACAGGTCTCAATCAAAATGCAGGTGCACTAAAACATCATATTAAATTTTCTTCAAGCTTGATTTTTCTCCTGGTCACTATGGAAAGCAGTGTGGAGATTCCTCAGAAAACTTGGAATGGAACCACCATTTGACCCAGTTATCCCACTCCTAGGTTTATACCCAAAGGACTTAAAATCAACACACTACAATGACATAGCCACATCAATGCTTATAGCAGCTCAATTCACAATCGCTAAACTATGGAATCTACCCTTCAACTGATGAATGGATAAAGAAAATGTGGCATATATCACAATGGAAATATTACTCTGCTTTAAAGAAGAATGAAATTATGGCATTTGCTGGTAAATGGATGGAGCTGGAGAATACCATGCTAAGTGAAATAAGCCAAGCCCAAAGAACCCAAGGCCGAATGTTTTCTTTGATATGCAGATGCTAATTTACAATAAGGGATGGTGGCTAGGGAAGAACAGTGGTACTTTGCATTAAAAGGGTGGGAATGGAGTATGGGGGTAAGAAGGATGGTAGAATGAACGGGACATTATTACCCTCTGTACATGTATGACTATACGATCAGTGCAACTCTACATCATGTACAACCAGAAGAATGAGAAGTTATCCTCCATTTATGTATGATGGGTCAAAATGCATTCTACTGTCAGGTATAACTAACTAGAACGAATTTAAAAAACATTTCTTTAGACTCTGTATATGAAGTGTACATGACACATAATGAATTTCCTGTTCCTACTTGGGTCTCACCACCAAGTCATCTCATTATGTTACTTGCAAATATTCCAAAATTTTTTTTAAAAAATCCCATATCTGAAACACTTCTGGCCCAAGCATTCTGGGGACAGATACCCAACCTGTACTAGGCCACCTACAGTCCCAACATTAAGATCGTGGTTAGAATCACGGGCTCTGGGGAGTCCTGGCTCCTTCGCTTACTCTCTATAACGCTCTGGGTTTCCTTTCTCTTCACGGACAGCAGTGGCAGCGTCTGGCCTCTGTGTCTCCCGGAAGCACAATGTACGAAACACTTAGGGCACTGCTGCTGGGGTTGATGGAGCCGAAGTTGGGGGGCATGGTGGGGTGACCCCCGTGATTGCAGGGGTAGCTCTCCTAGGAGGGATAATGACACGCTAGACCAGACAGGTGGGCCAGGGTCCATCAGAGAAAGAAGAATAATGGGGGCAGGGGTCACTTACACAGAAGGAAAAGTGCAATGGACAGGGAAGCTGAGGGGTTGGGACTTCGTGGTGATTCTCAACTAGGAGCAGTTCTGCCCCCTGAAGGGGCATTTAGTAATGTTGGGTATTTTTGGTTGTGTAACTGGGTTAAGGGTATCTAATGGGTTGCTGGTATCTAATGGGTGGAAGTCAGGGGTGCTCTAAACACCCCACAGTGCTCAGGACGGCCTCCACCGCGGATGCTCCAGCCCCAAATCCCACAGCACTGAAGCTGAGAAGCCTGGGCTGCAGACCTGGGTGGGACCCGTGTGACGCGTAGATGCGGCTGTCTCTTCTCCAGTCTCCCAGCCCCCCTCTTGAGACATCAACACAAGCACATCATCCCCTAATAACCTGCAGAAATGGCCATCCCCCTACTCTGTGCTGATTTAATTGCTATTCCTTTGATGCCAGTTGTAGGTTAGAAATTCAAACTTCTAGTTTCTGGAGGGTTTTAATAGGTAAAATGTTTACTGTAAGTTTCAGTACAGAATGTGAGTGGAAATGTCATGGGCCTTCATAAGCGTTCATAATATTTGTTATCAAGGTGCTTATTTGTATTCTGCCTCTTTCCAAAAAGAATTGAAGAGGCTTACAAAAGTAAAAGATTTTAATTTTAATTTTATTTTTGGGGCACCAGGGCACTGAACCCAGGAGTCCTTAACCACTGAGCCACATTCCAACCCTTTTTATTTTTTATTTTGAGACAGGGTCTCACTAAGTTGCCTAGAGCCTTGCTAAATTGCTGAGGCTGGCTTTGAACTTGAGATCCTCCTGCCTTCGCCTCCTGAGATGCTGGGATCTTAGGTGTACACCTAAGGTATACTGGCCAGATTTTGATTTTTTTAAGTTGGGAGACTCATGTTAGGCGAATATGTCTGGGAAAGACAGATTGAAATCAGGGATAAGGTTCTTATACAAAATTTGTTACCAAAAAATGTATAGCCCTTGGCAAGGGCAAGGGCAAGCTCTGGAAGTCAACCATTTGACTATGAATGGCTTTTTACAAAGCAAAGGTAGAAAAATGATGCTGGTGTATCTGCAGTGCCTCAAGGAATGTTTGAGGAAGGAATGCTGGTTGAGTCTACAACAGCTCCACACTTGGGGTTAAGAGAGCTCTTGGGCTGAATGCCACTTATGAGCGGTGTGACTTCAGTGGAGTCACCTAGCCTGGATTTCCTCACTGAACCTCATGGCACTGTCAGGAGGAGTAACTGTTCATGCATGTCAGGTGCCTGGAACGGTGCCTGACGCATGCTCAGTGCACCATAAGCACAAGCAACTTTTATTATCTTAATTTGAAAGGGCTGTTTTGATGTAGAGACTAAGAGCTCTGAATTTGGATTCAGATTGTGCTGTGGGCCTGATCCTCATCTGTGAGTATCATCATTAAGGCCTGAAAGCAAATGGCAATTTTGAGAATCAGTGAAGTTTTAAGAGGGAACATAATTAAGAAAGCAGAGTGAGAGATCTGTGTACGAACCCCACACCTTTCTTAAATCCACAGATTTTTTTAGAATCTTTCAGAGCACAGTCCTCTTTCCACTCTTTGTAATGCACTCTCTTCAAATTACTTCTAACCAGCTAGCCTTGAACCTGTGCTCTGAAAGGGCTCAGAGGCTTAGCCTTCATTCTGAACCTTCAGCTCCAAAGTGTAAAGAGGCAGCGGAATCTGCCTCCACCCTGGCTGTGTGCTCACTGAGCGTGGGCGCAGTGCAATTATTTCGTTAGTGCCTTGTGTTGCGAGTGTGCGCTTAGGGGAGAAAGGGAAAACGCTTCTGACAGTTGCATGGAATTTGCGACCAGTGTGTGGTAACCCACAGCAGGGGTCACATTAGTTACAGCCACATTCATAAGACAGCTGTGCGGGGCACAGGACACGGGGAAGACGGCATCCCTGGGCAGGCCCCACCCCTGCTCCCCCTGCGGATCCTGTGGCCTATGTGATCCCTGACCCAGACTTTAAAGCCCCAATGAAGAACAAAAGCCTTTAATTCCACTCTCATAGGTGTAGGGAGCTGTAACCTCCCAGAATCAGGGCAGGTTTGGGGTGAAGTTTCTGGCGGCTGGTGCTGGCTCTTGGGAGCACAGGAAAGCCCCACGGTGCCACGCATGGAATAGATTCCCAGCTTCCCCCACTTTCCTGCCCACTCTATTCCAAATGCTCTGCCCCATTCTGCTGTTTTCTCTTCTGCATCCTCTTTCAATCCCCTTCCGATGCTGGATAGGCATCAATCACATCATTATTAAGTCTTCCTGCACTGGGGTTTGCATTCTTTGTTGGAATAGGAGAGCCACCTCTCTATGCATGGTGACCCCTGGGTGCCTGACACAAATATTAGGTGCCCAGAACAAGCTTGTAACGGTGAGTGAAGCCATCAGGGTGCACAGACTGTGCAGGAAGACACAGCAAGGGCTGGGGGAGCAGCAGTCCCCCTGGGGGTGGGGTAAAAATAAAAGGACAAGCCCAAATTTGCGAACGTCTGGCATTCCGTGACTCTGGATAGGGACACACATCCAAACAGGTGCACAGCAGGGACAAATGCCCAGAGAGGAGGTTTCTCAATGGCAGACAAAATAATCGTGTATTCAGAGCTTGGTAAAGGCATGGGATCCCACTCAGTAGGACAGGGACACAGAAGAATCTCAGGTACATAGAGACCTGGTCAGAAAGTGGCCTAATTGAGAAGCTGGTCCTCTTGGGAGCAAATAAAGTGCACTAATGCTCAGTTCAGTGCTGACTGATGATTAGAAATGCCACTGCCTGAGCAATCTCTGCTGAAATAACGCCTTCGAGAGTTTCCCTGCACTCCCACCTCTTGACTTCATTCAGATAAAAGCAGCCTGAGTCCCGGGCTTGCCCAGTGCAATGAGCAGAGCAGAGATGCAGGCTTTATTGAAAATAAATGATGCAAAGGAAGGACAAGCAGGAGGAGGACAGCCTCTCAGATGGAGAAGCTCACAACACACAAATCCCTGGGCCAGCACAAGACTGTCAGACACGCACAGGTACTTACTGATTTTGCAAAGCTGAAGAAGCTCTTGGTTTCTCCAGTTACCATGTTGGACGAACCTGCAGATGAAAGGGTCCCAGTCAAGCACTTGTTAATGGAAACTGGCATCACTTGTGACACGTGGAAGGACAGCCGTTGTTTGGTGTCCAACCGTCAAATGCTTAAAAACAAGTTTAATTCAGCCTTGGAAAAATGAGGACATGGAGTCTGGGCTTCAGGTTGACCCTCTTGACAAGCTGTCATTGGATCAGAGAGGAAATGGTGACTCTTCTCACGGTGACTAATGACTTTGGAGAACTGGCTGTGGATCACAGGGCCACTGAGGCCAGGGTTTTAATGAAATGAGAAGCTGCTGACACATCTTCTTGGTTCTGCTCTTTGAGACTGAGACATGAAGTCCTGCGGGAACCCACTTTCTGGATCAGAATGTGATTCCCCAGCAAGGGAGAGGCATGGGGTTCTGACCTGGGCTGGGCACCTGGGTAGGGAGGGGAATTAGGATGGATGGAGAGAGGAAGTGCAGAAGAAAGAAGGGAGGGTAAAAACAGGCTCAGGAGCCAAGGAAATGGTGGGGCAAGTGGGTCAACCCCAAAGAAGTCTGGGCAGAGCGGTGAATGCCACTCACAGCAAATGCAACGAGAAGCTTAGTTTTGCCAGTTTGTATGAGCATGCTTAGATGGCAGATGGGCAATGGAGTTGGGGAAGTTACTCTAAGGTGTTCAGACTGAGAGGTGGTGATGTTCCTGGGTGGGGGGAACATCACAATGTAGGGATACTAGAATGGTACCTTTGCAATGGCTTTCCTGGCTTGTCCCCAGAGATTTGGAAGTAAGCTCTTCTTAGGGGATAATTATTGAATGAAAATACAATGTATATATTAAACTCAATTATTCAGCCTGGGTAAACTAGCAGCCAGTTAGTTCACTGCTGCTTCTGCTTTCATGGGCTACTTCTGCTAGGCATCATGGTACCAGGCTTCCATTACTTGGTAACCAAGGAATCAATGCAGTGCACTCGATAATTACGAGGATTAAGCTGAAGTACACAAAAATGACATCATGGAATTGGGTCCAGAACAGAACTCCTGGTAAACGATAAGCAAAGATGAATAAGCTGCCCATCTGCACTTTATTAGTCATATTTGTTCTCCCTACAATGTCCTTTGACTCTCAGAGGCCTCTCACCAATCCTAATAATAAATTATGTATCCACTTCCAAGGAAATATGAGGCCATGACAGAAATGGTCAGAACACCAGCTATGGAGTGTTTATCTGCCTCTGGTGAGCTCAATTCTCTTTCTATTACAATGATCTGATGACAAAAAAAAAAGATATTTATGCCCTTCAAATATGTCTTTCATAAGCTTCTCAGCTAGTGTCAGGGAAATGAGTTTTTTTTTTTTTTCCCCTGAGCTATCCAGAGTTAAGGTTCAATATCTATCACACCTTGAGGGCACAGAGCTGCCTAGAATCCCAAACATCAGATGACCCAGTATCCTTTGGCTTTGGAATGTGACTTCTGGCCTCCAGTAAGCTTTTTTGAGTTTGTAGAGACTGATGTTAAATCAGCTTGCAGGCCTGTGATAGGGACAGGAGATGCGAGTCTCCTGCTGGAGAGGACCTGCTTCAGCCGTTCTCATAAATCTTCCCCGCAGGCACGAGCAGAGAAATGGATGTAGACACAGAAGACAGGCCTAGACTCCTGCCTGTCCATCCGAGGCTCCCATCTTGATGGGACAGTCTGGTAGTCTGGAGGAGGGAGGGATGCACTCTGCAACCCACCACCATAGTGATGAATCCCTCACATCCTACCCCCTCCTCTCCGTCGTGCCGGGGGTTCTCCATGTCTTCATCTTCTGAATGACCTTGAAGCCATTAGTAGTTTCCCTTCCTGTGAGCCAAGTCCCTAAAAGTTTCTACTCATCTCAGAGACCACCATGTCTCGGCCTTGCTTCATCTCTTCTAAGATAATAGGATTATGGGGCAGTAGGCACAAAGTTTATCATTGAAGACAACTAGCAGCAGTATCAATAGGAGATGAATGACTCCAACACACCAGCACATTCCACCTTTCAGAGCCTTGGTCATGGGCGCAGGTGCAGCGAGCATCCCCAATGCTGACCACGCCCTGCCATTGTGCACCACTCACCATATAAGATGTAGGTTCCCAGGGGTTTGAGAAGGCTGAGGCCTTTCCCAGTGTTGTCCCCACACAGGCAATCCAAGACGATGTCCACGCCTTCCGCAGAGATTCTAAATGGTGAGAAGACAAAGCAAAAGGCTGAGCCTTGTCGGGAACCAGTGAACCTTTTCTTTTCTTGTGTCATGCCATTTGACTCAGATCAGGCACAGAGAGAGCCCCAGGAGAAGCCTGGGGGTGGGATTATCCTCCAAGACAAGCTACAGATGTTCCCTGAGTTACCATGGGGGCCTCTCCTGATAAACCCCTTCTAAGTTGAAAAGAGCTGGAGGAGAAACGTTGTTGAATCCACGCCACCTCCTGAACGCCACAGCTCAGCAGCACCCATGATCGCCAGGCTGGGGAGCTGCACAGCATCGGGGAGACTGTGGTACTGCCTCTGGCTGGCCCAGGAAAAGATCAAAATGCAAAATCTGAAGTAGGGTGTCTACTAAATGCGTATGGCTTTCACACCCACTTGAAGTCAACCGTTGTAAGCCAGGGCCTGCCTGTGAAAGGGGAGCTGGAGGCAGCTGAGAATTGGCTGGGAGCTCATACCAAGAACCCGCCTGGCGTTGGAGATGATCGTGGGCACTGGAGTCAGAGGCCTCGGCTGGCACCGGCTGCCTCACTGGACCTCACTGAGCCTCAGCCTCCCCCTCTGTAGAGTGGAGTTAGTATGTTTCTAAGGAAAGGATGAGATCAGATGACTGATAAAATGCGTGGCCCGGGCTTGCTGCAGAACATTCCATAAATCAGTCGAAGAGCCCTGTGTGTGGAGCTCTGCCCGTGCTGGGAGCTGTCCAAGGTGCTGAGATAGAGTCAGGACAGAAACCAACGTGCTCCCTGTTTCCTGGGTACTGCTGGTCGGGCAGGGAGACACCAGTGATTTAGCTTGCAAGCTCCCACTTGCCCAGTCTCCAGGTGTAACCTAAAACTGATTCTTAGAGGAAGCGGGTTAATGAAAGAAAGTCTTCCTTAGTGATGGAAGGCCGCGGGGCAGAGATCCACATTTATATTCCACTAGACACGCAAAACATGGGTTTATCTTTTCCGTTCATTTATTTATACATCCATTGATTCTCCTAATGCATTTAACACCCATTTACCGAGCCTCTGCTGTTAGGAGATATTACATAGGAGGGGGCTGTAGAACAGCCAGGTTCCGGAGATTGTCGAGGAACTATCCATGCCCACAGAGACCCCTGTTGTGGCTGGCTCTGCTCTATTCAGATAAGACCAGCCTTTCTTCAGGCCTGTGAGTATGTGGGATTATTTTCTAAGATATTTGTATTAGCAAATATTTCAATTTTTCTACCCCAGCATGAAACCATGGCATGGGCAGGGGCCCTGGGGTCAGGGAGGATGGGGAGGCAGACAGTGGGCCTGGAGCAGAGGAAACAAAGGGGGCTGGGCTCCAGGTGGGGCTGAGAGGGGTGGGACAGGACCACAGGATTCTGATGGTAGGCTATAAGCTGGGCACGAGGTCACCCTGGTACCGTGGGCTGGCTAACTGTGCTCCTGTCTCCCTCACTGCTGCCTGGGTGGGTCTGTTTTCTGCCACATTTGCTCACTCCTTTGGGAACAAGGTCTTGCTCTGCTCCAGCTGACAGCCCTCCTGGGCCCCCATGTGCTGTGCATTTCCCCAAGACCTCTCCCCTGGCCTGCAGGATGCCGGCCTGTTGTCAGGAGCAGCCTCACCAAGATCAGGCTGTGCATCCCTGCTAGCCCACCCCCACGGCCTGCCCAGCCTTGACTGGTAGTTTCTTCCCAGATGCTCCCCACATCTGTATTCTGCTCGCCAGTCCATAGTCTCTCCCACAAACTGCCAATCACACCTCCTTGGGTTAGTTGCCCAGCCCCGGCGAGTTGCTGCAAGGCTGCCCACAGCTCAGGGAGGCCTGGAAGCCCTGCCTATTTCCCATCTTCACCTCCCACTGGCTGCACAATGTGTCGGCCTTCTGGCTGTTCATAGACCTCTTCTACCTCAGGGCCTTTGTACCTGCTGTAATTTCTGCCTGGGAAACCTTTCCCTGACTAGAGGTGGCTTCTCATAGCTCAGGTACCACTCACACATGACCTCCCCAGAGAGGCTGTAACCACCCTTCTAGAATCTCTATTTACTTCTCCACGGGTGCAGGTGTCTACACTGAAGACATTTTTCAGCATCCACGATGGGCTGGGGTTAATTCACTTGTTCACTTACTGATAGACTCATTCTTCCCCCAAAATGTAGGCCCCAGGATTCTGAGGCCACATTCCTGTGCTTATTGTTATATCCACAGCCCTCCTCTTCCTGCTGGGGTCAGCACTGGCTCCCAGCAGATCCTGCTTGATTGAATGAGCTGCTCCACGGAGGGATGAAGGAAGATGTGGGAGACACTTTAAGGCTGGAATTCCGTGTCTCTCTATGTGGAGCTTCCTGGAAAGGAAGCCCATGTTTTGGAGCCGTCCTCTATCCAGCCACTGGATCCCCCATCCTCACAACTGGCCGAGGAGGCAGGCATTTGAGCTCATGAAATGGGTGCGGCTGGAAGTGAAGCCCCGGCCTAGCTAACTCCAAGGCTGATGGCCTTCGCACGGCTCTGAATTTAAGACTCAATAAGCACTTGGCCCAGTGATGCTGGAAGCATCGCTTTTGCAGGCAGCTCGGGAGCAGCCTGTTAACTCTCTTCAAGAGAGTCGGGCTCACATTCCGTCTCAGATGCGCACACACCCAGCGTTGGCCCACGCTGTTCTGAACGTCCAGCGTAAGAGGTTGCTATTGTCTGGCTACCCATCCCCCCCCATTACAGGAGAGCCTGTGTTCTGACCTCAGTGTCAGTCCCTGGACAAGCCTTGCTGCCTGCCCACTTCACACTGGACCTGGGAGGATGCAGACAAAGGCTGCAGGCTGCATCCTGGAGCTCGTGGGCTCCTGGGCAGCTGCCGTGCAGATAGGAAGGGGACTGGGCCCTCGGGGCTGTGCCCCCACGAGCAGGTGAATGCCCTCGGCACAGGCTCAGGCTCACCAGGTAGGGTGGGTTCCTTGCAGGACAGTCACCCCCTCGTCCCCTCTGGCCAATCCCTCTTTGGCCTTGTGAGGCTGTGGCCTCCCTCCACAGGATGTGTCCTTCTCCTGGGGGCAGAGCTCAGGTCCTTTCCAGATGCCAGACATGCTGGTACCTTCATCTTGGACGTCCCAGCCTTCAGTGCCATGAGCCAACATATCCAGTCCTTACAGACTGCAGTTGGTGGCAGGCTCTGATGGGGACAGAGACCACGGCTCCAACAGGACACCTGGGGACTGTGGCAGATGACCCCACTGATGAGCAGGAACTGACCAGGTGACTAAGGGAGGCATCCAGCTTGACCAGCAGAAGGCTTTGGGTCACTAACCATGATAATGAGGAGCCAGGACTCTGGCCTTATGACCGAAGGGCCCGGAGACTGGCTGCCACCACTAATGGCATGGGGGTGGGTGGATGGGGTGAGGGCAATGCAGCACTGGGCTTAGGATCATGAATTTTGTCTCATTGTTAAGCATTTAGTTCTGCCACTTTCTGTGTGACCTCAGGTGAATTGCTTAGCTTCTCTGTGCCTAAAGTTTCCTCACCTGTGAAAGTGAATGATGATGATATGCACTTCGTGAAACTTGTAAGAGTTGATGCAGGTAGAGCACAGAGCCCAGCTCGGGGGAGCACCGGGTCCAGGGTAGCTTTTATTACCATTGGTCAGAATAGCCTGACCTAAAGGGGGTCTTTTGGTTAGGAGAAGGGCAAGAGAAGAGAGAATATGCAAAACCCTGAGAAGCCAGCCACGGACCTGAGCCGCCCTCCAGGTGGGTGACGTCACCCACGGAAGTGGGTGGAAGCCCCAGACCTTTCTGGGAGAGGAGCGTGCCGTGCACGCACAATGCTCACTACAGCCCAGGTCCAGCCGAGAAATCCCATGAGTCACCCAGTTCCTGCCTCGGCCCCACCCGGGGTCCCTGGCCGAAGTTCCCTCTGTCTGATGGGTGGAGGAATGGAGGCCCATGAGACTGGGTGGCTGACTCCAGGGCTCATGGCGGAGCCTGGGGGCGGGGCTAGTCCAACCCCACCTCTGGAAACCAGGCAGGCCCAGGAACAGAGGGCTCTGCAGGATGAACCGTGCCAGCCCCAGGTGAGCCACGCAGGCTCCAGCAGGGACTGGGCAACGCCCTTCTCAGGTCCTGAGGATGGGGGGTCTCGGCCATTTCTGCCAACAGGGCAACAGAGGCCCTTCAGGTCTGAGCCTCAGCACTGCTCGGTGCTCCATCCCTGTTCCATCACCGTGAGCCTGACCAATGGGCCACACTGAGAGGGAACCCACTGAGCTGGACTCGGTCTATTTAGAAAGTTCCAGCCTAGGACTGACCTGCTCATGGCGGCCTGCCCCACAGAGGCCTTCTCATGCAGCCTCAGGACAGTCACAAGCAGAGGTGGACAGCTCATGAATGGCACCGGGCCACCCTCACTTGTAATGTCCCGTTTCTAGGGTGTCCACAGCACCCATCTAGGGCACTCCTAGGTGGGAGCAGAGTGGTCAGGGCAGAGGGCCAGATGCGGGGAGTTCTAGGTCTGCTCTCTCTGCTGCCATGAAGTCTGTGGGTTTTAAAAGCAAACACGACAGCCCCAGCGCAGGGGTCCTGGGGCCAGGCAGCAGCAGGATGTGTTGGCATTGCTGATCTGGCCCTGCCGTCTGTCCTTCCTTTGTCCCCCCACCCCGCCCCCAGCCTCTCAGTGGTGAATGCTGCCTCTTGGCTTCCCACCCACGTGGACCAGGGAGGAATTTCTGTCGAGTGGTGACAGGTCCCAGAGAATCATTGCTGGGCGAGAAGCCCTCCAACCTGCCCAGAGAGGAGTCCCGGTTGGTTCTGACTCGGCTTCCAGCCGCATTCTGGGCTCTGCTCAGCTTTCTGTTTCTGAATCCCCTCTCTGAGAACTCTTCTGTGCCAAAGCTTGAACTATCACTGGCACACAGTAGGCTTCTTACAGGGCACTGGGGCCTGGGGCATGGCAGGCTGGTGCACAGTAGATGTCTCATAGGGCCAGGTGCGGTGCTGAGTGCATAGTAGTTTTCTCACAGAGGGCTGTTGCCTGGTTCCCCGAGGGTGCCAAGCACAGTGCCGACGCACAGTAGGCGTCTCATACGTCCATGGACAACCCCCATGTGTGCGGAGCCACACCACCTCAGGAATCCTCTCTGGATCCCCGTCTCCTTCTCCCTCCAGGCAATGATCAAACTCTCACTAATTTCCAGCAACACTAATGTTAATTCTCACGAGCATTTAAGTAAACACCTACTAGGTGCCAGCCCTGGACAAGGCAGTGAGGGTGGAGCACAGCAGGAGGTCGGTGTGCTTTCTGCTTTTGCTGAGCTCACACCTCAGCTTCACCTTGACCGTGACCTGCAGACTCAGGTCATGGGAGCAGGGAGCAGATCCTGCTACCTGGGGCGTTGAGGGCTTCCTCCGAGACACAAGCTGCTCAGCTGGCATGTCCCCTCCGTTTCCCCAGCTTCCAAAGCCAGCTCGTGGCACCCACTTGGCCAGTGCGTGAAGGGTGGTTTCCACCCACCGCAGCTCCACCCTGTCTCCCCTGAGGGCTCACTGTCCCACTGTACCCATCTCACCACAAGGACTCACCACGGTTCTGAGGCCCCCATCTAACAATAAAGAACCCCCGGGGGTCAAGCCTGGGTCTCGCCTGGCTATTCTCCCCATCCTGGCCCCACGTCTCCATAGCTGTGCCCCTCCCCTGCTCACCCCACCCCGGGTTGGGTGCTTCCTTCCCCACTACCCCCGCTGCTGCAGCTAGATCAGTTTTTCGCAGACCTGTCCTTCCCAGCAGCGCTCACCAGCCGACACGTGCCATGGCCTCTGCGTTTCCGACCCCATCCAGCCTGTGCCTCATGGAAGTTTCCAGGGCACGGGCAGTGCCACCCAGCGGCTTTGTTTAAAATCTCAATTTTTAACTGCACATTTATGAGGGGCATGTGCACAAATCCTGATGAGTGCATCAGGGACGTTAGCACGTCTGTCACCTCAAACATTCAGCACTCCACTGGGTCTTCCCTGGGAGCGGTTTGGCTCGCAGCCTGCAATGAGTAGTGGCTGGAGAGGTTTTGCATTGTCACAGCTTGGGGGACAGGCAGGTCCTACTGCACCTAGAGTCAAGAGTAGGGAGCCTGCTGAGCATCCTGCAGCGCACAGGGCAGCTCCTGGCGACAGAACCGTCCACCCAGAACGTACGCAGTACTGAGTTGGCACAGCCCTCCTCTGGCCGATCCTACTGTCCCAGCACCACACACAGCCGCGGGCTTCCATGCAGGTGGCTGGGCTTCCTCATTGGTGCAGGGGTGAGCCACCTGCCTTAGTGGGCATCACGGATGCACAAGTGGATGAATGAATAAAATAAAGTCTGAAATAACATTGGGCACCACTTTCCACCAGGGGAAGTTTGCAATGTTTGATTTTTTTGAAAGCTGTTTGAAATAGCTTTATCGAGACATAACTGACTGACACACCAAACCTGCATGTGGTTAAAGTGTGCACTCGGCTCTGACAGTCTCACACCCGAGAAGCCACCATCACCCCCAAGGTGACAAACGCATCCTTTCTGCCCCAGAGTTCCCTCGAGTCCCCTGGTAAACCAAGAAAAGGTGGGAAGAATTGAGTCCCTGAATCATGCATCTCTGAGGACAAATCTGGTCCTGAGACTCAGTCTCTTTATCTGAAAAATGAGGAGTTTTTGCCTCGAGGGATGGGATGAGGTGCACATGAAATGGGCTAGGCAAACTCAGCAGAGTGGGAGACCAGTGGCTGCTCTTCTGTACCTTGCCTCCTCCAAGCCCCCTGCCCAGGACTCTTCCCACTTCCCCACCTGTTGAAATCCCCATGTCCTTGAGGGGCTGCCCACCTTGGTCCCCTCTGATCTTCCTCTCTTCTTCACTTCCAGAGTCCCGATAGTCAGGTGCACCCGGCTCAAGGCTTCTAACTCTAACACAGCTCTCTTCTCAATAGGCAGAAGGTAACGGAGGCCAAGCTTAAGTCTGTATCACCAATGTTTTTTTCTATTCCCCTTAAGATACTTGGCTTCAGGCTGAGAGTGCCTTCTAAATAGTGCATTCGACAGGTTTGTAGGAGTTTTTGTTGTAAGAAATTCTTACTTTTTCTAACCATATCCATGATCCAAAAGTAAAGAGGAACCGCCCTGCCTGCTCCTCTGGTGTGTGTCAGCAGTTGGGATTTTCCCTTTTCGTTTCATGTTCACCTGCACAGAATTTGTGCAAGGCTGGGATCCCGGCATAGACGGAATATGGAATATGGCTTTTCTCCTCAATGTGCTACACGGGCGGTTTCTCATTCTGTGCCAGTCGTCATCATTAGTGGTTTTTAGAGGCTGTGTGATATTTCAGCAGGCGGGCGTGGCATAAGCCACTGAGCCGGCTCCCTTCTGCTGGGAGGGAAGCTGGCCGACCCCCACCGCTGCAGACAGTGCAAGCCTCACGTGGATGCAGAAGCAGTGAGCAGACTTGGTGCGAGGCTGTGCAACAGGGAGCTTAGTCCCTCCTGCAGTGCTCACCTCACTCTGGGGTGTCTGGGAGGGCAGGGTGACCAGGACACAGGCTACCAGTCATTTCCAGTCCAATTCCAGGATCTCTGCTTAAGGCAAGAGTGAGCTGCCGGTGGTGGCATCTGGAGGGAGGTGGTGGGAGGTGGCCTCGGACGCTGTTGCCTCTGCTCTTCTGACATCAATGGAAACCATTGATTCAGGGGCTGGGGGAGCGGATGGGATGGAGCAGCTGCATGGGAGACGGGGAAGGCAGGGGGTCCCTGGCTAGGTAATGTCCCTTCTTCAGGAGAGCTGCCTGGCACTCTTCTTAGTCCTCCCCATGTTCTACTGCCTCCAGCTGCACTGGCCTCCTTTCAGATCCTTGAACTGACCCAGGGCCTTAGCACGTGCCAGCCCCAAGTCCAAAATGCTCTTCCCCTGGTCAACTTCTGACCTGTCCACTCTCGGTGAAATCTCACTCTTCCACTGATGACCTGTCTGATCTCCCCATGTGCCTCTGTCCACCAACGCTTCCCATTTCTCTACCAGAACACGCATCAAAAGCAGAAATCAATGAATTCTCTTTAGAGTTTTATCTGCAGAGCCCTCTCCCCAACTAGACTCCCACCTCCAGAAGGACGATGACTCTCGAGGGGTTATGGTTGGGTCTCCCTCCTGAGCACAGCGCCTAGCCCATCAGGTACCCAGCACGTATTTATCAAGCAGGCAGTACATAAAGAGTGGAACCATACTTGGGAAAAAATCACTTAAGGGGGTGAAAGGAAGATGGTGGAAGGGATGGGCGGTAGCTTCTTGTCGATTTCGCAGAGCCCAGCCTGAGAGGCTCAGGTTAAAAGTGGAAGAACCAGCTGAGCCCTGCGATGCTGGCCCAGGGGCATCTTTAGAGGGAGCCTCCTGCTGACCTGAGAAATCCTAAATCTAGATTCAAAGCTCTTCTGTCACGTCAATATTCTTCTGCTGGAATTTTGGGATGATCTTAAGTTCCATACAAATTTCTGTATTCAAGATTTAAAAACACATCTGAAACTTCATTGGAAGTTCTCCTTTCCTAGAGAATCCCCAAGTTTCACCAAGATGGTCTAAATCTATCCCCTCAAACGACCTGTTCTGGGGTCCCCTGCTCTTTCATTTTCCATCCTCCTCTGTGATTCCGAGACTGTGGCTCCTTTGCTCTGTTGCTGGCTGGGCTACTTAATACAGTTGGACCTTATAGTTTAGGGCTGAGAAAAGAACATGCTGGAACAGTGGCCCCGGCCACCCTGAACCCCTCCAGGAGCTGTGAGTGGAGCCGACCCTGAGCGTGAGCACAGACCCAGCAGCAGCCAGAGTGACCCCGCGGGGCATCTGACCTCAGAGGCAGCTGGGTTTCCATGACTCCCTGCATTCTCGCATGCGCGCGCGCACACACACACATGCACATGCACATCCACACTCTCACACTGATGCACACACACAGCCATGGTCAGGAGCTGCAGGATTGTGAAAGTGCACCAGGCTATCAACCTACATTCCCCCTGTGATGGCAGTGGCCAGTGCACTGGTCTCCCTGCCTCCTGCGTGTCCACACACCTCCTGGAACTGTTCAAAACCCAAACCTGATCACGTCTGCACGGTAGTCCTTTGCGAGCCCGGGGGGAGTGCACATTTCCTAAGTTGTTGCGTGAGGTCTCCATAGGCCTCTGACACCTGCCTCCTTGCCCAGCCTCACCTCGTGTCCCTCCCTCCGTTTCCCCTTTGGATGCCCCTTTGTCAACCTCCATAACTGGATCATGTGACCAGATGTCCTGCAGCTCCCCCAGCTCTAAGGGGCTCCTTCACACGAGGGCACCCAGGCCCTTCTCCCAGGGGCAACCTTGACACGGGCTCCACTCTTCAGAGAGATGCTCTCTATACAGGAAGAGTGCAGGGCCCCTATGCCAATGCCTGGCTTGACCCGGGGACCATTATTTACGCCTGTGCCATGCAGATGGCTTCCCGGGCTGCTCTTGGTAAGGGGTGGCCAAGGACCCGAGCACCAGCTACTGAACAGGGGCAGGATGTGCGTTCCTGCTGGGACTGACCCGCAGAAGCCTCTCGCTCAGCTAGAAGCAAAGAACCCAAGACCCGAGACAATGGTGGAACCATGAGGGGGCTGGGTCCCTCAATCTCCTCACAGAAGATAACCCGTCCAAGGCGCATCTTTGGCTGATACAAGAACGGATGAGAGAGAAACTCTCATGGGCTAAGACTGTAGTAACACCTGCCTCACTCTTAACACATTCCCTCTGCAAGTTCTCTAATGGCTTTGTTCCTTGGGGTCAGATCAGGGTGGGGGAGGACTGGATGAGCTAATGGGTGGGAAGTGATGCCAAGCCCCTGGCACATGGTCACTGTTGGCACCGGCATCAGCCGCCCTTTAAGGGAATGCTGCTGTTGTTTGAGAGGAGCAGCTAAATCCGGCGCACTCCGAGCCAGCGCTTACCTCTTGACTTCTTGCACGTAGTCTGCGTTTCTATCAAAGAGGTGGGTCACTGAGTCTTTGATGGCTTCATGCTTGAAAGTAGATGCCGTTCCAAAGACAGTCACGTTGGGTACAGTGGAGCACAGCTGAGCCACAGCTTGGCCCTGGAAGGGACACAGACACACAGGCGAGTCACACACTAGGGCTACCATGTTCATTGAGGTATTACGGAACCCAGGTCAGGACAGGGTCAGGCTGTGGCACTGAGCAGACACTCAGTTAAACCTTCATTATCTTTCCCCCTTCCGGGCTTCTTACATCCAGAGCTGGGATGTCCAGGCAGAGAAAGGAAAGGTGAAGGCGAGTTTTAAGTATTAAGCGGTCCAGGGGCGGATTTCAAATGCGGTCAGGAGAGGGTGTTTCTCCACGTCCTTTTCCAACGTGGTCAAAATTGGAGTGATTGGACGGAGCACTGTGACCGAGCATACCCAGGAACCTTCCAGTACAATCCAATCTGCTGGTAATTAAGATGCATTCTAAAACCCCTGCCTCTTTCCAGCATCCCATCTGCCATTTTAAGAAGGGAAATTGTCCTACCGAGGTCACGTGCAGCGTTCATTTCTGCCTATCATCTGATTTTCATGCCCGTGTGTTGGTGGATAATTCAGGGTGGCAGGTCAATTTATGGAAATGTTATTTTATCAGCAGTCGCAACTGAAGCCACACGGAGAGCCTCACAGAATGTCAGGGTTGGAAGATCACCCCAACGCCTCCTCCCCATCCTTGTTTTTCAGAGGAGGGAAAGGACGCCCAGAAAAATAAAGGTCACCCCGTTTTTTTCCAGACATCTGAAATTCAGAGCAAGCCCTCCCGACTCCCGTTGTTGCCATTTCCCATCATGCTCTGCTGTCTGCTGATTTTGACATTTTAAGCTAAGCAGACTTTTGAGTGGCGACTAAAACAGACCTGTCACTGGCACGTGCACTCGGGGGTCAATGTTTCAGAAGGTGGATGTGCACCCAAGACCTTGGGCTGCAGGTCTTGTTCTGAGAATAGCTTGATATTTGCTTAATTTTCTTTTTTTTTTTTTTAATCCCAGATTGTATAGAACAAAGAAGGTTCTGTCCCCGTAGTGAGTGTAAATATCAGCGACGGGCATGGCAGCTCTGAAATCCGCCAGCCTCACGCGAGTCGTGGTTATATCCTCAGGGCTGGAGCTCCCCTGATCTGTCCTGGGACGGGAACTTAAAACGGATTCCAGCGCCCCCGGCGCTCCTTCTGCCTCTGTCCTTGGGCAAACGGGACCTGCATTCATTCAGCTGCTGTTCAAATGCCTCTTAGCAGTAGCCACACTGTGCTACAGATGCCAGTGTCAGAGAGGACTGCACACGCTTGCAGCTGGTCCCAGGACGTGTGGATGTCACTGGCATGTTCCCCAAACAATGTCCAACTCTGCTGACCCTCAACGTAACTCATGACCCTCTGCAACAGGCTGCTCCGGCCAAGTATCCCAACAGGGCCATTTAAACTACAGAAATTTCTTTTCACACAATTTGGAGGCTCAAACTGCAAAATCAAGGTGACAGCAGGCAGGTTCCTTCACAGGGCCGGAGCTCAGGGAAGGATGGGTGCCAGGCCTCTCTCCTGGGCTTGCAGAGGGCCATCTTCTCCCTCTGTCTCGTGACATCACCTTCCCTCTAGGCCACTCACCTGGGATTAGGGCCACCCCAAGGACTGCACTTTAATTTGATGAGCTATGGGTAGAGCAGCCTTGCTCATCTCATGGCACCCAGAGCCCCTGGCCATGACACTTGGCCTCACCAGAGGCCCTGAAGCAATGTGGGCAATTCGTAGTGGACTAGAACCTCTGAACCAACAGTTAGTCAACCTTTTCTCTTTACAGGTTGATTTCTCTCAGGCGTTTGTGATAGTGATGGAAAACTGACCGATAGACCCTGTCTTCAAGTGAGGCCATGTTCTGAGTTGCTGGGGGCTGGGCAGGAATTCGGGGTTGAACCCGAGTCAGCAGGGAACACCCCTCTCGCCACCTCCCTTCTTCTATGAACTGGACTGACGGATCCCTGCTGAACCGGGAGTCTGGTTCTCATCTCCTCTGCCCACAGCCAGTGAGTCACCCCCAGTCTTTCTTGCTCCTCCTCTTGGTCTGGTTGCCAGACTCCGGCTGGATTAGGGCAGCATCCTCTGGAGGGCCTGGCTGTTCCCTGGATCCCCCCAGGTCAGAGGAACTTCTCTCAGACACCGTGCTGAGCATTCCAGAGTTGGTTTAAAGCTTCCCAAAGCCTAGCGTGACCTTCAGAGTGGAACGCTCACCCTTGCCAGGACGGCCTCCGCCATCCAAGTGCCTGCCTCACCAGCTTCCTTCCTTCCTCTTCTCCAGCCTCTCCTCCAGATGTCGAGGCTTCATTATTAAAACTATAGTCGCTCCTCTCCTGTGTACCACGGTAGCAGCTCCTGATCACGCCCTGAAATCCTGGCACCGACACCCATTTTCTTAAACCCCATCCCTGCCTATCAGGCCTCCTCTCTCTCCTTCAGACCAGAGCTGCACCTGGGTAGGTGTCCCATCTTCTAGGACTCTTCCAGAACGCCAGGCAGAGTGGGTACCAGGACAGTGGCCTCAGTCTCCCTGGCTGCCTGCTGGCCATCTCTGTGCTCCAGGTGCAGGGTGACTGTGCCTCCATTGTCTCTGTCCCCTGGGGCTCGGCACAGGACCTGGCACAGAGCAGGCACGTGGAGCAGCGTGAGAGCTGGGGGTGTCAGTGTCTTGGGGGGGCGGCTCTCCACAATCACTCTGCAGCCCTCGTGCTGTTCAGTACTGCAGAGTTGGGACGATGCATGGGCTTTAAAAATTCCATTATGATAAGTGACCCAGGAACTGCACATATTCATGGAGTGCAGTGTGACATTGGGGTCCATGTACACAACGTGTGATCGCCAGTCAGGTTGATTGACAATCTATCACCTCAGACCCGCATTGGGAATGTTCAAAATCCTCTCCACTCATTATTTTGAAAGATTCACTGACCACAGTTATCCTGGGCTAGAGGACGTCACAAGTGACTCCCTATCCAGCTGCGCCTCTGTGCGGGTCCTCTCTCCAGTCCTCTCTCCCTTGCACCTTCCCAGGTCTGGTGACCACTGTTCTGTTCTTGGCTTCTCTGAAATCAGCTTCTTAGCTTCTAGTGAAGGTGAGGGCCCGAGGCACTTGCCTTTCTGTGCCCAGCTTATTTCACTTCACCCACGGTTCTCCAGTTCCAGGCCTATTGCTGCAAATGACAGAATCTCCCCATTTTCATGGCTTAGTAATATTCCATCTTGCACATGGACCGCATCTTCCTTATCCATTCATCCATGAGCAACACTGAGGTTGAGTCCAGGTCTGAGCACTCTCGAATGGTGCTTCAGTGAATGTGGGGCAGCGTCTCCTCCACATGCTTCTTTCAGGTCCTGGGATATGGACTCAGCACGAAACAGCTGGATCCCATGGCACGTCTCTTTCTAGCTTTTTGAGGATTCTCTGCACTGTTTTCCACAGTGGTGATAGTAATTCATGTTCCCACCAACAGCGAATGAGGGTTTCCCTCCTGAAGCACAGATTCAATTAACATATGCCCTCCTGGACTGAAGCAGAACTTGACCATTTCCATTTGAAAGACATGGGGTCGAAAAAAAAAAAAAAAAAAAAA
>JAJEJO010003279.1:0-22712 GCA_020662805.1 Glaucomys volans | reverse complement strand
CCACGTACCCGTGGGGACTTCCGAAAAGTGACCTTGGATAGTTTCATCATTGGGTGACGGTCATGTGACTGTCGTGCCTGCACTTCACATATCTAGATGCCACTCACTTGATGCTAGGCTCGTCTGGAGATGAGATGCCGTGGGCAGGAGGGGTGGGAGGCTGCGGCCGGTGACATGGCCTGGGCTGCACGGTCAGCTCATTCCACAGCCCAGCACAGCAAATACACCCTCCAGCAGCGCGGCCACAGATCACCCTCCGTCACGGAGGCTCAGTGACACTCTCCTACGCGGGCAGGCAGTGTGCTGGGGACCCCCGTTTGCACAGGAGAATTCTGTACCGAGTCCCAGTTTCTCCCCTTGGTGGCTCATGACACACCAGAGATGCATGCGTAACGTGTTGAGCCGGGATGTTGTGACGGCCCTGATGTCCACAGGTGGCAGGACTTCTTCAGTTCCATTTTAATCTTAGGGGCCCCCATCACGTGTGGTCTCTTGGTCTGCTGTTGACCAAATTGTCATTAAGCAGGTGTGAAATCATATCACACTCGACACACGAGCATCAGGTATGCATGCAAGGTGTGTATGTGATGCAGTGATTGTAATTAGAGTAACGCGTGCTCAGTACGATGCTGGTATTATCTGTGTGTATGAACAATTAGTATTACATATGTATAAATTTAATAGTGCAAAACAATTAGTGATAGTTATTAACTATAATACAATTATAAGCATTAAACATAATTTATATTATTAGAGAAACAAAGGCTGGGAGACACTCTCAGCGCACCTATCCCAGGCCTTGGGTTCTCCATCAGCTCACTGAAGCCCAGGGGTCCTTAGAAGACCTTCGGTGGTCTTTTAAAGTAAACGGCGCTCAGCGTTCCGCACTTGCAGCGCTTTCCCTCTCTCTGCAAGAAACCTGTGCTCTCCCTTCCCAGGTCCCAGGTAAGTGCGGGATCAGCAGCTCATTCATCCTCACTCTCCTGCATGCCTGGCAATCGGTGCAGGCTCGATAAACATTTGTGGAAGACAGAATGAATTTTCAATAAAAAGGATTTTGCCATTTACCTGCAGACCCGGGACATAAGCGAGCCAGACAGTCCTGGCTCTGCAGCCCAGCAGCGGGCAGCCGCGGGGACCGGCTTGATTGACTCTCCTTCCCTCTTTGGAACGTGAGACTTGGACACCAGGTCCCTGCTTCTCTCTGTGCCATCGACACAGCAGCAGTAGCAGCCGGGGTTCCCAGGACCTAACACGGGCCAGCTACTGTACCAAAGGGCGTCCTGAGACCCTGAAACCACCTGTAGATAAAGGATCTTTTGCTTCCCATTTATACCTAAAAATGGGGACTCAGGGAGGGAAGGAACTTGTCTGAAGTTACGTGGTTGCAGGATAAAGCCAGGGACCCCTGACTCCAAGGCCTCTCTGCTGGCAGTCTGGCGAAGTGCTTGATGCTGACGTGGAAACTCAAGTCCCAGAGACTGGGCCTGGCCTGGAAGGCCTCCTGGGTCCACTCTGGACGGCTCTGCCTCGGGGTGACGCGGTGGACAGACTTTCAGCTGGGGCTGCTGGTTTCTCCTCAAACACAGCACAGACAGCAGGAAATCCAGGGACAGCAGTCACAGGGAGATGTTTTGGGTCACTGAGATATGGCTCTTGACAAGAGACTGGCAGTTCAAAGCAGGATCCTATTCCAGAAAAGCCAGGTGCAGACACAACCGATGATAGGAGCAAATGCGTTTCCACGAAAGGCTTAGTGAACTGCTTGGTCCACATTAAGGACTGAATGAGCGTCAGTTTGGGGCAGTAACTGTTGGAATTGGGACAAAGCCTGACCAAAATTCAGTTCACCCAGTAAATGGGAATTGAAGATAGATGATCCTATTGATGTGCTGAGCTGAGATTCAGGATTCAGCATCAAAGGAGACGAATCAGGAGACAGGCTGGATGGTTTCTAGAAGGGTCTCTATAATGTAGGTATCATGCATCTCTCAGCCTCATTTCTCATCAAATGCAAGAACTTTAGCTTTGATCACAGGGGAAAACACCCAGTTCTTTCAAAGTGCCACCCCGTCTCTGACCGCAGGATCTTTGCTCATGCTGCTGTTCTTACCTACTACGCTCTAAGAATCAGTTGGCCTTTCTTTTCCTTTGTGTTGTTTGTTGCTGCAAAGCTCTTGTCCTACATGTGACACTCGCTGTAACAAATGGTACTGAGAATAACACATTTAAGGGATGTGTGGCCAAGCTGGAGCAGGTGGGGGAGTGAAGAGTGGGGCTGAAACTTTTCAGTTGCTCTAATTACAAGTGTGAACAACTATTTTTGTTTTTTGTTTTGGGTACTTGGGATCGAACTCAGGGGCACCCCACCACTGAGCCACATCCCCAGCCTATTTTGCATTTTATTTAGAGACAGGGTCTCACTGAGTTGCTTAGCGCCTTCCCCTTGCTGAGGCTGGCTTTGAACTCACGATCCTCCTGCCTCAGCCTCCTGGGCTGCTGGGATTTTTGTTTTTAATGCAAAAGGGCAATAGACATGTTCTTTGGGGAGACCTGGTGGATGGTGTCTTGTTTATTTATTTATTTTTTATTCATTACATTAATCGGGGCATCTCTGTGTGGGGGGCCAGGACCAGCATCATCCCCATCCAGGGGATGTGGGAATGCGGTTTCCCAGGTCCACCCAGACCTGTGGTCTCAGAAACTCTCAGGGGGTTTGGGGGTCACAGCATGAGTTTTAACAAGCTCTCTAGGGGACCCCGATGCAGCTGAGCTGAGAGCCACCAGGCGAGTCCTCCTGAGTGCTACGTGCGTGGGAACACATGACGGGCCTCCGTGAGGCTCAGGGTGATGGGTGCAGGGGGCGAGCTGCAGCCCACAGGGCCTGGCTGTCAGCTCTCTGGGGACACTGAGGGGCGGCCTCCATCAGGCTTCCTTCCTGCCTCACTGTGACACTCCCTTCCTCCTTGGCTGACTGCGGGTGACGTCACACCCCTGAGGTTCCGTGGGTGGGATCCTGGAGACCAGGGCGTGACTCACGTGGCCTCGTGTGACTCAGAGACACAGAGGAGAAAACCAGCCTCTCCCCAGTGGCAGGGTCTGCAGCTGCTGGTGCTCGGGGCTGCTTAACCAGAGGCCACCGCCCCTGGGCACCACATTCCCAAGCCAGTCACAGCTCTGCCCGTCACTCAACTACCAACATGACTCTTTAAACAGTGTTCTCTCCCGGGCTGCTCAGAGCTCCCTGCAGAGGCTCTGGGTTAGGAAGAAGGCTGCAAAGCTGTGAAGAAGGTAGGCTGGTGCATCCCACCTCACCTGCGCAGGGTTCGATGGGCTCCACAGATCATTCAGTTTCCCCCACAATCTGCATGGGGTCCTGGTTCACTGTCATTTTCCAGAGGAAGGAATGACAGAGAAGCACAGAGAAGTTAAGTAACTGCCCAAGGTCACACAGCAACAAAATTTGAACCCATGTAGTCTGGCTTCAGCTTCCATAAACTTGACCACTGCCCCATGCCAAGGACAGTAATGGATCCGAAGGTCACACAGAGAGAAGGAAGTGGGACCATCTCCTTCTGGCTGGTGACTCCTTGTCAAGCACTGTGTGACCACTTGGCATGCAGTTCATGCGCCCCTCCCATCATCAGGCTCAGAGAGACACACGCACTCCCTCCAGGTCACACCAAGTGCATTCCCTCCAGGTCACACCAAGTGCCCTTCCTCGAGGCCATCCTGAAGTCATTGGAAATTGAGGCTCAGAAGTCTAAGCACATGACCTGGAAGGGGCAGGCTTTGACCCCCAGCATCCCTGGTGATAGCCCATGGCCTCCATGCAGCGGGAGCTGATGGGAGACTGCCGTGCCAGCGGAAGGCCCAGTCCCGTCCTCGGGCTGCTGGACCCGCTGCCTAGCTGACTTTGGGCAAGCTGAGCTGGCTGGCCGCAGATTCCTGCTCTCTAGGTCAGGGACAATAACAGCGCCTCCCTGAGGTGAGTGGGTCACAGGTGATGCCATCCACCCCAGGCCGACTCAGCCACGAGCTCAATGCTGGGTCTTCCAAACCACCTCTCCCAGGAAGTCTTCCTGGAGCGGCCTGGAAGAGCTGACCTCTTCAGCTTGGCCTCCAGACTCTCCCACGCTACCCACCATCTTTCCTCCGTGCTGAGATCTTTCCCCTCTCCCGCCCTCTCCTCCTGTTCCTTCTCTGCTCGCCTCCTTCCCCTTTCTCCTTCTCTCCATTTTTAAAATCTCTTCTTTTTGCATCTCCCACTAGGCTGTAAGCTCCTTAAGCAAGGACCATCTTATTCCCTCCGTATCCCTAGCCTTTGGTCTACTGCATGGGTCCTAGCAACTGTGGGTTAAGGCAGGAAATAGTCACATTTGCTGATCAAAAAGCAAGGTGATCAAGAAGATCACCCTCAGGGGCTGGGGATATAGCTCAGTTGGTAGAGTGCTTGCCTCCCAAGCACAAGGCCCTGGGTTCAATCCCCAGCACCTCAACAGAGCTGAAATGGGTGGGTGCATGTTCTTTCCAGAAGCTCAGGGGCTCCTTCCTTTGTCCCCTGGCCAGATGTAACAGGCTCTGCCCACGAGCACATCCCTTTGGTGGCACAATTACAACTTCATATTAACAATGGGGGAACCATACGCACAAGTCTAGGAGCAGGAGTTTCCTGGTTTTCTTTCTAACCATGGACATGGAGTGGAGAGGAGGGTGGGAAGAAGGTAGTGACCGAAGAAAGAATACCAGAAGAATGTTGGGATGAGACGGATGTGGACACAGATCCACCAGAGGCTTAGGCAGTGGCCCTTGGCAGTGGTGCCCCCTGGGAAGGTTTGCAGAGGCCCCCCAGCTGGGCTGAGGCAGGCCTGCCCCTCTCCTCGTCCCGGCCCCCATGCCACCTTCCCATGACCTGGTCACCGTGGCAGGGCTTCCATGAGGGGTTGGCAACAATGACTCCCACTCCTCAGCACGAGCTGGGCCCCTCCAGGCCTGCGACACGCGGCCAGTTCCCCACAGCTGGGCTTCCCAGGGACCAGTCTCCCCGAGCGCGGGAGACAGCTTCAGATGCAGGGTGGGAGGAAGTGACCCTCGCAGAGCCTCCTGGGGGGGTTACAGGAGTCGGGGCTATGGGGTGACGCTCAGGGCTGCTCCTGCTGAGACGGAGGTGGGTCTGGCCTCACCTCATGGCGTGCCCGACGGCAGGCCAGCCTGGAGTATTTTCGATTGAGCAGTAAGGAGAGGGAGCCCTGATAAGGGGTGGCGTCCCCTCTCTCAGAACCAGACCAAACAGGGTGACTCTGAAGGGACCCTGGTACACAGGAGCAGAAACCCTGTCCCCATCCTGCCTCTGCTTGCCCGCGTGCTCCAGAGTCCCTCACACAAACGGGAAAGGCCACAGCAACCCCCAAGGGCCCGTCTAAGGCAGTGCGGCCTTTGGGAAGGGCTTCGCCACACCACTCGTTATCTCTCTGAGCCTCAAGGATCCCACGAATAAAATGGAGAAAGGGCAGGTGGGCTGCTCACACGCAGTGGCCTAGTGTGCTCAGCACGGGGCCACGTACACAGCAGGTGCTCAGCACGTTGTTAGGGCTCTTGTTCTTCTCACTCCAAAGACCACTCCATTGGGGGTTAGGATCTTTTTTTTTTTTTTTTAACCAGGGATTGAACTCAGGGGCACTCGGGGCCTGGTTTGGTCCCAGTGTCTACTAATTCCAGGTTAAGTGGCTTTTCCTCAGGCCCTCTGGGATCGATGCTTGCCAACTGCAGGACAGGCAGTTGGGCTGGAAGGGCTCAATCTGTAACTATGGCCACCGCCCCCCGCCCAGTGCCCTACCGCAGTTTTGTGTGAATTGTAGAGAAGGCCCTGAACCTCCTGGTAGGCAAAGCCATGGGTCTACCCAGTGGGAGTGTGGCCATCCCCTGCTCACCCTATGGCTTGGGTGTTTTGTGCAGTGGACAGGCTGCCCAGTGGCACATGGCACCTCTACCCACCGATCCTGTGTCCCTCATCAGCAATGCTCCCAGTGATAGATGCCATGTGTGGCCATTAGATGGCCCACAGCCACACACTGCTCCCGTCCTGAGAACTGGACTCCAACAAAGGTGTGGCCGGGGTCCTGGCTGGCCAGCAGTACCCCCCACCAGATGGCTGAGTCCCCTTCTCTGAGCTCCGAATCACAGGTCAGAGTCACTTCCAGGCTGGCTACCTTCCCGGAGTGCATCTGGGTAGATTTCCTGGAGGACAACATTTACATAGTGGGAAGCCGGATTCACATTTCCAGCCAAATGATCATTTGTACCCAGTTTGGAGCTGTGGTTTTGAGAAATGCATCTCTTTCAACCAAAAAAAAAAAAAAAAAAAAAAAACCCTAAAAATAACCAAACCAAAAATAATTGAACCGCTGTTAGGTAGGGTGACCATTTGGACCACACAACTTATTGTCTAAATCGGGACTGTCTGAATTGGAAAAGGAAGCTATTATTAATCTTCCTTGGTCAACAGGCGTCAACCTGAGTGTCCTGGGTAGAGTGGGTCACACAGTCACTCTAATAGGAAGTCAAGGAAAATAATTTATCGGGAGGCCAGGAGGGAAGAGATCAGTGAGATGTGGATCTACTGCACGTCATGTGAGGGACCACGACCTGGTTAGCCGGTGACCGAGTCTACGACACAGGGATGACTCACCTCATCAGGTTACATGAGAGTCAGACGGGGAGTCGTGCACAGCACCCACACAGTGCTTAGGCCTGGAGCTCTCGTCGTCCCTCCTCCAGCCTGGCACAGCACGGGAACAGTGCACTGACCTGCAACAGTGCCGGGTACACAGCCGGTGCCCTTCCTCCAGTGACTATTTCTCCACTCAGTTGGTCTTCATGCCTCTCCGAGCCTCTGCCCTCGACCAAAGCATGGCTTCCCCAGGGCTCTCGCAGGCCCTGCAGCCTGACCCTGAGGTCAACACCTTCTGAGTGAGCAACAGTTTCTGGAGGAAGCACCCACCCTGGGTGGGCTACTTAAACCCCACAGGCCGTGCTCCTTCCAGCCCTCCAGAGATCAGACGTCAGGACTCTCTCTGTGCCAGTGAATCCCCAGGCTGAGGTTCTGAGCCAGGTGGGTCAGAGCCACCACAGCTGGAAGGTGACTTCTGGCTCAGAGGTGTTTACAGGTCAGTCCTGTAGGGAATGGACAGGCACCGGCCAGGTCTGCAGATGGGGTTCCCACGGGGATGCTGGCCCTGTTCACCACATCCTTTCCACCTCTCTGGCCTCAGACCTGCTCTCTTGGCAGGTAGCAGCCTGCCCTCGGCCCTCCCTCCTGCCATGAGTAACCTGCAAGTTTCACTGGCTTTCTTCGTGGGTGGATGAGAGTGAAATTATTTCACGCTCAATGTTGTTTACCAAGCCGGCTCCTACTTAAACGATGACACCAAGAATTTGTTTTTCGTCACCTCTACCTGCAGCGCCAGCGCAGCATGGCTCACCACAGGTGTTGAGGAAACACGGAGATGGCCTCAATGGAGGACTGACCATCTCGCCACACCTTTTCCTTCTTTGAGCTTTTGGGAAGGCAACGCTCTGTTCCCTTCTGGCACCCCCTCCCCATCCCCTGAAGCTCAATGTGACTTGTGAACATCATCTGCCAGGCCTATAGATAATGTGCCGTGACCTGTGCACCTACCTGTTGCCACACGCTGGGGGAGGTCCCAGGGAGACCAACCGCGTGGCATGTTCTGGAGGGAGGTCCCTGTGAAGCACCCTGGTACCACTGACTAGCCAGCTGGATTTGGGCGACTTGCTGAAATGTTCAGACCTGAGTTTCGGCACCGTGAGGCCCGTGTGAGGGCTGAAGGGAGGGATCCTGTGGAGGGCCCACACTGCCTGGCCCGGCGGGGTTGACGGGAAGGACTGGGGCTCCCTTTCTCTCTCTCCACCAGACATGGCCCAGGAAAGTCCCACCCAGGGGCCAAGAAGGGAGAGCCACGAGGAGCACCGGAAGGACAGACACGGAGATGCTCAGGACCTGAAAATGTTCTTGGGTCGTCCACTCTGTCCCCCTCCCTGGTGCGGAGGAAGTGCCTGACTCGGCCCCCCTGCAATATTCCCAGAATGGAAACCCATGAAATGGGATGGAGGGCTGGTTGCCTCCGGGCTACCCCTTTCTCTCTGGGGGCAACTCCCAGTGTTCGGCAGGTCTTCCTTGAGTTCGGGCCTACCTTGCTCCAAGAAAACATGGCGCCCAAGGGGGTAGCCTTGAATGTCCCATGGCCCTCGTTACTCTGCTGGTGCTCCCAACACTCTCTCCTCTTTTCCAGTTGGAGTATGTTCAACCCTCTAACTCTCTGGCAAACAGAACCATGTCCAGTGGACAGTGACCTGGGGGACGATAATCCTCTCACAAGTGGCACGGTGGGGCCACCTCCCTCTACTTGAACATCAGCGCTTCCAGAAACTTCTGTGTTCACAGCCTACTCTTGTGTTGGGGTAGCATACATGAATGGATCGAAAAGGGCAGCCATGCTGGTGTCCACGACAACAGGATTCAAGCAAGTCACTCAGTCTCAGCTTCCATCTGCTTCCTCAGGCTCTTGGCGTGACTGAGAGCAATTATTTCGCCCAAGCCCAGCACAGACTCTGAACATATTAGCAAGTTCCCCGAAACACTTCAACCCTGGAGAATTGAAGGCCACGGTGCGCAGTCGAGGACCTAGGCTGAGCACTGAGCTCTGTGGGAAGCATCACTGTGAGAGCCGCTAGCAGCCATTCCTGCCCCTGTGAAGAAGAGAATTCCAAAAATACAGAAGAGCACAAAAATGTCCTCATGATCACGCTGTATTTCCGAGATAAACACTCTACGACAATGGGCTTGTTTTTTCCCAGTAGTTTTCTAATAGGTATCACCAATGTATCTGGTTATCCAATGCCCCTGATTATTTTCTTTTCTTTTGAGCTTATGTTGTATTTTCGTGGGCTGCGGAAAAGTTCCAATGCCATTGATTCTGAGTGACTGCAGAATATTTAATTGGATGGCTGAGCTATAATTCCTTTTAATCAATTCATGTCTTACGGGAAATCATGATGTTTTATTTCAGCGAGCATCTTTGTGCAAAGATCTTTGGAGGCTGCAGAAGGCAGAGTCTAAATCTGTTCTATGTATGACTGCATCTTCTGTGTCCGGCACATTGTTGGACAAACTGCAGATGTCCAGCACTGGACACGAGCTGTCTGATGCTCTTATTTCTTTAGATGATATTGCCAGGAGTTGGGGCTTATTATGGTTTAGATCTGGACTGTCCCCCAAGGTCCCCTGTGTTGAGGCATGGTCCCCAATGAAGCAATGATCAAAGATGTGACTTTGGGGCAGTCATTGGATCATGAGGGCTCTGATCTCAGCAGTGGATCAGTCCACTGAGAGCTGACTGGCCATGGGGAGGTGGTGGGGCATGCGTGGGGGGACGTAGGGAACTGGGGGTGTGCTCTGAAAGGCTGTTTCTTGTCCCTGGCCCCCTCTGCACCCAAATCCGCTATGGCCACCCTGAGGTGAACAGCTCTGCCCTGCCACGCCCTTCCACCACGTTCTGCCTCATCTTAGGCCCTAAGCAATGGAGCTGGCCGATCATGGACTGAAACCTCTGAAACTAGAAGTCAAAATAAATCTTTATTCCTCTAAGTTATTTTTTTTTCAGATATTTGTCCACACAGCGATAAGCTGACTAGCACAAGGTTGCATCCTGTACTTCATAGGGCAGTCCCACCAGTATGAAATTATGAGGTCGGAGAGCTCGGTAAAGTGCTCAGGAGAAGACTTGGGGCATTAAGGCAGCAATTTCAGCCCTGTGATCCACAGGAGTAAAGCAGAGCCCAGAGAGGGCTATTTCTACTTTGAAGAGTACCCTTTGGTATGGGGAAATCAAACATGGTCACTGGCTTAATGGCTTACAAGCTGTTTTAAATAATGAAATCGTGTCTAAATGTGGCTCACATTTTGATGATAACATGCTCATTTATTAATTCCACATACTTAATGTATCCTCCCTGTGTAATTAAGAAACTCATTATCATTACACAGATGCTGTCTTCCTACAACAGGTGAAGTTCTTCAATTTAATTTATCCAACCATTGTCAAGCACCCACTCCATTCCAGAGCCTCTCTGCTTGAGGCACAGAAGTGTCTGAGACCCACCCTAACTTCACAAAGATCTGCTTAGCACACAGGAAGATTGGTTGGTAATTGCAGGATGTTAGTGGTGGTAACTGGAATGTTAGCGCCCCCGCCACATGAAGGCCGTTGGGACATACTGTTGGATGGATGATGGATGGGTGGGTAGATGGGTGGAAGGTTGGGCGGGTAGATGGATGGATGGATGGTTGGATAAGTGGATGGAATCTGGTGAGAGCAAGATTAGAAAGACAATGGAGACAGCATAGAGGTAGAGGAGCAGGGTGGGCTTCCGAGAGGAGCTTATTCATTCACTTAAATGATGCATCGAAGTTTTCCAGATAGAAAAACAAAGGGAGCTACAAGGACCCTTAGGTTGGAAAGTTCACAGTTCCAAGGGGAGGGACAGAAAGGCGTGGCTGGGGATGGAAAGGCTGGTGGAGTGCATTACAAGGAGGTCTGTTTGTAGTAACTTTTGACTGATCACACTTATTCAAGGGTTTGAGTTTCCCCAAAAGTAGGTTCTAAGATAAAAATTTGGGTTTATGTTTTTTATTTGGGAATGGATCTCAGGAAGTAAGATGTAGGAGTAAAGTCATGAAGCTGAGAAGAGGGGAAAGCCTATAAACAGCTTGCTCCAGTGAAAAACAGACTCAGTTCTAGTGAGTCCGCAAGACCATATAAAACAAGCCTAATGCTTCTCCCACTGAGGAAGAGGAGGCTCTGCACTTGATCCCCAGACTCTCATCCTGCCCGGGCCGTGAGGTGCTCCTGGGGACATTAGCTCCAGGGTACCTCCAGCCTGCCCCGAGCATGGGCCAAGTTGCAAACCAAGAACCAAGCTCAGCAGAGCAGCAGCTGTCTGCTGGTATCAGCTGAGACTGTGCACTGATCTCAGGGACGGGCATATGAATGTCTCTGCTTCCAAGCAACAGGGTCGGTCGCTGCAAGCAAACTCTGCAACTTGACAAGGAGACGCATCCCAGGCCAATGGCTTAATCCATTGGCAGTCCCTACCCAGTGAGGGCTGAGTCCTGAAGCCTGCAAGGGGCTTCATTCCTGCTTTTCCTGTAACTGGCTCCTGTCTGCCTCAGGGCCACCCACCCAGTGAGGACAGCTTTGATAATTCAGTCTGTAGTAGGTCTCTGTTATTCTGTGTGTAACAACCTGATCCCTTCCTCCATTGCATATAATAAATGTGTTCATTACATGTGTGTATGTGTGGACATGTCTGTGTGGATATGTTATCTACACACACATATGTAATATGCGTATATGAATATGTCCTTTTTGCCTTTGGCTTCTTATCCCTGAGGACAGAGGCTGTTGTCTGTCTGCTGTCCAGAGCTGCCCAGCACATAGCAAGTGTTCCAAAAGGTGTACAGGGTGGTTTTGGAAAGTTTGCCACCTGCCTCATGAGCTTTCTGGCAGGATGGGGGAAGCCAGGGGACATCCACTCACTCTCCTCCCAACAGGCCTAGGCCTCCCAATCTCATTTGTCCACACCATGGGGTCATGTGGTTGGGGAAGAGCCCGGCGCCAGGGAACTCAGGTCTTGGAACTGAACACACAGCCTTTCTCTCACCATGGGGACAGGCTCCCTAGAACAGGGCTCCCTTCAGTTGCTCTCCTGAGGCTTAACATACTTGCCCGTCTTAACGCATTCCTAACGGGATGCGTGCCCCTGATTACTTCAGGTCTGGACTGAATTAGTCCTTTGGAAAGTTCAGCACTTTCTGTGGGAGAACTCAGGGATCCCTGGGAAGTAAGGAGCACTAGATAAAATTTGTATTTGCTGGATCTAACAAGCCTATGGGGACTGACCTTCTGTTGGGGTTCTGGAGGTGAGAGAGGCAATATGACCCTTCTGAGCTGGTGACTTGGTGCTCCACCCCCACCTCCACGAGGTGGCCTCCCACTATTCAACTGCTTCTAGAGGCCAAGAGAACCCCATATGCCATCAGAAAAGACAGCCTGTAGCAAGGATGCTGAGCTGCTCCAAAAATAGGTGCGGGGTCAGAGCCATGAGCAGATGGGGACACCTGTACCTGCTGTCTCCGTCCATGTTTCCAGGCCTATAATTGTGGTTTAAAACACTGATGTTGAGAAATACTCATCTGGGTGTGGATTTTACCTCCAACTTCGCCAGCTGTGTGAATTTGTATAACTGGTTTCACTTCAATAAGTCTCAATTTTTCAAATCTCAAAGTGGGTTGATGGCCATAGTCTATACTTCATAAAGCTGTTGTGAGCATAAAGGAAACAATGAAGGCAAAGCTCTTGGCAGTGCGCTTGTGAAAAATTGAGCGTGGAAGAATACACTGCATGCTTAATTTTACATATATATGGTGCATATAAATTTACCCAGTAAATTTTGAAAATTGCTACTTGGTATCATCTTTAAATTCATTCATCCATCAATTCAACCCTTCAAAGAGTTATGAATACAAATTAGTGGAGCTGGGAGTGTGAAGAGTGGAGGGGGAAGCCAGCATTGAGGGGGGACTCGGGCCCTCCTGATGTTCCCTTGCCACCTATCTCACTTATCACCCCTGCCCCTTGGGCTTGCTGGGCCCAATGCTTGCAGCTGTCCCTAAGTCTCCTTCTGTCCTGGGCTTCTGTGCCAGCATCCTGGCTGCCTGGAGAACTCCTGTCTATCCTTCAGAGCTCCGCTAACCTCTCCATCCCAGGCAATCATCTCTCCCTGAATTGCTTCTGATGGTTCGTTATTGCAGACTCCTCATGTTTCCTGCTTGTTGTTTTCCTCCGGAGAGCTGGGAACCACGAGAGGGCAGGGGCTGTGTCTTAGCCATCTTTATCTGCAGGGCCTCATCTGGGGCCATGCCAAGAAGGCACACATCCACATGACTGCATTTCATCTGACCCTTAAACTGAGGTCATTCAGGCCCAGAAAGAGTTTCTAATGTTTGCCCTTAAAACAGCCATCAGCTGGATTTCAGGGCCTTTGGCAGCTTCCGTTGATGGATGCAAGCATGGGTACCACTACATCTTTGAGTAAAGTGAAGACTTATCCTTGCAGGAGATGAGACTCCTTTTATAACCACACCCCAACCCTGCACTGAGCTCAGATCATCTTCCGAGGACAACAACTTCCAGGCTCCTCTGACCATGCACAAAGTCCCCGCTTTCCTCTTCTTGGACTAATAACAGAGCCCAGCTCTGAAAAGAAGGGGGTCCAGAAGATGGGGCAACAGCTTGATGGTGCTTTCAGTCAACTCCGCCATGGAGGGCGTTCTTGTGCACCTGCCAAAGCTTGATTTGTTGGAGAGACACCAGGAGGCGATGGTCTGTCCCTCCAGTACCCCAACACGGCCATCAGTCAGTGTGAAAATCTGTCACATGCAGTGGTCAACAAGTGAGGAATCCAGATAGGCACCTGCCCAATGGTGGAGTTCAGTATGAGAATTTCTACCTGCTCACGGGAAACATGCTACTGTTGCATTTGATTTAATGGTTAATTTTTATATCCATGTAGTTTGCTTAAGGTTTAAAGCTAGAGTTGTTGCAAACCCAATTCAACCTGAACATGGACAGAGCAACAAAATTATAAAACAAGGATGCTTACATAGAATATTTGCCTCTTGATATCCATGCCGGACAGTCTAACAGGATCATTTCCAAGGCTATACTTAAAAAGAGCAAGTGTGGACTATAGGCCAGAGCCTTTGCTGACTATGGAATATACAGGAAATGAGGTTGAAAAAGGTTACAAATTGTCAAAGAGCAGGACCAGGCACTGAACCCACATCTGCCAAGCACAGAGCCCTAATCTCCAACCCCGACCACCACAGAAGTAACATGTGGGTTGCTGAATGGCTGTGTGTTTTGTAGGTATTGCAGATCTGGAGTATTTCTCCTGCCTTGGAAGACTGAATTGCATGCTGCAAGGTGGGGAAGAGACATGAATGCCAAACAGAATTTATAGACAAAAAAGAGAACAGAAGATAAACAGTACCCCAACACTTCTTAAGGGCTGACTCTTCTGCTACTTTACACTAGGAATGTTATCAAAACTCTAAATACTGGCTTCATGTCCAGCATGAAATTGGACTTTCCACCAGCTGGGACCAGACAGGCCAGGCAGGTGAAGATCTCAGAGGAGAAGATGTCGTAAGTTTGGTTTGGAAAAAAAAAATTAGAAGACTCATTCACATGTGACAGATGGGAACCATTCTATAAAACCTTCCTGTTCACCCCAATAAACTAGGTTGCCCCTCTGCTTATATTAGCAAACACCAAAATGTGTGCAAGGTAATTATTCTATTGCCTATTAACTCCGAAGTACAACATGATTTGGTATAATTATAGGCACGATGCCAACATGTCCTTATCTATGTCATTAAAACTCATGGGCATCTATGGAGGGAGGCGTAACTACGCCAGTGTTACACAAAGGGAAACTGAGTCTGGGAGAAATGAAACAACTTAAGATCATCCAATAAGGTGCTCAAGTCTGGGATAGAAGTGCAGCTGTTTTACTTCAAAGGCTCTTAACTTCCGTGCCATAATGAAGATAAGCTAACGTATGCTAATGGGGAGGAGAGATGGACATGGATGTCAGTACATTCTTTAAACTTACACTCAGTGTGCTTTCCGTGTTACAAAGCGCCACCACACTGTGACGGTGGTACCCAACTCCTCCTGAACTTCTCCTGTGCTGGGTTCCCTTCTCAGAGCTCTGTAACTGCGGTTCTCAAACTTGAACATGCACTGGAGTCTCCTGGATGGCTCACCAAGACACAGATTGTGGGTCCCTCCAAGAGTTCCTGATTCTGCAGTAGGTCTGGGGAGGGGCATTTCCAACAAGTTCACAGCTGATGTGATTGGTCCTGCTTTCTGTGTGTAGTAACTTGCATAACCCTTGAACATGGGAAGCCTCGTTATGAAGATAAAGGAACCGAGGTCCAGAGAGGTTAATCAACCTGACCAAGTAGCGAGAAATGCTTCTGTAATCTTTTATTTGTGTCTCTTTTCTTTAAGCTGAGTCCAGAATAACTTTTCTTCTCTTTAGGGGGCTCAAGTCAGAGACCAGGTTGCTTGGATAGCAGCGTAGTGTGAATTTATTCTGATGTTTTTGTTGGCATATATCCTGGGTTTAATAATACACTGGGGAAGCCCAAAGGGTTTAGGAGGAAAGCAGTGTTCATCAGCTTCCGGGTCCAACTGCTATTTGACCCATTAGCATTTATAAATGTCTTCTGGGCACTTGGCACAGATGTGAACAGGTGGAGGACTCCTGGAATGGAGAAGGTAGGTTTTCTAAACTAAGTGAGCCTAGGGATGTGTAGCAAGGTCTAATCAAGGTTATGATTGGGGAATCCTACCAATGAACCAGGTAGACAGGCAGGTTTTCATGGGTTACAGACAATGAGACCTGATAATCAGAGTGATCATCACAGTAATTATTGTAGTTCAGTGTTATGGTTTGGATGTGAGGTGTCCCCCAAAAGCTCATGTGTGAAACAATGCAAGAATATTCAGAGGTGAAATGATTAGATTATGTGAGCATTGACACAATCAGTGAATTAATCCCTTCACAGGGATAACTGAGTGGTAACTGAAGGAGGGTAGGATGTGTCTGGAAGAGGTGGGTCATGGGGGGCGTGCCTTTGGGGTACACACTTTCTATCTGGTGAGTGGAGTCTCTCTCTGCTGTCTGATCATCATGTGAGCCACTTCCCTCTGCCACACTCTTCCACCATGATGTTCTGCCTCACCTCGAGCTCCAAGGAATGGAGTCTACAGACTAAGACCTCTGAAACTATGAGCCCCCAAATATACTCTTCCTCCTCTACAATTGTTCTGGTCAGGTCTTTCCATCACAATGGTGAAAAAACTGAGTAAAACTTTCGGGTTCTCAGGAAAAGGACTCTGAGTAGAGAGCTGATGCAGTGTTTCTGAGGAGCACTCTCATGAACATTATTGGCAGAGCAGCCAGAGAAGCAGAACTGGAAGGAGAGAGAAGTGGAGCTGGGGTGCACTGGTTGGAGATGCTTCAGCCAATCCCACAAGGATCTCTAATTCCAGGGCATCCTTCAAAGTGGAAGTTTTCATCCAGAAGGTAAAGACAGGCAGCATCACAAAAATATGAAAGGACCACGAATGAAGGCAGATGGGGCCATAGAGATCAGTGGGTCTACCTCATCTCACAGAAACAGTATCTAGTCTAACTCGTCTTGCAGAAGAAACACCAGGTCCACCACTTTCTACAAAAGCAGCTGGTCTATCATCCTACAGAAGAAACACCAGGTCCACCACCTTTATAGAAGTAGCTGGTCTATCTCATTCTACAGGAGAAACACCAAGTCCACCACCTTTTCCAGAAACATCTGGTCCACCTCATCTTATAGAAGAAACACCAGGTCAACCACCTTTACAGAAGCATCTGGTCTACCTCCTCTTACAGAAAAATCAACCTAATTTTACAGGAGAAGTTGAAGTCCAAGGATGGAAAAGGGTTCATCAGGGGTTGCACAATGATGACATCAGATGGAAGGATGGAGCCCTGGATGCCTGAATCTCTGAACACAGCCCCTCCTCCAGTTGTTGAAAGACCCTGGAGAAGGACTCCGGAACACAGCCAGCTCAAAATCACCTGGCTCCCACACTGGCCTGCTCTAATCTAATTACCCTCCCTAAGATCCTTCACATAGGATCTTACAAAAATGTCAACGTCAGCATGGCTGCCCTGTGGTCACACACTAGTCCATCGTGGTCCCTTTCCATGTTCTCCTCTCTCACCATCCTCCATCAGTCCCCGCATGCCCAGGTCCCACAGTGGTGCCCCTTCTTACAAAATTCTGTCCCTTCTCCCTCCACTTCTTTCTCCCCTGTCCCCCACTCATGTGTGGACACCAGTCCCAAGTTTAGTTGCAAAGGAGTCTCTGATTCCCTAGACCAGGGCTTAGGTCCTCAGGTTCCACAACCACAGTGTCCTTGCTCCTGCCTCCAGGGGCAGTCACCACTGCCACAGGAGGAGGCCGGGCTCCTCTGGCAAACCTACACCATGCTGATGAGACCTCAGGCCTCAGGAAGGTGGGAGCAGTCCTGAAGTTGTTCACTGTGGAGCTTCCCCAAGGGCCTGCACTGGACAGGTGTTGAGAGAGAAAGGGAAGAGGGGAGGAAGAAGAGAGAGGAAAAGAAGGAAAGAGAAAACAGAGAGGGAGGAAGAGAGAAAAAATGATACAGAGAAAGAGAAGTGAGGGAGAGACCCAGAGTTGTTAGAAAGACGGACACACAAAGGGACAGAAAGAGGTGGAACAAGGAAAGGGGAAGGCAGACGAGAGAGGCAGAGAGGGACCCAGGAAGTGGGAAGTGAGGGTGGACGGGGGTGTGGGGTGGGGAGAAGGACCCTGGCATGAACAAGGGAGGGCCGGGCTCAGCTTTCATGTCCCCATCCTGTCACATAGCGGAGGGGCCCAGACAGGTTTGGAGCAGGGAGAGAGTGAATGGAAAGGGGAACGCGGCGAGCTTGTCCTGGGTGAGCTGCAGGTGACCCAGTCAGGTCACCAGTGGGAGGCAGGGTGCCTGGGGCTGGGGTCAGCAGCCCCTGGGTGTCAGTGAGGGCGGAGACCACACGCCTCAAATGTGAGGAGGCCACCGCTGGCCACGTCCCACTCACCCCCCTGTGGAGCCGATGCCTCTTCTTAATAAGCCGATAATATTCTGAAAAGCAACTATGGCCTTTCTAGTATGTCGCTGGGGAAGTGGATGGGTCCCCAGGGTCATATAATCTCAGCAGAGACTAGTCTGTGTGTTTGGAGTTTTTGGCATGTGACCAAGAGGCCAGAACTCTGGAGCTAAATTTTCCTTCAAATTTAATTATGTCGGCCGTGTTCAAGGAGGGCGCTGCTGGGGAAGGGAGGTGACCTCAGGTATCCTGCAGAGCGATGAGCAGCGGCTGTCAGGGAAGATCCAGGAAGGGCGGCCTGGCTGCTGGTTTCCACAGCCAGCCCCCGTGACGGCTGTGAGCTGCTCTCTTGCTCCTGGCTATAAATGTCAAAGGATCACTGGGTAATATTTGTTAATCAGATAATGATGATAATGTGACAGCGATGATAATCGTCCTAATAGGAGCTAACATTTGGATCTTCTATGTGCCAGAGCACAAGCTAATCCTGTTGGAAGACCCCCCTCCATAGACCCCGCATAAAAGCTAGGAGATGGCTATTGCACCATTTCTTTTACAAATAAAGAAATGAGGTTCTGGGAAGTTAAGGCTTTGCCAAGGTTGCTCATCTGAACACTGGAGAGGCTGAGCTGACCACCAGGTCTGGACCCTGAGTCCCCCAGCTTTTCTGTATCTTAAATGTCACCTTTTAGCCCTGCTTCTTCTTCCCCCATATGAATTCATTCCACCTGCAAATATTTATCAAGCAACACAGTGGGCTGGGGCCTGGGCTCAGTGGTTGAGAGGGAGTCAGGGATGAAGAGGTGGCACTGTCCCTGCCTTTGTGGCCCAGGTAGCCTGGTGGTTGACCTCTAGGTATCATCTACAATGGCAGGTGCAGTGATGTCAGCCAAAGATCACCCCTCCTCCCAGGGTCACTCGGCTCCTGGACAAGCCACACTGTCCTCAAGCATAGAGAAAGAAGCCTGCCACCAAAGTCCCACAGAGCATAATCCAACTCACCTCACTCCAAGCAGAAACGGGTTCTCCAGCACAGTCCAACACCCAGCATCGTCAAATCCTTCAAAACACAGACTCTGCACTCCAACAATTCCCAAGTCAGCTCTTCCTTTAAATAACTGTGTGACCTGGAGCAAGTTACTTAACCTCTCTGTGTCTCAGGTTCCCCTGTGAGAATGAGGATGTAGTAGAATCTACCTTATAGACAATGTGTGGACATTACTGGGTTCAATCTGTTTCAGCTATTCTCCCCTCAAGGGTTGATATAATCATTCAGCTAATATTGAGTGAATGAATCCTGTCTCGGAGGCCAAATTCAACCTTTATAATATTTATGATGAAGCCAGTTTCTCCAAGCCAATCATGATTTGCTAGAAAGGAGTTAAACGCAACTAGAATAAAGAATAAGTGAGGTTTCCGCAGATTTCCACATAACTTAGAAGCCTTTTTTTCTGAAGATATTTATGTGTTTTTAACTTGCAGAATGTCGCTGGCGTGGGGAATCTAGTCCCTGGCTGCCAGCATTGGAGGCTCCTAGGAGAGAGGTGCGCCCCATCCCCAGCCTGTCTCAGGAGCATGGCGGATGCTTGGGAAGCCAGGGGCTTGCTTCCCAGGGTGGGCAGAAGGAGAAGGAGCGGGTTAGGCATCCGGAGAGTCCCCAGCCTCGGCCCCTCCTGCTGAGGAGACGCAGTTAATCCCTGTCCCTTCGATTATTCATGAAGGACATGATTGTGCCACTTTGTTCTCTTTAAATTTTTAGCAGTTCCATTTCCTGTCATGGTAGACCCTCAGGGGCCGAGTGTCTTGCTGGAGTGACACCTCCCTTGTCCTGGGGCTCGAGATGGGGCCAGGGGGAGAAAGGGAGGAAGGTGCAGGCTTTCTGAGGACACTGCTGTGGGCAGTGCCAGGAGCACTGGCTGGGGAGTCCCCAGCCCTGGAAATGCGGGTGCTGACTGACGCACACTACGGCCTTGAACACCCCCAGGGACCCCTGACCTGGGAAACCGTCAGAGCTCCCTTTCAGGGGGTGCCAATGCTGTTCCAGGTTGACAAGTAACACCTAAGGCTGACACTGGTGTCACCCCCTCTTCACGGATGGGGACACTGAGTCTGAGTGGCTGGGAAGACGGGGTTGGGATTGGACTCAGGATGGCAACTCCAGGGCTCATCCTTACTGTCCCTCTCCCTGTCGCCCTCTCCAGCAGGGAGGGCTTCACAAGGGTCAAGAGAACAAGGTTCATGGCCCAGCGCATGGCTAACAGTGGTGTCTGGCTTCCTTCTGGCTCTGCGGTCCCACTCGGGTGCCTGCTGGCCAGAGCCCTGAAGGGCATGGACCCCGCATAGCTGGGCCATAGGATGGTGGAGGGTATGGTGGGATGAAAGGGGCCTTCACTCACTAGCGTGACTCACCAGTGCAGACCAAAAGATCCAGGAGGGACAGAGTGTTGGCCGGCTTGGGCCAGAGCCCCAAAGACTCCTTAATAGACTGAAATTTACAAACTCGCTGGGATTGACTCTCCCTTGGGATTAACTCAACAACAGGGTCCTCCTTAGCTCAGCAAAATACTCTTCTAGAACATTAAAAAAAGAGAAAGACCTATGACGGCTTTTGGAGTCACAAATATTGGCTGTACTTATTAAGTGTCACGGACCAGGCACAAAAAGAATAACCTAGAGTGCTTCCAGGTTGGGGGATGGGATAAAATAAGCAAACCCACACTTAATAACAACCGCTAGCTCTCCGCGCCTGCTGCCAGCCCACGCTAAGTGCCGCCTAAGCATCTGATCATCTAGCACGCACGGAAACCCTGGAGGAATGGCTTATTATTTCCATTATGTGCACGAGGGAACGGAGAAGTTAAGTAGCTACCCAAGGCAGTGGGCTCTGGACATGGGCTGCTCCAGGGCCCAGGTTTAGCTGTGGCCCTCGGGAGGGCAGAGAGTCAGAGCCAGTCGGGGTGGCGTCAGAATTCGGAGTCACTGAAGATAATGAAGCTTCTTTTCTTCTCCTTGCTCACACTAAGTTCACACAGCAGTGGGGCTGGGATCAGATGGGGTGCAGGAAGAAAGTGCACCTACTCAGGGTCCCAGGCTGAGGGCAGCAGGGTCGTGGTGGAGCTCAATGCCTGCAGGGAACCGGGGAGAGTGATCAAGGAGGATGGTGTGGGAATGGCCAGCGTAGAGTGCTCACGCCAACTGGCCTCTGTCCACGTCCCACTGCCCAGCCTGGGTGGGTGGCCCCAGCTAGATGCAAGGGCTGGGGTAGAGTGCAGACGCAAGGGACGAACAGGGCAGCGCACAGGGCTGGTGATGGTTCTCTATCCTTGCCACGTTCCTCACAGAGGCTGCAAGTCCTTCTGCACAGCTGGTCTAAAGACGAATGGGGGGACATAGCAAGGGTGAGCGGGCAGGGGAAGACCCCGAGGATGTGTGCCACGTGTCCCAGGAAGCAAAGAGCCTGAACTGATCCAAGAACAATGGGAGCTACTGAAGATTACAACCGAGGACGACAAGAGCAGCCTGGAGGGTTGGGAGAGCCATTCTGGCTCCAGGCAAAGAGTGGGAAGAATAAAAAGGGAAAGGCATAGTCAGGAAGCCAGTTGAGTGGCTGTCGCAGAAACCTAGGTGAAAGAGACTGGGACCAGGTGAAAAGCAGCAGCAGAGGGACAGAGAGGCAGGTGGACGGAGATGTCCTGTTATCTGGAATTCCTTACATGAACCCTACTCGCCCCTAAACGTCTCAGAGAAGCTCAGCCCACCTCCACAGCAAGGAAGCCCACTCTCTCATGAATGCCCCCACCTGCACTCTTGTCCAGTTCATCTGCTTATCAGCCTCAGGTGGGGTGCCAGTGCCACTTCCAGGGAAACCTGGTCCCTGATTTTGTCCCCCACCGGAGGCCAGGTCACTTCTGATATGAACACTCACCTCCACTTGCACCTCTTCGACAGCACGTCACGAAGTTGTCCATGTGATTATGCGATTGAAGTGGTCACCTGGGATTGGGAGGACTTCTTGTTGGAAGTCCTCTGTTGAATTCCCAGCGCCTTATGTCTTAAACGGAGTAGGCCCTCACTCCCCATGGGCTGAATGAGTGGATGAACGAATGAATCACAGGATTCGGAAACTCAGAGCAGGCTGGAGCAGAGCTGGCCTGGGACGCACTGGTGCCTTTCATGATCAGCCACGGTTTGATTGTCAGCAAAGTACACTCCTGTGTAAATTGCAGGTGGCCGAGTCTCTGCTGCTGAGACCATGCACCCACCTAGGTGCCTGGACCTTCAACACCCCGAGGATCTGTGCTCGGCCCTGTTCTCAAGGTTTCATGCTAAAACATGAAGTCAGTCATTCAGGGAAGACCACTGGTGCCTGGGCCCTAGAGGATGTGGAGGAGGCCCAGGGGCCCTCTGTAGACTCCCCGCTTCCTTCTGAGTGGCTCCTTCTGTGGGGTTTGAATGACACAGGGAAATCCCTCATCCATAATGAATAGAATTGAATGACTGGGCGCTTCACTCTGGACTTGGCTATGCCCGCCTTTCCCAGAGCTGTGGCCCAGCTCAGGCCACTGCCTCAGAGCAGCGCCCAGCCTGCCTAGCTCCTCCTCCACGTGTCCTCGTGGGGTACCTGTGGAGAAGGCCTCCTCTCCCAGTGCAGATCAGGGACGCTTCATTCAGTCCTTCTGGTGATTTGCAGTTGGAGCCAGATGAGAAGAGCCGGCTGTTTTTAGGGTCTCTCTCCACTGTTCCCTTGGTGAGGAACATGGAAAGGGTGCTATGGCCAGGGGTGGCGGTGAGAAGATTCCAGAAGGTATTCGCCTCAGCCAAGGATCCACTGGCTGAAATAGCATCTTCTGACTGTCTTGTCTCCAGCTCTTTATCTTGAAATTTTTTTTTTTTTTTTTTTTGCG
>JAJEJO010003278.1:1771374-1814195 GCA_020662805.1 Glaucomys volans | reverse complement strand
AATTCAATTTCAGAGACCGTGGGTAAAAGACAAAACATGGGTTACAGCCAGACACTTGGAAGTCTTTGTGGAATTTTTTTTCACTCAGTATTTTCACTTCAGAAAGAATTAAATAAACAAAACTATTAGGAAAACTTGTCCGATTTGTTTTTGCTCTGATTCTAGAACCAACCAGTTTAAAATTTTGGTCAGGTTTCACCATTTCTATGCCTCAGTTTCTCTAATTATAAAATGAGAAGGATTGACCAAGAGACCTCTAAATGATCATCCTGCTTTAGAACCCTGTGAGTCTGTGTTTTTCTTTCTATTATCCAGGAAGTAAAATGGGCAGACACACAATCAATTATGATGAAGTTTAATTTTGGCTGGAAGAAAAAGAAAACCTTTTTGGCTGGAAGAAAAAGAAAAAGAAGAAACCTTCTTTTTCTTTTTCTTCCAGCCCTTTTGCTCAATCAATGCCCTTTTGCTGTACTCTGTAGTAAGTTTGAGTCCCCAAATAAATTAACTCTTCAAACTTTGGCATATTCACAGGTAAGATGGGGATGATTTCATGGTTCTATTAACCTCAGGGCATTGATACAATATTCCAGGGAGCAAGAAGTAGGTTTCAAGGCTGGGTGGTGGCATACGCCAGTTATCCCAGTGGCTTGGGAAGCTGAGGCAGAAGGATTGCAAGTTCAAAGCCAGCCTCAGCAACTTAGTGAGGCTCTTAGCAACTCAGTGAGACCCTGTCTCTAAATAAAACATAAAAAGGGCTGGGGATTGACTCAGTGGTTAAGCATGCTAGGGTTCAATCCCTGGTATCAAAAAACAAAAACAGTTGTTAAGATACTGTCGATTTAAAATTCAATGCAAACATGACATTGTATATGTATACAAAAAATAATTGTATATGTGTTTTCCTTTGACTTGTTGCCTAAGAAATGCAATGGGGAAAAGCATTAAAGCATTTAGGCAGCATATGCATTTATGTCTTCTTTTGACTTAACACTTAAGGACATTACATTACTTAAGCCTTGTTACCTAGTGTTGTATTTATCTTGTAAAGGTCTTCTGTACTTCATTGTTAATCTGAAGCAATTCCTTGAGCTTGGGGTATGCTGGTCAATACAGTTATCTTTTAAATGCCCACTGTCTCAGCTCCTGGAGCTGCATCAGACCTTGGGTCAGTGCTGAGCTCTGGTTGCATTTACCCTCTATAATTATTGCCTTGGAAGATCAGGCTGTCAGCCTGGGCACTGCTGGACAGCAAAGGCAGGGTGGCCTTTGGCAGACACTACAGTTGCCTGGCCCCCCTTCAACTGGAAGGCCTTTCCCTTGTTGGTTGCTTTTTAAAATTTTTTTAAACAGTTCTGTTGGCTTGTTTTTAAGATACAATTAACTATATATTTAAAATATACAATTTAATACATTTTAACTTATGTGTAAGCCTGTGAGAGCATCACCACAATAGAGATGATTTCTTTACTGATCTTGACAAATATTGGGGGTCTTCATCTCTGTGTTCTCCAGCTGGATGATTGTCTCCTTAGAGATTGTGCTGTGGTTTTACACAACCTAAAATATTTGTGATTTGCTTCTTGCTTACACTATATCTATTTTGGATGTCTGGACAATTTCTCTGTATCCTTATTATTTCCACTTCAGGACCTAGAATATCAGTACAGCCACCCTGTGGAATGCTACAAGTAACCACCAAAGGTGAAAGAAAAAAGAATTGTGGGAAAATATGCATTGGCTTTTAAATTTCCAACGTCCACCTGCAAATGACCATCACAGTGTCTCACATTTCGATGCCCGAGAAATTACAAGACCATGCCTGAATATAATGAGGTTGGGAAGTACACACCCACCAATGTTAATAAAGAGATCAAGAGAATGAGAAGCAAATATTGTAGAAAGCTCCACTGTCTACCTCAGTATTTATAACTTTGTCTTATGATTTAAATTTTTGTTCTTTATTTTAAGGAGGATACGCTTCTTGGCCTGTAAACAGCCCTTAGATCTGACAAGATGAAAGGACTCGGGGTCACTGTGTGTGCATCACCATCTCATCTCTGGAACACTATGTGGGAGAAATAAGTTACTATCTTGCTTAAGCTTCTGTATTTTGGGATGTCTTGGTTAAAGTAAAATAGTAACACAGTAGTTGCTGACCTGGTTAATTTTTTTTAAATATTTTTTTTAGTTGTAGATGGACACAATATCTTTATTTTATTTTTTTATTTATTTGCTGTGTGGTTGAGGATAGAACCCAGTGCCCCACACATGCTAGGCAAGTGCTCTATCCTGAGCCACAAGGCCAGCCACCCTGGTTAATTATTACTAGCTCCTCTTTTCATACTCAAGTGGTCAGCATTGGGCAACAAATGACACGGACACACTAGCTCTGCACACATGGGAATTATTATTATACCCCGCATTCATTCTTTCACCTCTAGAAATAGTTTGCCCGATGTCATTATTATTCAGCTGTTGTTAAAATAAAGTATTCTCACCTTTGAAAAACCTGAAGGGCAGAGACCAGTGCCTTTTAAATGTTTTGAAAGTGAAACAGGACAAATTCTACAAAGCCTTTGAAGATAAAGGCACAGGATGAAAAAACAGCTCAGCACAATCCATATTCTTGAAAAACACGGCTTTTAGAACCATACTGTCATTGTGGAGTTGCAGTGGCTTTCAACTTGACGATTACCTGCCCATCAAAACCTGAGAAAAACCAACAGCTCCATGGGGACAGCAATGCTGCAGCCCAGGGTTAACTGGAAAGAACAAGAATGAGACCAGCTTTGGTCTGGAAGGAGGGGAGGGTTTTAAGTATCTGATCTCTTTTGAGAACTGAAGTACATGAGTCTTAGCATTTTATGTTTTCTTAAAGATCTTGAGCAGAAGGCAAATATCCTATAATGCAAACCTACAAATCAGAACTGGGAGTTCAATGTTGGAAGGGGTTGGGAAGTGTAGTCCTGCCCTTGCATGGGAGCATCAAGCAAGACTACCACACTTCAGCCTCTCCAGCAAGCACCACCTCACCATCCTCTGCCTTGTGCCCATGAGGGCTAACTAATGTCATTGTGACTTGTATCTTGTTGTGGTCCATCTCTAGGAATCCCATAGAATCCATTTCCAGATTGTTCCCGTGCATGTTCTCTTCTGTTTCCTTCTGATGCCAGTCTCCTACTCCTAAAACCTTTCTCGGAGTGTTCCAGAAGCAGATATGAAGAGAACCTCCCATATTCTCAGCCTCTCTTCTGAATATTACCTTTGCCTTCTTGCTCCGAGGCCTGATTCTCCTTTGAGGACTGTTTTAGTCAGCTCTTTCACTACTGTTGACTAAAGGACCTGATCAGCACAGTTATAGAGGAGGACAATTTATTTGAGGGTTCACGGTTTCAGAGGTCTTAGTCCATAGAAGGTCGGCTTCATTCCTCAGGGTTCGAGGTGAGTCAGAACATCATGGTGGGAGAGGGTGGTGGAGGGAAGCAGCTCACATCATGGTGATCAGGAAGCAGAGAGAGACTCCACTCAACAGATACAAATACATACCCAAAGCCACGCCCCAATTCCCACCTCCTCCAGCCATATCCTAAGCTTCCCTTAATACTCAGTTAATCCCTATCAGGGAGATTAAATCACTGATTGGATTAAGAACCTTACAACCTAATCATTTCTCCTCTGAACCTCCTTGCATTTTCTCACACATAAGCTTTTGGGGGATACCTCACATCCAAGCCATAACAAGGACTCCCCTTGCTTCTCTCAGTGGGTGACATTTCAGCTCCCTGTACATCCCTGTTTCAACCCAGAGGGATACAGTAGTCTTCCTTGTTCCTTGCTATTGCATTCTGAGATCTCCTTCCCTTCTCCCTAAATACCTCTCCAGAATGGAAGCTTTGGCCATTAGACCACACCTACCATTTCCCATCCTTTTCTTGTTACTACATTAAAATTCCTTAGAGATTTTAACATCTGACTTACTATTACTCTTTAAAGTTTCTTCCTTCAGTAAATGATTCTTCTAATTCCTTGGCCTTTCCATTCTTTTATCTCCTTGACTCCAGAGATTCTGTCCTTCTCATACAGAGTAACTCACCCTCACTGATGTTTCTTGGAAATTATTATCAGTTAACTCCGTTCTCTCTTAATATACAACATACAAATCCTGGGGGACACAAACATTTGGACCAAAGCAAAAGATGGTCATTTAATGCTTTCCCAAAGTAAAGCACACCATGGCTTCAACAGGCAAACTCAGCCCACTCTCTGATTTTACTTTAAAAACTGAGAGTTGGATTGGAGGACAATCACACCCATTTGTTTACATACTATCTGTGGTTCCTTTGCCATCTTGCAGAATTAAGATGCAGTGACAGAGACTTGGAGGTCCACAAAGCCCAATATGTTTACTACCTGGTCCTCCATATAAAAGTTACTGATCTCTTCTCTCGTCTATTTATTCTCATTCTCCTGGAAAACAATTTCAAATCACCTTCTTTCTCTTCTCAGTTTGCAACAATACTTCAATTCCCACTTTGAAAGGATGCCTGTGCTTCATATTTTATTTAGAAAAAGGATGCAACAAGCCTAGAAGACCCCTATGTTAACACCATTGCTCTATCTAGTGTTATGTCAATGCAATCAAATATTTGATTTCAATTAACAATTTCTCTTTCATGAATACAGATAAACTTGCATGGTTACCTTTGTTCTAGACGCCTCATAAGCTCAAGTGTGCCTTGGTGCCTATCGCTTTTCCAATTGGATTATCCATTTCCTCATGTCTACTGGGTCATTCTCATGAGCATACAGACACACTATAAAATTCTCCCACCTTCAAAATTTCTTTCTTTGATTTTTAGCTACTCATCCTCTTTTCCAGCTCTCCTTTTCAGAAAAGCTTCTCAAAAGAGGGTCCACCATCTCTATATTCTCTCCTGAATTCATTTCAATCAGATTTTTGTTTTCATGACTCAAATGAAATTTCTCTTCTCAGGGTCACTAAGTGCATCCATCTTGATAAATTTATTGGTCAATATTCACAGTTTTTTTTTTCATACCACCTATTTAACAAAGCAAATCTCCCCATTATTCCTTCAAACTCTATTTTCAATAGGCTTCCAAGACATTATATTCTCTGCTGATTTGCTGATTTTCTTCCTACTTTACTGGCTTACAACTTCCTCTCCCTGACCTCTAAACTTTAGGGTTTACTTCTGGTTTACTTCATAGACCTGTGTGCTCTCTCTGCGATCATTCATCTGGTCCCGTAGCTCTTGGTAACATTGCTAGTTGATGTTCCTCTGAGTTTCAGAATCACATAACCATTTACAGACTTCTTGAAAAGTTGTACTTCCACTCTTACATTGCTGGTGGGAGTGCAAATTGGTACAGCCACTCTGGAAAGCAGTGTGGAGATTCCTTAGAAAACTTGGAATGGATCCACCATTTGACCCTGCTATCCCACTCCTTGGCTTAAAATCCCCAAAGGACTTAAAATCAGATTGCCTCAGTGATGCAGCCACATCAATGTTCATAGCTGCTCAATTCACAATAGCTAGATTATGGAATCAACCTAGATGCCCTTCAGTAGATGAATGGATAAAGAAACTGTGGTATATATACACAATGGAATATTACTCAGCTATAAGGAAGAATAAAATTATGACATTTGTAGGTAAATGGATGATGTTGGAAACTGTTATGCTAAGTGAGATCAGCCAATCACATAAATCCAAAAGCCGAATGGTCTCTCTGATAAATGAATGATGATGCATAATGTGGGGGGGAAAGATGGCAAGAATGGAGGAAAGATAGCTAGCATAGAGGGAAGGGAGGGGTGGGGGCGGGTGGGGGGTAAAATTAATAACAGGGTGTGTGACAGATACCATTGCCCTGTGTAAATGCATGAACGCACAGATGGTGTGACTCTACTTTGTGTACAACCAGTGAAACAATAGCTGTACTCCATTTGTGTTAAAAAAAAAAAAATTAAAAATTTAAAAAAAAAAAAAAGCTGTACTTCCAAAAATCAAACCTCTGACATTCATCTCGCACCAAAACATCATCCCCCCAAGAAGCCCGCCCATCCCATAATTGGCTACTCCTCCCATCTGGTTCCTTTGGCCAAAATGTTTGATTCTTCTGATCCCTGACTTCTCAATTCTGTTCATCCTGAAAGCTAAGTCCTCCCTGTGATTTGGCTCCCAACACCTCTGTGACTCCTCTCTAACTACTCTTCTCCTTGGCTCATGGGTGCCAGGTGGATGTTCTTAATTTGAATGTCTAGACATAGTTTTACTTCAGGGCCACTGTATTTACTCCTCTTCCCTGATATTTCTAACTGCCCTCTCTGCTTTGTTTTTATTTTTAGTGTTTAAAATTGACTCATGTTGTTGATTTTTAAAAAATTATTCCTCTGTTTCCCTCTATCCATTACAATTTAAATTCCATGAAATAAGGAAGTTTTTTAAGGGCAGTATCCTCCCCACCTGCAATAGCCCTTGACTTACAAGTCAAATTTCCATACCCATTTCTTGACTAAAAACTGCATTTCCATTCTTTAAAGACTGTAGAAGTAATCACACATATAAAGATGCAGAAGGAAAGAGAAGGATCAAGTTTTCTCATAGATATTCTCTCTTGTCTGACCCTGAAATGCTAGTAAATACAATTAGTCACAAGGTTGTGCAAGGTGTATTTATGAATTTATAGTCTGTTCAATAAAGTATAAGCTATCAGTTCTGAAAGCTTTTGTTAAGGGACCTGAAGTGGAAAATTGGCTGCCTTGCATATTTTCCTTCTTTTGAATTGTGTTTGAGAAAAATCTCTTATGATTATACTAAATATGTTGTATTGGATTGAGTTGGTTAACAGACTGGTCTGTAGTCTTCTTTTTCTCCCATTTACTAGTTTTAATCCAATAGCTTTATAAGCCATAAAATATTCCATTTTTTTCCTTAAAGTAAAATGGATTATCAAGCACATGCTACTTGGCATGTGCAGGGTCATCTTCCAAAACCTCATGTACATGAAGCCCTCACTACCAAATGATTCAAGGTAACATTTGTTGATCTGTGGTGTGAAGGTATTCACTGAAATAATCTAATCATTTCTGAATACAGATTTTGGTGGGTGGATAGAAGATATAGCCTGAGTCTTTAGTACATTACCATTTTATATCAATTAATTTACTTATTGAATTCATTTCAATTCAATTCTTCCAAATACTTAACTGTGCTTCTACCATGGACCTTATACTCTCATGTGGCATGGGGAATGTGGTAATAAACACATTATAAGTTCATCATTATCATGGAGTTCAAGTTCTATTAAACAAAAATCTAATAAACAAAATGATAAATATCAGGTAGTACTCTGGTTTTGATATGGTTTAAGTGTGTACTCCATGGATTCATTTATTGAAAGCCTGGTCCCCGGTGTGGTGATATGGGAACTAATAGAATCATTAAGAGGTGGGGCCTAGTGGAAGGTCTTTAAGTCTCTGAGGGCGTGGCCTCAGAAGTAAATATTGGTCTGCTGGAGTGAGTTCTCTCACGAACAAGTTGGTACAAAAACCTGAGCCTGACCCCTGAAATTTTCCATAGCTTCCTGTTTCAAGATGTGATCTCTTCCTCCCACCATTGCCCACCACCATGAGGTGCCAGAGCCTGCCCTATGCCATTTGGACCTTCAGCTTTAACTGTAAGCTTTATCAACCTTTCTTCAAAAAGGATGCCTGCCTCCTTTACTACTATTTCATTCTAGTAATGAAAGTCAGACTACTATGGTGATTTTAATAATGCTATACATGAATATAGTGAGGTGATTGATCAGAGAGTTTCTATAGAGTGATCAGTAAAGGCTCTTAAAGAGTTCAGATGAGAAGATGAGACCTAAAAGGCAGGAAATTCACCATAAGAGGAAATAGGGAAGGATTTTTCCTGGCAAAGAGAGCAGTTTGTCCTGGTATAAACACCCTAGGTAGGAATGAATAAACACTGTATGCACCATACAGTTGTGTACATTTATGGCCAAGTAGCAGAGTAGTTAGTTTACATTTGCTTATTCCATAAAAACAAAGTTTGTTGAATGTATATTAATAAAACTAATGGACAATTATTATAGAAATGTGAACAATACAGGAAGATAAAAAAGAGCTAAACAAAATACATATTCCAACCACCAAAAGGAAATCTATTACTCTCTATGAATATGTATTTTTATTCTTATTTCTTTAATATGGTGAGTGTACTTCATGATATGCATTTTCTAAGAGAAATACTCTAATAAACCAGACTCCAACTTTAATGTTCACTCTTATGACAGACTTAGTCAGTAATTCTGAAATTCTGGCAGAAGAACTATTAACTCACATACTAGAATTGGCAATTTTTTCCAATTCTGATTTAATTTTATTTTTGTATATATTAAAAACTTACCTTATGAATACATAATAATAGAAATGAGATTTCTTTAGCATTTCTATCCTCTTCATCTAATACTCATTCAGCCAGAAATAAATTTCACTGGTTTCTGATGAATCCTTCCTGCATTGCCTTTTAAAAAATAAGCATATATGATTTTTAATTCGGCCCTTCTTACACATCAGGGAGTTCGCTAGGCAAACTTTTTTCAACATATAATTTTCACTTTCTAATATATCCTATAAATCATTTCACACCAAATCATAGAGATCTTTTGCATTTCTTTATAGCTGAACAGTTCTCCATGGAACTAGGTAATGATTTATTCTCCACAAGTGAGTCTCCTACAAGTATGTATTTGAAATGTCTCCATTAATTTTCAATTAAAAAATAACACCTCAACAAGTCAAACCATCAATGTACATTTTGGTTTGTATTTTGGAGATACACTTTCAAGATAAGTTCCTGGATGATAGATTTCTGGATGGAAGATTAGAAATACATATAGTTTGGTTTTCTTTCATGTGCCAGCAATGCATGATGTTTTATTTTTCCCATGGCTTCCCCAACAGTATATTATGTACCTTCTGATGCCAATCCCATAGGCATCTTGTATCATTTTTTAAAATAATTTTTTAGATGTTGATGGACCTTTATTTTATTATTTATATGTGGTGCTAATAATGGAACTCAATGTCTCACACATGCTAGGCAAACCCTCTACCTCTGAGCCACAACCCCAGCACCTCTTGTGTCATTTTAATTTGTATTTTACTTATTATGAAGCTGAGCATATTTCCATGTTTAAGAAAAATTGTGAGTCTTTTTAGTGATTTTCTGTTAGTACATAGTTACAAAGATCTGGTAAGATGTTTTGAAGAATTCCTGGGTGATTCAAATTTTATATCAAGGCTGATCTTAGCTTCTGAGCTACATAAAGAACATATCATATAAATGAACTTTATGCAATTAAAGGATATTCTGAATTGAAGAATCCTACACCTATTTATAATTCCAAATGGATCAACATTTTATCTTGATTCACTTGTTATATGGCTGAAAAATGGGAAGAACCACTTACTGAGATGTGAGAGATCTGAGGTTAGCATCAGCTTTACCAACAGGGCTGATATGAGCAACTCATTTATCTTTAATGCCACACCTCTGTTATCTGTAACAAAGGGTTGATGATTCCTGCCTTTCACCACCCAAGAGTATTAAATACAAGAGGATGAAATACAAAGTTTAGTTCAATGCTTCAAACATAGTTGTCAATTACCACAGTATATTTTACTAAGATGTTACATATGAATGCATGTAGAAAAAGTAAAACACAAATTTAAGATAGAACTTCCCTATTTTTCATATCCATATGAAACACAAAGTAAGAAAGTACACACAGTCATTACCAAAGTTTTCCGAATACCATGTCCATTCGTTTGAAATTTTCTTTTTTCCATCAAATTTCAAAGTTGTTCTAGGATCCTGTTTGAGGTCACTGGACACTATATAAGAATTAGGGGTGGAGATGTATCTAACATGGTTTTTCCTCTCATAAGCTTTCTTCTGTTAGGGAAAATAAAGCAAAAGAAAGTTGTTTAAACTATTTCATTATTGTTCTTCCCATATCTTCAATGGAAATTCTTTAGCACAGGATTAAATCAGTTGCTGATACTGATTGGCTAATTAGAATGCATTTAACCCAGTACAAAGCATCTGGCCAATTTGACTGACTCCATTATTTAAGCTGCCAGTTTTATCTTAAAGAAAACTAACAGCCACACTTGGATTGTTAGAGTCCCAAACTTCCAAATGGCTCTTTGGGGACGCATCTACAGTAGATCGAGCCCTGGCATACATATTCAAGTCCAAATTACCTACATAGAAATGGTATCCCAAATCTGTGTACCTTGAACTACAGCAAAACCACCAGGGACAAGCAAATTTGTTGCTAAAAATTGTTAACTCTGATCTGACTGTTCAGAAGAGATGGATGGGACCATGGGAAAGAGAGCAATCTAAAAGACAGGCATTCTTCATGATTGTTTTAATCCCAGGCCAACTCGCAGAGGGCACCAGAATAATGAGCCTCCTCTTTTGCCCAGTCTATCATTTATCTAGCAGAGGGGTTCTGACCAGTGACTAGGGAACAATGCAGACAGACACGCAATTGCATGGTGCATTAAGCAAACCAATATGACCAGAATTAGCTGGAGAGGTGCCCCAGATATCTCCAAATGCATGCTGGAAATTATCACCAAATAACTCTATTTCTTTGTTATTGTGTATTTTTAAATCTAAAGTAGAGCAAATTATATGCCATGCTTGTATGATTAGTCAAAATGAACTCCAAAATTATATACAATTGTAATAGACAAAATTTTAAAAATCTAACAGAAATTAAACCTTAAACTTGAGAATACAAATATGTTGCTGTTAATTTCACATTTGATCATTTTATTCCCAAGAACAGTAATAGTAAGAGCTGCCAATAATATTTATCAAAGATTTATATGATTCATTTTATCATGTAACTTGATTTTATAGATGATGATACCAAACCTCAGAGGTGCTGAGTAACTGGTCCAAGGCCAATAGAACTAATAGAACTAGATTCAAGCCCATACTGTAAAATGCCAGATCACATATAATTAACTATATAATATGTTCATGAAAACAGAAATCTGGAAACACAGATGATATATCAAGAAATAGCATGACTACAGTCATGAGTGAATTTCTTTATAGTTGCAATTATAAACTGTTGTCAGTTATCAAATGAAACTGCAACTCTACCCTATTATTTTATGATATGCCTGCTGTCCCCCTCAATTTTGATAGACTTACACATGATTCCATTGCCAGGCCAAATCATGATTTGCTCACCTACCTGTTTCTCCTAAACCTTAAGCCCCTGAAAGATAGGGATATTTGTTTTTTCTTCTTGTACCTCCAGTAACTGGCCCAGCCTTAGAAGCACAGTCACAGAGGCACAGTCTTAGATATTGAATGTTTTGTAACTTCTACACAGGAGAACAAACAAGATGACCTTTGATCATTTCCCAGCTTTGTGACTAATTAACATAGGTCTTTACTAGAAAACTCAGTGCTCCTGAGAGCAACTTAAAACACTAAGTCTTGCTGGAGTAATGCAGTTTAGGTTTGAATGAAAAATCAGGAGTTTTAATATACCTGCCAAATGGCCAGTCTTCAGAATGATAAATAGCACTTTCTGTATATTGATAGAGCTAGGAGTTGGCAAAATTAAATACCAATATTAAAATCCTAATGATAGGACCACTGCTCCAGGTGAAGAGCAGGGATTCTCAATGTTCAACAACGAGTTAGTAAAACATGGCAAACAAGCCCTTTACATGGTATGTAGTTTTTTAAAAAAAGGAAAATAAATAAATAAATAAATACATGCAAAACCAAAAAGACAAACAAAACCAAAAATGTGACTGCTGGATTTTACAAACTATTTGTCTTTGTTTTGCCTACTTAAAATTAGGGATATAAAAGGGACATTACAAGATTTTTGTTAGGATCGAATGAATTAAGCCATGTTACATACTTAAAACCATGTCTAGCACACAGTCCTCTATGTATATTTAACTCCATATAATTTACTTTTTTAGAATATCAAAAAGCATGAGAGTTACTTCTTCCTACATTTGCTTTGGAACTACATAAAGACTACCAGTACAACCATGGCATTTTTGCCTCAAAATGTGTTCTCCAAGTATAGTGTTATGTCTGTTTTCAATGAAAGAGGAGGCTGAGGGGTCTACTGTCCACAGGGAGTGTTCCTATTTATTTATGTTAGGTTATCCAAACCTCAAGTCAGTCTCAAAAAATGGAGCTAGAGAAATAACCTAGCTTATTAGGAGTACCACAGCTTGTCGTAGGCTGAGTTCAGGCCAAATCCAGGTCTCACTGATAGAGAAAAACTGCTTTAGAGTGATGCTTTCCATTCTGTGGGTTACAGATCTTTGGGGACACTGCAGTTATTGTCAGAGGTTCCTTAATTTACATGTGCAAAAAGTACGGTCTGTAAAAAGAAGTGTTGCTATGCCTCTTACAAATATGAAATAGAATTTTAGGATGCTGTTATGAATGAAAACAAATTTAACATTTAATAAACTCATAATTTCTTGTTCTTAGTGTCTTGACCAACAGATCATAACAAGGAAACCATAATCGTGTAGGGGAATTTGTCATTTTAAAGGATCATAAAACTCTGATGTAGATCTTCCTCTAAGACATGGAAGGGGATAATTTAACCTGAGTCAAGAAGTCACGGTAGGCATTCTACAGGGGACTTACAATGGGCCTAGCGGAAGAGTGGATCCTAGTACAGGTATTGTCTGACACCATGAATTTTCATTTTATTGAATGAATGAATGAACGAATGAAAGAATGAATGCAGACAGCGTGTGCACACACACACATACACCAAGGAACAATTTCTTTACAGCCCATGGAGCCAATCTAAGAATAGAAACATTTCATTAATAAGGGAACTATTATTTCTGTTTCTCTTCCCTGAACAGCTAGAATGGGTTTGCTCATGAATGTCAACTCCAAGAAGGTTCAGATTGCTCTTGCTCTATGAAAACCTTTGTATGGTTAAGGTGGCTAAATGAATTTGGCCAATGCTATACTCTACAACCACTATTTGGACATTTATCAGGCCCACAAGTAAATCACAGGCCCTAAGAGAGCTATGGTAATAAAACTAGCCTCTTGCAGAGCTAGGTGCTTAAGGAAAATCACTTGGGAAATAATCTTGTACCTCATTCTTACTCATCAAGGGGTCAACCCAATTCCCTCTTGATAATTCATGTGAGCAAGCTGTAAATGTTTTTGTCTTATTAAAAATATAAGAGGAACAGTGGAGGCCTTTCCCAAAAGGAAAAGCATGATTTCTAAAATTAACCTTTTAATCCCAGAAGGTACAAAATTATAACCCCTGCCTTCCATAACAATGACTCAGGAACATGCAAGGAGCAACCCTCCTCTCACCATGAACATCCAGTTTAATGCCAGATTTGGATTCCCCAGAGGGAAAATGTCTCTGGGGATTATTAGCAGGTGGCACAGTTAAGTCAACTCCAAGGTTGCTAGGGGGAAAGTAATAACTTTATAGTTTGTGGAAGAAAACAAACAAAATAGTCATTCCTGGAAAACTCTATGGCTCAGTACCATCACTAATAGGTGCCACAAGCTTCCCATCATGAGATCTCTCTTCCCACAGCTGTCAGTCTTGGAAAACCCTGATGCCACTGAACACAGGTAGAGAGACTTTGAGGCCTTGCCATGATCCACCAGAATGGTGGAGTACAAGGAGCAATTTCTAGAAGGAGACCAGAGCTCCCCCTTCCAAATCTCTTTAAGGTATTTGGCCTGACCCCAGGATTTGCTAGGAACATAAGATGCTGAAAGAAAGTCGCAAGTTGATATTCTCTGATCTTACCTGCAAACCAACAAATTTTTGCTCATTGGAAACCATATACTGGGAAATGCACCAGGTCCTTTAGGATAGAAAATGAGGAATGTAATGCTCTCTCTTCTTTGCTCCTCAGTGAGCTTAAAGACTGTTTTGGTAAGAAGATGGATGCACTTTATAAATTATCATGCAAAAAAACAATTCATCATTAGTGTCAGGGAGAATGGAATGGGTTTCAATGGTGGAAGAGCACAGTACAGATGCAGAGAATGGTTTTAAGCCAAAATTGGTAGGAAGCAATATGCCAGCTCAGAAGAGGGATGAGTCTGGCAGAAGACAAGTTAGAGGGAAAGTTTAATATGAAAATGGCTCTTGGATGCTGAGCTAAAGAAAATGCTAAAAAGAGTTCGATGTAAGCACTAGGATTTCATAAAGAAAGAAGCAAGCCTAACTAGCCTCACCTAACTAATATATACCCTCTTCTACAAACATAATCCCACTGTTTTCACCCATACCCAACTAAGGCAGGATAGATTGGGAACTCTTGTCCCAGGTTTCATCCCATCTTGATTGGCAGACCTGATCTTTTTCTAAAGATTGCCCAACCATCCCAAGAAGCATGTATAGAGAGACACAACTTTGATCTATAGTAACTTAATAAGGAAAAGCCCATTTAAGATCCTATAATATTACTTGTATCTCATGCATCTAATGTAAAACTTGGGAAGAAGCATTTGGTGCAAGTGCAGTAGACATTAGGGGCAAGGCACAGGAATCTGTCAATCAACCCTTGCAAAAAGTCTAACAAAGCAGAACAAAGAATTCCAAAGTACATACATGCCCCAACTCCCAGTTGAGGGCATGGACAGACAACTTGGTCCTGTCCCCACAGTGCTCTCACAGGGTATCTTGCTCCCATTAACTTGCTCTTAACTGCTTTTGTTTGTCTTGGTGAATTCTCACTTTCCACACACCCACCCTCACCCAAAGGTCCCACAATACCAAGTGTATCCTATTACCCATATGTGCCAAGTTTTCTCATGCTCTCTGTGTCTGTCAATAAAATTCTTGCTCTGTTTATTTTGGCAGATATGGAGGAATAGGGGATTGGACCCAGGGGCACGTAACCACTGAGACACATCGCCCCAACCCCCCACCTTTTTTTTTGAGACAGGGTTTCACTAAGTTACTTAGGGCCTTGCTAGGTTGCTTAGGCTGGATTTGAACTTGCCACCCTCTTGTCTCAGCCTCCCAAGCTTCTGTAATTATAGGTGTGTGTGCCTGACCTCCATTCTTATTATCTGGATTGCTTTTTCCCTACTTTACATTTTGCTGATTGTACCCTATAGTTAATATATCTTAAATATTCCAGGCAACTTGTCATCAAACACAAAAGAAGTCCCGTAACATCAGTACCCAAACTACCAGAATACTTAGCCCCACCTATGTGACCATGACATACCTGCTCTTCCTAGCCTCTTTCCAGTCATTTCTGAGGGTTTCTTATGAAGTTTCAACTTCTTTGATTTTGATCTACTAACCTGCAGGCCAATTGCTTGGGGGTGACAGGTGTTTCTTCTACCACTGACTGAATCATTACTCAGTAGTAGGCAAGTTAAGTTCTCTAACGGCCAGAGGTTAGCAGTCTATCAAGAACTAGAGATTGCAGATTTGAGGAAGGCTGGATATGGGAGAACAGGTGTTTTCCAGACTCTTGTTTTCTTTGAGAAATTTAACTTAAAATTATTAAGCTGCCAGGACCAATGGTGCATGCCTGTAATTCCAGCCGCTGCGAAGGCTGAGGCAGGAAGATCCCAAGTTCAAAGCCAGTCTCAGCAGCTTAGAGAGGCCCTAAGCAACTCAGCAAGACCCTGTCTCTACATAAAAATATAACAAAGGGCTAGGGATGTGGCTCAGGGGTAAAGAACCCCTGAGTTCAATTCCAGGTACCAAAAGGAAAGAAAAAAAAAAAAGAAAAATTATTAAGCCATTCATATAATTTCTTGACTATATAATTTCCATGGTACCTGCTTTGTGTCACATGCCCATTCTTGAACCAAAGATAAGAGAGAGAATATGTTGACCAAAAAGACCTGCATCATGTTCTACCCATGTACCTAGGGGAGGAGAAATCCCACCCCTCCCCTTGAAACATTTGACCTAAAACTATAAGAAGGTTGCTTCCTAACTATAAAAGGAAAACTTAAGGAATGTCACCAGGAAATTAGTAAATAGATGTTAAATGGGCAGAAATAATAGCCGTGCCCTACTGCTTCAAAGCAATTCCATTTATGTCTAGCATTTCTCAGTCTTTTTTCTTACAATCACTTTTTCATCTATAGATCTTCAACTCCATTTCCAAAGAGATTATTCCAAAACAACCCATCAGTAAGAGACAGAGAAAGTAGGAGAAATGTCACTCCCTTTGTTCCATGATCCTGGACTTCTGCTCTTATCCAACCAAGAACAGTAATGTTCTTTCAAACACTACACTGACTAACACCTCCCATTAACTGCCCCATGACAAATCACTCAGCCATACTTCAAACAATAAACAAAGATGCCAATGAGAAACATCACGGAAATCTGTTCACCAGATCCTCTGACCAAGAATCAAACTGCTTTGGACTCAAGACGCGGAGCTATGTTTAAGCTTCAACTCAACCAACACCTTCTCTTAGAAGTCTTCTTAGGTAGAGCAGGTCATAGTTGAGAGTCTTATATTCAACATTTTAAAACCTCTGTTGACTTCATGCTTTGCCATCCCAGGTGTCTTGCCTTGCTTTGAGTCTGAGTCTCAAGCTCAGAGGCTACGCCTTTTATCACTGAGTCATGTGAGTTGAATAAGTATCTTTCATCAATGAACTCCCTATACCCAGGATCTGTGTCAGAGAACAAGTCCCATAGGTAGTTGTTGAGTGAGTTCATAATGCAAGACTTGATTTAGGAATTTCAAGCCTTTGACAGGGTACATGCGGTTTCAGGAGGAGAGAGATAATAAGAAACAATTAGTTTTAAGCTTTCTGTGTTTTGACATCTCAGAATTCATTATCACAAATTTCTTTAAATTTTTGGTGTCTGACTCAATTGCATATTGATCCAGAAAGCAAGTTGATTAACGTGTTCTCTGGTCTCCGGGAATTTTGAAGCTATTATAGCCAAAACTGGCTGAAAACAGGGAAACAGGTAATTTTAGAAACCAAAGGCATAAATTTGTGTTGTTCACAAACCCTGAGTGAATGTGAATATGATAAAGGATGACAGTTAGCAAAGGAGTTTAAGTTGTGGCAGGGAAAACAGGAATTGTACAGCTAGGCAGGGTAGGTTTGGATAAAACTCAAAATCAGAGCTCACACTAAAGTGTTAATTCATCTAAAGAAAGTAAAAGAGCATAAAGCCTTTCCAATGAACCAAAGCAGGGTACAGGGTATCCGACAAGTTAATTTTTGAGCGTTTAACTGATACTGAAAAAAAAAAAAAAAAAAAACCCAAGAAAAATAAAGACAGTTCAGAGCCCTGGTGGCCCCCTGAAGGTACTCAGGATGCTTCCAGTAAGAAGAGCAACTTCTGTCTGTGTCTCAGGGTTACTGGAAATGTGGACTCTTTCTTCAACTCACAGACAGCAGAGGGGAAGACAGGGATGATCTACAAATTCATAAAATAACTGAAAAGTCTGAACAGGAGAAATTCTCTGGGTGGAACTACTTGAAATTCAAAACCGTAAAGAGTATCTGTGGCCTATCATGGTATCACGAGGCCTGTTAAGAATCACAAACAGTGCTCATCATGAAGGGAATCCCACTATGTCTTCCATACTGTGCTTTGGTCCTGGGTGGGGTCATTTTTAAACATATATCTGTCAATTTGCTCAACATACATTTGCTGTCAATCTACTAATTATGAAACGCCTTGATAGTACTGGAGATTTGGAGGCGAAACTTAACCTCATCTCCTGGGTCCATTCACACTAGTGCATCTTATGTCAGAGTATTCTGCAAATAACAATGATCAACTCTAGACAAAATATCAAATGTAACTTGAAGAGTGAGCAACAGTTGGTATAAACTAGAAAGCATTCAGTTCTTCCCAAGAGTGAAGACCAATGGAAGAGCTTCATCTTTATAGGGTCATTCTCCTGAAAGGATCCCCTTAGCGTTTAGTGGGGAGCACTTGAATCTTATGCAAAAACAGTCTAACACATTTTCAAATAGCGTGATTATATGTAGTAAGTTAAATGAAACAAACTCATCAAAACACCCACAATTTTTTACATGCCTCCTCCTGTAAAATAATGATCTATAATCACATAATAAAAAGATCATAATATGCTAAAAAAATACACCATCTTAATTTATTTAAATATCAAAGGTTGGAGTTTGGCTGCCTAAGTGACTGAAAACTGGTTAGAAGAAACCCTGAAAGGACAGAATCATAGTAGTGGGGAGCCTAAGTTCCAAGTATAAGGTCAAATTCTAGGTGAATTCTTGAACTGTTTGAGGGTTGGGGATAATCCCAAGTGCTCCATGGGAAAGACCAGATGACAAGCTGAATAAATAGAACAGATTTCAGCGGCTAGCAACCACCACAGGAAGAAAGTATAGTTTGCATTCTGCTAAATTGTACTGTTTGGGTAAATACCTCTTAAAAAATTTTTATAATATAAAATAAAGTTTAATTCGAAGTGATTGGTAACTTAAATTCCTGAAAAGAAATACTCACATATACCCATACACCAACACCGTCACCACCACCATCATGCAGAGCAGGACAATATACTTCAGAGTCTGTACAACATACCAAACATCTAGTACGTAATGAAAATTACTAGGCAGGCAAAGAAGCAGAAAGCATAACCCACTGAGAATGAAAGCCATTCAGAATGGACCTTAGTACTACCCAGATTTTAGAATAACCACATAAGAACTTAAAGACACTTCTTACAAATGTGCTTTGGGCATTAAAAGGTTGGGGCTGGGGTTGTGGCTCAGTTGTAATGCGCCTGCCTAGCATGCATGAGGCACTGGGTTCACTCCTCAGAACCACATAAAAAATAAATAAATAAAATAAAAGCATTGTGTCCATCCAAATAAACAGTATTTTTTAAAGAAAGAATCATATAAGGAATCACAATTCATCAAAGAAATAGAAATTATTACAAAAAAAGGGGAATGGAAAGTCTAGGATAGAAAAGTACTTTATCTAAAATGATTAAAAATTGATTTATTAGAAGAGTAGAGATTGAGATGATCACATCACGATGTCAACAAAGAGGAGATTAATGAGTAACTGAGAGAAAAGAATGGGGTAAAACAGTGAATCTGCGACATTAGGACAATAGAAAGTGTTCTAACGTATGTGTCAGATACTCAAGGAGACAAATGAGTGGGGAAAATGTATTTTAAAACACAATGACAAAAGTTTTTTCAAATTTAGTTAAATATGTCAAGTTGAAAATCTAAAAAGCTTAGTAAAGTTCAAAGAGAATAAATACAATGAGAAGTACTCCTTAGTATATGACCATCAAACTGATAAACCCCAACACATCCAGTGGCTCAGGCTGAGGGAGGAGGATCCCAAGTTTAAAGCCAGCCTCAGCAACTTAGCAAGCCCCTGAGCAACTTAGCAAGACCCTGTCTCAAAATAAAAAATAAGAAGGGTTGGGGATGTGGCTCAGTGGCTGAGCACCCCTGGTTCAATCCTCAGGATTTAAAAAAAAAAAGAAGAACAAAAAACTTTTGTGAGTTGCCACAGGAGATAAAAATAACACATTACATACAGGGAAACAGATATGAGAGTTAGGCAGCTATTGATAAACAGTGAAAGCAAGAACACAATGAATCAGAATGTTTTTAATGTAAAACCATCAACCCAGGATTCTTTGTGCAGAAAAGAAAGTCATTCAAAAATAGCAATCAAACAAAAACGTTAAGAAAAATTAAAGTCGAAAGAACCCATCACCCAGGAGACTTGTGTGCAATAAACACTAAAGAAAATTCTTCTGGCTAAAGAGGAATGACACAAGATGAAACAGATACAGGTAAAAAAAGGAAAGCTTGAGAAATGCTAAATAAATGTAAAAGTAGAATGATTTAGCATCTTTTTCTTTATTTCTTTGAAAGTCAAATGATACTGAAAACAAAAACCAAGAAGTATATGACATTTTATCTTGTGGGATATAATGAATGTAAATGTAAAATACATGAAAAACTAGCACACAGGATGGGGGGATATAAGGAATTAAAATCTAACATTTAACAAGACTCAGTATTGTATTGAATCTAAGTGAACAGTAAAATGGGACATCATTTCTGACCTTTTCCTTTTTTTCCTCCCTATATCTACGTTTTATCTTATGTCATATTGTGATCACTGTAGAGACCACATAATGCTCAAATGAACAGAGTGAAACGGCGAGTATGGGAATTATGGACAATACTGAAAAATAATCGAAAAAAGGAAGAAGAGAAATGTAAGAACTAAACACAGATGGAACAAAGGAAACGAATTAACTGTTAGACAAATTATAAGTAGAAATGAAATATCCACATCCCAAAAGAGATGATGTTTATAAGACTGAAAAAGAAAACCCAGTAAGACCTACATATTGCTATCTAAAAAATATATAAAGAACTAAATGTTGATTAAAGTCAAAGGAAAAAAGCTTAAAATATTCAAATGGTGAGCCTTGGAATGAATGCTGGGGTGGCTGTCTTAAAGTCAGACAAAGCAGACCTCAGGGAAGCTGATTTAAAATGGGCATTCTCCTGTAGTGGAGCATTCTGTAAATTAGTGGATGCAGCCGGCTAATCATGCTGTTCCAGTCTTCAACACTCCTCCTGCGGAATAAGAATCTGAGATTAAAGATGCAGTCATTTTAACAATTCAAAATGAAGTGCAAAATATGTAGAAAGCCAACTCTATACATTTCAGGACTGAGGCTTGAAAATTCCAGTGTGATGGATTGGTCTGTCTTTCCTTTTAGCTTGCATTAGTTTCTGCTTTGTGTTATAAAGCTTGGGTGCAGGATCATTTGGGTTGGCTCCAACGTCTTCTGGTGTTCTTCATTATTCCAACGAATCTGTTGAATTCTGATGTCTTCATCTAATATTAATGTAGCCATTTCAGTCTCCCTTTGATAAGTGTTTGCATGCTCTATATTTTCTCATTGTTTTAATCAATCAGTTTATTTTTCATACTCAGAACATAGATGGTTTTAGTTTATAATCCACTCTGACAATTTCTGCAGTTTAATGAGAACAGTCACTTTAAAATGCATAAGTTATTTGTTGATGTGGCTTTAGTTGAATTTAATTCTACCATATTGCTATATGTATTCTTTTTCTCACTCTTCTCTTTCATTTTCTCCATTTTCTTTGGAATTTTTATAATTATGTTTCTATTTAATCTCCATGATTGATTTTTAATTTTATACCAGTGTGTGTGTGTGTGTGTGTGTGTGTGTGTGTGTGTGTATGCAGAAATCAAACCCAGGGGCCCATGCATGGCAGGCTAGGGGTGTAGTTCTGTAATACCCCTAGGGCTAGGTAAAGATCTCCAAGCTGATAGCTTCTTTGTCTGTCTGGCTTTCTTGTTGTTTTTTTCAGTTTTGTTTTGTTTTGTTTTTAATTTAGCATTTAAAAAATATCATTGCATTTGAGGCTGCACAGATTCAGATGAGAATACCTTGCAAGTCTTACATGTACTCCTCTATACATAATGTGTTCCTGGATTTCTCTTTCAGATTTGCTATTTACCAGTGGTTTATAGTATTTTGATTATTTTGAACTGTTCTTTGTGTTTTACTTAAAGCCCAATGAACTCTATGGACCATTGAGTTTATTATAGTTTTCATCAGATTTGGAAAAACAAACGTTAGCCATTATTTCTGAAAATACTTTTTTCCCATCACTCTCTAATCTCTACCTCTGGGACTCCAATATTGCTTATGTTGGATCACTGGATATTGGCCCACAGCTCACTGCTACTGCAATTTTTCAGAATTTTCAAACACTCTGTGCCTCATATACATAGTCAGTATTGCTATGTTTTTGGTCTCAATCTTTCATCTGCAGCATCTGATCTACCGTTATTTCTTTCAGTGTTCTCTTCATTACAGATATTTAAAACTTCTTCATTATGTTCAGTTTATGTTTTCCTTTACATCTGTGGGCATGTTTATAATGTTCATAAGAAATTCTCTAAGGACCTTGCCTATTAATTACATGATCTTTATTAGGGATCTATTTCTTTCTTTTTTTGGTACCAGGGAGTGGACCCAAGGGCACTTAACCACTGAGCCACATCCCAGCCCTTTTTGTGTTTTATTTAGAAACAGTGTCTTACTGAGTTGCTTAGGGCCTCTCTGAGTTGCTGAAGCTGGCTTTGAACTCGAAATCCTCCTGCCTCAGCCTTCAGAGCTGCTGGGATTACAGGTGTTTACCAGCTGCCTCGCCTGGTTAGGGATCTATTTCTATTGATTTCCCACATATAGGCAGTATTTTCCTCCTTTTTTGTCTGTCTGGGTAACTTCTTGTTAGATGCCAGCTGTAAATTTTTCTGTTTTGGCTGCTGATTATATTCTCTTTCTTCAAAGATTACTGAATATTTTTCTTGTACTCAACTAAGTGATTTGAAGATTACCATGGCCTCTATTTGCTTATATATTTTGTTGAATTGGATCCAGAGATGCTATTACTCTTGGAAAAATCTAGCTCAGACTACTATAGATTATCCCTCCTAGGGAAAATACCTGTTATGGATTGAATTGTGTTTCATAAAAAGAAGAAAAAAAAAGATAGTTTCAAGTTCTAATCCCCTGAGGGTTTAGCAGATACAATTTGCTAGGGTGAAGTCATTTTGGATTGGAGTGGGCCTTTAATTCAGTAGGACCAATGGACTTATGAGGAGAAGAGACTTCGGGGGTGGCCATGGGATAATGGAGTGAGAAATCAGGCAGATGCATCGGAATCCCGCAGACTAAGCAAGCACCAGAGGTAAGGTAAGGATTCTCTCCTAGAGATCACAAAGGGAGGTAGGCCCTGGCAACACCTTAATTTTGGCTTCTAGCCTCCAGAGCCATGGGACATCAAAGTTCCATTATTTTCTGCATCTTGATTATGGTATTTTGTGACAACAGCCCTAGGAAATAGATCTGCTGCCAATGCTCTATTCTGGCTGCATGGACATGGAGAATCATTTTCCCTACTGTTTCCCTAATGGAGATGCATTATTTAATTTTAATTTCACTCCCCTGTCTTTTCATCTTGGTTAGCCTAGCCAAAGATTTGCCAATTTAATCTATCTTTTCTAGAAACCAACTTTTGGGTTCACTGGACTTCTCTACTGTCTTTTAAGTCTCTGTATCTCCTGTTTCTGCTCCAATATTTATCTTGATTTAAGTTTCCCAAGTATTACAGATCATACTGAATGCCAAATTAAATATGTGAATACATAAAATGCTGTGTTTTCCTGTCATATGAGTGAATGATATTATCCCATAATAATCAACTATTCTGGGTGAGGTTTGTGCCTAGTATTCTAATGCATGTTCTGAATACATCCTTCAAGGGAACCAAAAGGTAATGTTCATTTCTCATTCAAAGTAATAACCACATTGAAAACTGGAGGTTAATTTTTATGTCCAAGGTCATATAACCAGTCAAGAGTAGAAGCAACAGGGGCTGGGGTTGTGGCTCAGGTAGAGCAGTTGCCTGGCATGTATGAGGCAGAGGGTTCAATCTCCAGCACCACATAAAAACAAATAAATAAAAGTATGTGTCAATCTACAACTAAAAAAAAAAATTTAAAAAGAGTAGATGCAACAACCTGGATGTACATCAGTGGTAGAGTATTTACACACCATGTGCAGGTCCCTGGGTTTGATCCCCAGTGCACACATGCATGTACAACCAAAAAAGAGAGAGAGAGAGAGAGAGAGAGAGAGAGAGAGAGAGAGAGAGAGAGAGAGAAAATAGAAGAAAGACAAAAGAAAATTTTTTGCATACAAAATTCATTCTTCAGTACCTCCTAGGAAATACACCTATGGAATATTACTATTTTCTTTTGGCAGACAAAGTAGCAAACTACCCAGATGCCAATCAAGTTTACTATAGCAGAAGCCAAAAGCAGGTGCTGCAAAAATTGCATGAGAACTTGAAAATACATGGGTAAGATCCACAGTATAAAGCCCTTTATGTATGGAGAAGATATAGAAATTCATGTTGGGACAGCTGATAAGTGAGGAGAGATTTTCAAGGATTTAGATAGAGGGATAAATTATAACTCCCCCTTCTTAGGGAGATCACTAATCACTACCTATGTCAGACCTTTTCATGTCACACACACAGTGCAATTGTGTAAATAATTATACAATTCCTATTCTAAAATAATGATTCTGCAAATAATGAGGCTGAAATAGACAGCGTTATAAATAATATCACATAAATGGAACAATTGTTACATTCTAATTAAACCAGGTAATTAGATTCTACTTAGGCAGTGGAAATTGTACCATGTATTCATTAGTCAAAAAAGTCATCTGATACGTATTACTTATTGCTAATAATGCAATCATGCCACTTTGATTGTTGTAGGATTAATTTGCTCTTCCATATAGCCTCCACAGCATTGACCATTAGCATGACTTTTGCAGACACATAAATTAGAGACACATACAGATTTGAAAAAAACTCACTGCCCTTTCCTTCTTTCCTTTTATATAAATTTTACTTTTGGTTTTGGACCTGTTTTACTCCTGGGTTCTCCATGCCTCTTCTCTAACACTGTGGTTGTCTATTTCCTGGGACCACATCTGATACCAATCAAGGCAGAGACCACACTTCAATTATTTTAACACAGATAATTCAACATGAAGAATTATTAGTAAGAAAGTACCCGTTACTAAATAACTGAAACAGAAGAAAAGAAAGCAGTGAAATATTGAGGCAGTCACAACTGCAGGAAGCAACTATCACCCGGAGAGCTGGGCAAATGAAAAGAGGTAGAGCATTGAATTTCTTAGTTTATAGTAGGGGTCTCTGAAGCTCCAACTCAGACTGCTGAGAGGAAGGCACTATTCGGCATGTGCTGGTTTCCCTGAGCTCAGAGGATGAGCCCATCAGGTTGCAGCCCAGATCCTGAGGATGGAACTGTGGCTCAGGCTGAGAGATGCACAAGAAAACTGAATCTGCAAATATTTAAAAAGTGTGATTTGCTGGGGAAATGGACTTAACCACTGCTGGAATGGAGGAGCAAGGCTGGGGTGAGGCAGGGAGGAGAAGCAAGTTTGGCAAGAGCAGACACAGATGCTTCTGGAAGTTGGCAGGAAGCAAACTTGTCTTTCAGTCACAGACACCCTTCTAAGACCCCCCAAATGCCATGATCTTAAAGGAACACAGCAGGAAAGGCAGAAAGGTGGTTTTCAAACTTCCAACCTAGGCATCATAAAACTGAGAGCAGGAGAACATTTGGAGAGGCAGGACTATAGCTTAATAACTTGCACACCCTCCTTGACATTTTCATTTTCCACTTGATCAAGAAGACCTTAAAGGCAGTGACATTTCTTATTCATTCGTACTTCCTAAGTATCTAGCCTAGTGCCAAATTCAAAGTGGCACTCAATTCTTTTCTTCCATTAAAAAAAAAAAGAAAAGAAAAGATTAAAGCACGCATTATGAGAAAGAGACAGAGACGGGCAGGCAGAGACAAGACAGGGAGTCTGTACTACCTGCTATCCTCTTGCTTTCAGTTATTAAGTTGTGAACAAAAAGGACCCTGCTTTTCTGGAGCTGCTCTACTCAGTAGGTACCAGATGAAGAAACACTGGACCGGTCCATTTCTCCACTCCAAAATGTTTTCCTCATGGGCCACATTGCCCTGGCCTCCTTCCACCTCTTATTGAGGTCTCTTTGCCTCTTTTCTGACTCGTGTCTGCTCTTTCCCTTCTCTGCTTCTGCCCACTTAGATCTCATCAACTCTTACAGATTGGAGAGTAATGCATATTGTCCTAACTCAAATCCTTTGATTGACTGCAAGAAATGTCCATTAGTATAGTCTCCCATAACCTCAAGTTCAATATTTCTAATGAAGGCTCATCTCCTCTCCTTTTGAGAGTTCTCATACATAGAATGGGTAAATTTGGGGATCAAACAATTCCAATTGATATGATTGTGTGTGTGTGTGTGTGTATCTATATATCTCTATACATATCTATATATATCTAAATTGAAATACATATATATGTATGTATATCTATGTTTATATATGATATATGAACTAAATACATTGTCTATTATGAGTTATGGCCCCCAAATGTTCAAAAGTTTAGACTAGGTAGCTCCAAATTCTAAGAACTTAAAGCTACTTTAAAATTGTTTAAACTTACAAGAAGGTATTTGAATTAATATAATAATGATTCAATCTCTATTGAAATATTTACTGCAGTTCTCCTATATAATCTGCTGTACTAAGTGGATCAATGGAATGAAGAAAAGAGACCCTGAGAATTGCTTTCTCATCAGGAAAATAAACAATGAACAAATATAGGCAAAATCATCTTACATGCTGAGTTTGTCAGCTTTCTGTTACTATAATAAATACCCAAGACAATCTGCTTATAAAGAGAAAAAGGTTATTTTGGAGGTTTCAGTTCATGATTGATCAAGCCTCCCACTAGGCGTTACCTCTTCAATTTTTCACCACTTCCCAACAGTGCCAAGCTAGGGAATAAGTCTTTAACACATCTGCCTTTGCAAGACATTCCAGATCCAAACTATATCACTGTATTATATATTTATATATGATCTGCATGTTTCTGCTATGGCTCAATTTAATCCTTCCTAAAGAACCTTTTATCCTACACAATTGGGCAGTAAAATAACAAGGATTCTAGGAAATATTTTTAAAAATCAGAGCAAATTACTTAAAACCTATGCAAATTTGTAACCAGGGCAATAACTAAGATAATAATTTATACTTTGTTATAAATTTATAACTTGGGTGTCCTAAACAAGGTACCTTGGGGTATTTTAAAAGCTCACAAAACCACAGTGCAAAGAGCCTTACTTACTAGGTTGTGGGTCTGCACATCTGTGGGGAAGAAGACTGGGTACAGGCATTTTTTTTTTTTAATGCCCCTACCTTCCCCCAAGCCTTTCAGCTCTAAAATGGAACTGAAGCATTTCTATGCAGCAGAGAAGCTTAGAACTTTTTTCCTTCACGATGAAGTTTTAAAATCTATTGCAATTATTCTGTCTCTTTGCCTATGAAAACAAATCAAACACGAAAAAAAAAAATACTTCCATACCAAAGTATCATTGCAGCTACCTACCTACAGACCAGCTCGTTTTAGCTTGAGTCTATACTCATGGCATAATTATTAATAGCACCATTTTCCATGGCTGACGTATCTGGGTTTGCACAATAAATTATATGGTCATAATAATTATTTTGCTATTTAGCAAACTATTGTAGCAGAGCAGACTGTAAAACATGGATGTTATAATAAGTAAAAACCATTAAGTATATATTGATAGGACTAACAAGGAAGGGAAATATAAAATGTTTTAGGATTACCCTCTATGGAAAAAAGAAATGCACTGTGTGTGAGAACCAGGAGAATGTATGGCCATTGAATCAGGAAATGGAGGAAACGGCTTATGCAAAGGACCTGTGGTGAGAATGAGTCAGACAGATTTGAGGAACTGAAGAGAGGTTGGTATGACTGGAGTGTAAAGGGAGAGGAGCCTAGGGTGGTGTCTTGAACTTGGGGGGGCTTCAGGATAGTAAGTGGGAGCCACGAGTAGGTTGGGAAGTGCAAATCACAGAGCTTACCAACGAACTAATATAGTCATGATGGAGGAAAAGGAAACAAGGCTGACTCCCAGATTTCTAGAAGAAACCTAGGAGATGAGGATTTAATTTCCGTCTCCCTCAGTTTTTAGATCTCTCTTTTGAGATCACTTCTCTGAGGACCTCGGTTACCTAATCGACTCAACACAGGTAGACCACATGATATCTAAGCACCCTGCCACCTTTAACATTCTGTCATTCTAAATTGCATCTGTAAGCTCTTGCTGTGTGTGCATTGGAGTATGTCCCTTCTCACACGTTTGTTCCTTTCAAGGAGTAAATAAAACATTTTTGTCAACAAGCGAACATGCCTTTCTGTAATTTTCTCAGGGTAATTCCTTCAGGTTTCTCTGTGGGGTACTGCATTTCTTTCCCTTCCCCTTTAATTCCAATCTTACGTCGTTTCCCTTTCAGACTTGACAGGGCTCTCCCTAGCTGGGAATGAAGATTGGCATAGATATTCCAAAATCAATTGGCCATTTACCCCTTTAAAAAATAACACAGAAAGAAAGTGTTAGCCTGCAAACTGGAACCCAGCCTAAGGTCACCTCCCACTGCATTCTACTGCTGGTTAATCTCCTTGGACTAATTTGATTAAACACATTCAATTTACTTTGCAGAGACAAGCACTGCCTCTATTGGCACTCAGAAACTCTGGGGGAATTCCCAAGATAGAGAGAAATGTGTCCATTTATTTAACAGAAATCTATTTCCTGCAAAAAACAAAAACAAAAACAAAATAACCATGTTCCTATTTCTCTAGTGTATTCTTGTCTGGTACCTCAAGAGTTTACAAAGTAAAACATAAGGGGATGTAAATTTGTGCACACATACATAAGCGAGTATATATGCCACTGTTGCTTTCAAGGCTCCACATTAAAGTGCATATATAAAACACACAGTGGTCTGTTGAGATAGTCCCACCTCAGACAGGTGCTGACCAGTGAATATACACACCTTAAATTTCCAGTCTTCTGGATTTCCCCAGAGGAAATGCCCATGCTATGGAAGGACACCGTGTGGATTAAGAATAGATATTTTCACAGTGTTAGCACATGTTGATAGGACTGAAAGGAAATCCTCACGAGAAGGTATTAATTCCTTACAAAGAAAGGGATTGATGCCTTATAAAAATATAGATTCCTGAGCACTGGGACAGAATCATTGAATCAGAATCTCCAGAGCTGGGGCCAGCACAAGACTCTCAACGTTTTATATGTCCAGGACTCATTTGGGGATCTTGCTAAAAATGCATTTTATCAAAAGCCTGTAATCCCAGCGGCTCAGGAGGCTGAGGCAGGAAGATCTCAAGTTCAAAGCCAGTCTCAGCAATTTAGCAAGGCCCTAAGTAACTGAGTGAGAACTCGTCTCAAAATTAAAGTTTTTTTAAAAAAAGGTTGGGGGTTGGGATGTTGCTCAGTGGTTAAGTGCCCCTGGGTTCAATCCCGGATACCAAAAAGAATAAATAAATAAATGCATTTTATGAGGCATGGGATTGAGCATGAGTTGATGTCTTTCCCAAAGCTCCTGCATGGTGACATGTCCGTAGACCACACTTGGAGGAACCAGATTCCAGTCTGCACGCTACTGGGTAATCTAGAATCCCTATCCAGCCATTAGCAGGTTCCTCCCACCAGCTCCACTATAGAATGAACTGGCTCCCTGCGAGAGGGCTGAGAAACTCCACACAGCCGGGAATGCTTCAGCTAATAGAGCTCATTAGAAAAGGTTTAAAAAGCAGTATCATCATTTTTAAAATTTGAAAATGACTTTTTAGTTTACCTGCTTAATACATCACACACAGAAAGCCCAGGGAGGCATCAAGCACCTGAGGCCTCTTTGATGCCCAATTTATTTCCAGGGCAATGCTCATTGGGCATTGCCTGTATCACCTCTCTTCCCATCACAACAAAGTGGAACAAACTGTCAATAAGCCTTTCTAGACAGTGATCAAGGGCAAGTCGGCTTCTCAACAGCGATTCTCAGCTTTTCATCACGGATTATCCATCGACAAAGTAAATGCACGCCTTTAAAGACAGCCTCCTGTGTGAACATCACTGGGGATGACAAGGGGGCCTGCAATTTTTGCATTTGTTCTTAATCTCTTTAGCTGCGCTTTTTTAACATCTGAAATTGCTGACGCCCACACTTGCACAGTTTTTAAGGGAAATCGTTTCATCTGAGCAGGCTCCCCAACTCCCACATGTGCTGATCTTTCACATTCCACAAAACAAAATGGCCAAGAAATAAAGGTAGGGACTAAATGTATTGATCACTAATTAACATGCACGATATTTGTATGCTTATCTGGTGTCATCTTTGTGTTAATACTCGGGGTATGTTTTATTGTTTTCATTTGCAAATATAAAGAAACTAGGCCAAGAGGCTCACAGGAATCAGTAACGGAAAAAGAAATCAACACAGACCTTGATGCCTCATTTCCAAACCCATTCCTCTAAAACAAGTTGCTTTGGATTTTTTGGTTTTTGTTTTTTTGGGTTTTTTCTGGTACTAGATTGAAATGAAGTAAGTGATACTGGCCACTTGTTGGAATTTATAGGTAATATCTATGGAAAATGAATTTGAGCAAAACAGTATCAAAAGATTCTTTCAAATCCTAATGTTCTATTATTGTGTACATGAATAAAATATTTTGCACATTATGAATTGCCAATATTGTATTCCACTGAATCACACATAAGCTTAAGAATACTGACTCAATCTTTGTTTAAAATTTTTTATTTGTTCTTTTTAGTTATACATGACAGTAGCCCAGACACAATCTTAATCAGATAAGTGATTTAAAACAGGGAAGGAGGCAGGGTGCAGTGGCCTATGCCTGTAAGCCAAGCAGCTTGGGAGCTGAGGCAGGAGGATCACAAGTTCAAAGCCAGCCTCAGCAACTAGGTGAGACCCTGTCTCAAAATAAAAAGGACTCGGGATGTGTGGCCAAGCACCCTTGGGTTCAAGCCCTGGTACAAAAAAAAAAAAAGGTAGAAGAAACAGATTTTATTGTAAAATATCAAAAGGTGAAGGAGACCTTGTGATTTGGTAGCAATCTAAAACAAACCAAAAGACCCTGGTTTTAATTGACTGAATTGAAAATTATCCAACAATAAAGTATGTATTATTTAAAAAGCTGAGAGTCCTTTAGGGACTTCTATGGAAAGAGCAATGTATCTTTTATATCAGAGAAAGTGCTGCTAAGTGCTGGACTGGTTGTTACTATGAAATGGGATTAACTGGAGAAAGATCTCTAACCGCCTTTCGCTAGGGCTCTGGAATCATGATACATTCAGTTACTGAATGATAGCAATGTTATTTTTAAGATCCAAACTGGTCAATCCTATCCAAATAGCATTAAGACAAGAAATATAAATTCAAGTGTGAGCAGAGAAAAGGCATGTAGTGAATGGTGTGCAGAGGCTTAGTGGAGACCAGGAGAGTCCTGGTCTCCTGCAGAGGAAAGTTGACCCACAGGTCACACCATCAATGCCTTGGAAGCAGTTATCCAAAGTCAACCTCCAAGAACACCAATACCAGAGCGACCATTCCTTCAAAGACTATCTCATACAATGAATTTACTGAGTGACCAATTACTTGATTATTGATTCCTCAAAAATTTGTTTGTATTTATCAACTTACTAAGGATTGGGGCCATTTGTATTGCTTATTATGTTTTAAAACCAATCTTTGAAATACATATTTTTGTATAATTTGGGGGAAAATGAGTTTCTTTGGGATTTTGATTTTAAGTGCTGTGCATTATCACGGATGTCAAAGATTTTAGAATGTCAAAGATTTTATCAGTAAGTAGAATAGGCACCTCTTTTCTAACTCATTTTCAATGGAATCCACTGCATTTTAAGCTTTTCTTATTCATGAGTTTGCTTTCTTGAGTTGGACAAAAAGAGAAAAGCTAACAACTAATTCATGGGGAATTGGGCTTAAAATATGTGTCAAACAATGAGAATAGTGATAGGTCTTTCAGAGGATTGCTATAAGAATCAATTTAGGCAAGCTAAGGTTCTTCGCACTTAGTGAGAGGGTAATAAAATGTATATTCTTCCATTTATTCATCTGCCCATGAAAAAATATTATCTAAGGTATTCTTACCTAATAGGAGAAATTGCTTCAATACTGAGTTTGCATGATTTTTTCTCTTTTACATTTCCACTCTGTACAGGGTTGGTAAGGCCAAGAAGGAACAGGCACTATGAATACAAGAAAGATAAAGCAGGAGCCATAAACAATATCATTTTGGAGAAATTTTTAAAGTCTGGGTAAATATGGCAGAATCTAATCATTTAACAAGTATCTTGATAGACTGACAGGTTTGGAAGGATACTGGCCTCCCAATACAGAAGAATTGAAATGAGGTGTTGTGGAAAGATAGTCAACAAAATAGAAGATGGGGGAAAGAACAAAAATAAAGTCTAGAAGGATTATACATTGAAATGTTTTTTAAAATCCTCTAAAACGTTTAGTAGGAAATATAGAAAATATTCTGATGATATTACTCTAGAAAAATGTTTTTTAAAGCAGCCAACACAGCACAAAAAAAAAAAAAGGAAGCCGGGCGTGGTGGTGCACGCCTGTAATCCAAGCGACTTGGGAGGCTGAGTCAGGAGGATCGCGAATTCAAAGCCAGCCTCAGCAACTTAGTGAGGCCCTAAGCAACTCAGTGAGACCCTGTCTCTAAATAAAATACAAAATAGGGCTGGGGAGGTGGCTCAGTGGCCGAGTGTCCCTGAGTTCAATCCCTGGTTCAAAATAAATAAATAAATGAATAAATAAATAAATAAATAAATAGGCTGGTAAGTTTAACCCATGATAGATAAATAAATAAATAAATACATACATAAATAAAGGAAACGGCTGGTAAGTTTAACCCATGAATTAAATATCTCTCTGTGGATCAAAGGACAACATTTACTGAACTCCAAAAGTAGCAACCTTGGAGGAGGTGTCAATAACGCATGCCACAGATGAGTGATCACTGTCTGTCATGGTTAAAGAATTCAAATTTAACTTTAAAAGACTAAGACTCTAATAGATAAGTAAGCAAACAATGAGTATTTTCAAGATGAGGAACACGATTTGGATAATATATATACAAAGAAATTAATCTTAGGAGTATAAATTGATAAATCTCAAGAGTAATCAGGGAAAATGCAAATTTAAAAGGTAACATTTTTCTCCCATTTAGATTGGCAAAAAGTTTAAGGTAACTGATAATAGTGATTAACGATTGCATAGGTTGTATACAAAACTAATCCTTCAGAGAATATGTGGACAACATCTTTTTTTTTTTTTTTGGTATTGGGAATTGAACACAGGGGGACATTACCCACAGAGCTACATACCCAGTACTTTTATTAATTTATTTTTTAAACTTTGAGCCACTTGCTAAGTTGCTGAGGATCTCACTATGATTCTGAGCGTGGTCTTGAACATATGATCCTTTCCCTCAGCCTCCCTAAGATTGGAATTACAGGAGTATACCACTGTGAATGGCATCAATTTATTATTATTCTTTTACACTTTGCTATCTGTTGTAGAAAAATTCTTCCAAAAATACATATGGAGACATATGCAAAGAAATTGTCTGCAATATTTGTAACAGCAAAAGGTTTGGAAAAATATTAATATCCATCTAAGAGGGAAGATTAACCAAACTGTGGTAATATCTATATAACATTAGACTATACTGTAGCAACTACAAAGGAATTCACTCAGATTGCCTCAGTGATGCAGCCACATCAATGTTCATAGCTGCTCAATTCACAATAGCTAGATTGTGGAATCAACCTAGATGCCCTTCAGTAGATGAATGGATAAAGAAACTGTGGTATATATACACGATGGAATATTACTCAGCCATAAAGAAGAATAAAATTATGACATTTGTAGGTAAATGGATGATGTTGGAAACTGTTATGCTAAGTGAGATCGGCCAATCCCAAAAATCCAAAAGCCGAATGATCTCTCTGATATATGAATGATGATGCATAATGTGGGGGGGAAAGATGGCAAGAATGGAGGAAAGATAGCTAGCATAGAGGGAAGGGAGGGGTGGGGGGGGGAGTAAAATCAATAACAGAGTGTGTGACAGATATCATTGCCCTGTGTACATGCAAGAAAGCACAGATGGTGTGACTCTACTTTGTGTACAACCAGTGAAACAATAGCTGTACTCCATTTGTGTTCAATGAATCAATAAGTAAATAAAAAAAAAAAAAAAAAAAAAAGTATGAATTAATTGTAAAAAAAAAACAAAAAAACCCCAAAGGAATTCACTCTACATGTAGTGGAAAATATGTATAATATTATCCATATGTATATTGAATAATACATATTATCTAATATATATACAGACATATTATTCAATCTTGTTAAAAGGAATTTTTTCATGATGATACATACTCCATGCTATTTTGAGCAATTTCTAAATATAATGAAGTACACAGGAAGTACACATTGGCCCGTGAAATACCCATATGGATCAAACAGCAAGACAAGAAGGAACCTTCTCAACTTTAACATAGTTAAAGTGGGTGGACAGTATAGGGTGGCAGATTTGGGGTCAAACACATGGATGTGTGCCAGGTGTGGTGGTGCATGCTTATAATCCCAGTGGCTTGGGAGACTGAGAGTAACTTAATGCGGTCCTAAGCCACTCAGTGACACCCTGTCTCTAAATAAAATCCACAACAACAAAAAAAGGCTAAGGATGCGGCTTAGTGGTTAAGTGCCCCTGGGTTCAATCCCCGATAAAAATTAAAATAAAAAAGAAAGAAAGAAAGAAAGAAAGAAAGAAAGAAAGAAAGAAAGAAAGAAAGAAAGAAAGAAAGGGATATGCAAGAGGATACATGTGTACACTCTAACCCACGGACACACACACACACACATTAATATTCCAGGCTACATGGAATTCTTTCCATGTAGTACATTGCCTTATATAGTTTATCAAAAATATGGACTAGGGATACATCATAAGCCTCTCATAAAATAAAGATGTGACATCTTAGAAATCTGAAGAGAGACCAAGCCAGGCCTTGAACCTAGGTGAATCCTAAGTTATCAGCTACTGTCTGCTTTAACAAAAGGCCTTTTTAAATATCATTAACAATATATAAACAGTATGTTAACAATGTCTTTTACATGTCACTCAGGAGCAAGTGGCAATGTCTGAAGATGCTTTGGGTCATCATGACTTGGGGCTAGGGGTTGCTACTGGCATCTACTGGGAAGGGCCTGGGATGCTACCAAGCATCAGTGATGCACTGCACAGTCCCTCAACAGAGAATTATCTGATGCAAGATGTCAGCAATGCTGAGGTTGAGAAACATTTGTTTCTTCTCATTTTTAAAACTGGCTTCGCAATCAGGTTGAGTTACGACTCATTGCCAGATTTATGCACATATCATTGTGCATGCCCTCTACACTGTATCCAGCTCTCCTTTTCATCCTCGCTTCCCACTTAGCTTCTTGTTTTCAAAGTTTCTTTAAACACTGCCTTCCTGCAACGACCTGTCAAAACTAATATTAAAATGTTGACTGACTGTCTTAGAACTCAGTAGTCACCCATTCTGAGGGGTTTCTTTCACATCTTGGTATTTTCTATTCAGAAGATAAACTTGGACTCTGTTCGCTCCATTTGCACAGTTGCTCTGAGAAAATTAATTCTGCATGAAAATGCATGTTACGCAAGTCCCTGGAAAACTACAGGCATCCTGACTTTCTGCAGTGCCACATTTGGAAATTGCCCAGTACTGTGCCTCTGCTATTTGAGGAACGGGAGCAGAAGCAGGCCTGCTTTTCTAGGAGAGGACCCTTTAGGCTTCATCAGGGCAAGATATTTCCACTTGGATTCTCACCTCCACCTCCGAGACTACAGCTCCAAGCTGCATGTGGCTGGCAGAAGAAAATAAGAATGATTGGAAGGCATCAGCAAAGCACTCCACTAGACAGAAACTGCCTGTAACTCAAAGCTGGGGCTTGGCTGTGTGCCTAGAATGTGACTAGGCACAACCTGATTTTAGCACCTGTACCATGATTATATCATCACAATTGAAGCATTACGATCTGGAGAAATGGCATATTAACTTCAATACATACTTCTACAGACCACTAGAAATAAGATCTTTATAAGGTCTTTCTCATTTTAAGTAAAATTGAACTATTTTAAATTCTTGAGCTTTTTATAACCCAACAGGAGTGCAAAGATAGAGATTTATATGAAAATAAAAATTGCAGAATAAAGCAAAGAAACTTAAAAAAAATCAAGAATTACTTTTAAAGACCTTAACTTACTCTTTTATATAAATAAAGCCTCTGAATATAATAAATGTTAAACAGGTATTTGTTACATGAATTCACCCATCAATCAGTGAATTGCAAATTTCTACCAACTTATAACCATTCACTGTAACACCAATCCCTGTCTTAGGGAAATCCATCTTATTAAATTTTAAGACCCAAAATGAAATAGTAATAATAATCATTATTTACATGTCACAAATTTATTTCATACCATGCAGTGCTAAGTGCTTCACATAAAGACACAAATTCAATTTGTACAAAAACCCTATGAGGTAGGATGTAATATTAATATCTCCATTTTACAGAAGAGGTAAAGTTTATTTCCATAAAAATGTCAAATACATTCAGAATTAGTTCACAACTAGAAAAGGAACCCAGATTTATCTAAGTCTAAAGTCATCCTTCAAACCCTGTGTTACAGTCTATGTGGGTCAGTCACACCATCTCAGTTTGAGGTACTTACTGAGCAAGCAAACAGGTATGTGTCAGGCTATCCCCCAGGAGTCACTTCTTTAGGTTCCTAGAATATCTAACTTGGCCCTTGTGGAGACTCTACCTGCTCCCAGCTCCATGTGCAGCATCCAGGAGGACCATACCTGAGGCATCCACTCTCCCCCTCATGCTTGGGCATCTTCTTGTTAATGTGCTTAACTGGTACATTCGAGTTCCACATCCATTTTCCTGGGAATTCTGGACCTGGCTTTGCATCCCACCTATGACTGGGCTGGATTATCCCTATGCATCTTAGAATCCTGGTAGATTTAGTTGCTTGTGCACATTATACTGCCTCTTGAAGCTTCAGCTTTATAGAAGCTGAACTGACCCCAGATAAACCACCTAACAAGTCAAGGGAGAGCTGTCTTGCTTGGACCTCACATTCATGAAGAGTATCAATGGTATGACTCTTAAATTATCTCCAAACACTGGTGATCACTTGCAGTACTGGCACATTAGCAGGACCAAGGATAAGATTCTCCTCATATGTCTTTAAATATGTTTCAATACTGACCATGCCTCAGTAATACATTAATAACTATTCCTAACACTTATATAACTATCATGTAAATTATATAGTCATCATGAATTATACTTTGGTGTTAAAATTATTTGTTAATTGCAAACATTTAATTAAAAATGTCAGTTTTTGAGGAGTGGGGGTGAGAGAAGAATGGAGGAACTTTAGATTACATAGAGGGAAATGAGATGGGGAGAGGGCTGCAGTATGAAAAATGGTGGGATGAGACAGACATCATTACCCTACATACATGTATGATCACATGAACGGTGTGAGTCTACATCATGCACAACCATAGAAATGAAAAGTTGTACCCCATTTGTGTACAATGAATCAAAATGAAGTCTGTAAATATTTTAAAAAACAATAAATTTTTAACATGTCAGCTTTGGTAACCATATATTGGCACTTTTTTTTTTTTGCAGTATTATCTATCTCAATAAAAGCAAGTGAAGCCGGGCGTGGTGGCGCATGCCTGTAATCCCAGCACTTGGGAGGCTGAGGAGGATCGTGAGTTCAAAGCGAGCCTCAGCAAAGGTGAGGCACTAAGTAACTCAGTGAGACCCTGTCTCTAAATAAAATACAAAATAGGGCTGGGAATGTGGCTCAGTGGCCAGGTGTCCCTGAGTTCAATCTCTAGTACCAAAAAAAAAAAAAAAAAAAAAAGCAAGTGATATGAGTTTCTTCTGAATAATAAAGGGACTTGTATATCTACCCCTAAGTTCTGCATGCACTAACACATAATGCCAGAGGTAAACCCCACAAAGACAGTAAAGTACAAGTATGTTAATAAAGAAGAAAAATGTAAAACTAGTGTAATTTCATACTTGTCTCCTAAATTATATTCTGAGATATCTATCTCCTTCAGGCTATACCCAGTTTTCCCCACTGATAACATCTGTCAATACTAATATATCACAACAGTTGAAATATAAACTGTCCCTAATTTTACTCTTTCCCTTCTTCACCCACATGTAAGCATTCTACTTTTTTCTGAGACCTTGTGTCTGGCATAATGTTTTAGTACATGTAGAACTCAAAGATATATACACATGTCCCTTTATCATTCAAAAGAAGCAACTGACACTTGCTTTTTTTTTAAAAAATATATTCATTTGTAGACAGACACAATAGCTTTACTTTATTTATTTACATGGGATGCTGAGGATTGAATACAGAGCCTCACATGTGCTAGGCAAGTGCTCTGCCACTGAGCTACAACCCCATCTCTGTCACTTGCTTTTACTGAAATAGATAATATTAAAAAATAATAACTTCCAAAATATGGTTACCAAAGCTGAGGTATCATTCCTTAAAAATGCATGTAAAAATAATTTTTTTTTCTAATTAAAGAGTTAAATTTAATGGGGAAAAATGCCAAAGATATGCTTGACTTTGCAGATCTCATCTCTGTTGCAACTTACTTCTTGTCCATGGAGAGTGAAATCAATAAGATATACAACAAGTCCATGAACATGGCTGTATTTCAATAAAATATTATTCACTTCAACAGGAAACAATAGGATTTGTCTGATACCTTGAGTTTATAGACTTCTGTCTTCAATTAAACAATCCTTAGAAAATACATTACACGACTTAACTTTCCCAAAACATCACACACCTGGTCCAATCCTAGGGCCATGCTGCATTCAGTGAGGCAGTTCAGAAGCCAAGATGTAAATTTAAAAGAATTTTTAACTTGAAAAATTAATACTATAAAAATAATGTTTATGTCATGGCAAATTCCCAGTTTCTTTCCCTTAGTTTTCATGTTGCAAGTGCTCTACCATATTCCCTTCTTCAGATCACTGAAAAGTTCTTCTCTATCCCCCCCACTCATGGTTTGAATACCTCATCTTTTCTTCCCACTTTTAATAAATAGATAACTACCCCTCTTTTCCTACTACCCATTTGGTCTGGTTCTCTACCTATAGCCACCAATTTTCCATTAACCCAAAAGAACAAATCCATCCAGGAAGAGCCCTTTTTGAAGAATGGATGAGAGGAAAATGTACTAGCAGGGCTGGGGCTGGACCTCAGGGGTAGAGCACTTGCCTGGCATGAGTGAGGCACTGGATTTGATCCTCAGCACCGCATAAAAATAAATAAATAAAATAAAGGTATTGTGTCCATTTACAACCAAAAAAATATATTTTAAAAAATGAACTAGAGAAGTAACAAGTTTCCTTAATGGTTTAGAGAAATTTGCACAAATCTATACATTAATCATGTCAGTCTGTTTTGACAGCTATAACAAAACACCATAGGCTGGGTGGTTTGTAAGCAAACAGAAGTTTATTTGGTTGTGGAGTCTGGGAAATCCAACATTAAAGTGCCAGCATGGTTGGGTTCTGGTAAAGGTCCTCTTAAGAGTGGCACCATGCTGAATTCTTGCTATGTCCAAGAAACAGACAGGTTTCCCAGACCTCTTTCATAAGGGTGCTAATGCCATGCAAGAGGGCCCTATCATAATCCCTTCCCAAGAGGCCCTACCTCCTAATACCATTTCCTTGGGGGTTAGTGTTTCAAATTGAGTTTTGGTGGGACATGACACTCAGACCAAGGCAAATCATTGTTGTCACATCCATTATAACCATGTCAAATTAGGAGGGTTATACCATCTATTTCAATGCTCCTTGTGTAGGGTAAGCACTTCAGAGACTGCTAACAATTCTGTTACACAATGGTACACACCAGTTCCATCAGATACACTCTTATCAAGCACTTTGATGAGAAGATAACCACTTCCACTTCCCATTCCATCAGAAGAGGGTAAAGAGTTTACAGTTTTGTTTTGTATAAAACTTGTTCTTTGCGAATCCAACAAATTCGGCATGGAGGGTGTTTTGTACTTATTGTGAATGATGACTTCCTAAATTCCCTCCTGCATATTACAAGCCCAACTCTCACTCTGAACCTTTTGGCACTGCACATTTCCATCCATCTTGGAACTGAATGCCCTAAACCGATAAAAACGAGAAATGAGGCAATCAAATAATGCCTGTCAGAAAGCGAAATATGCACACACATTTCTTCTCATTACCGCATATTATGAGGACTAATGGCAGAGATGAATATCTCCAGTCAGAGCCACTTATATAGGAATTTACATTTAAAAGTAATTGCTATAGATCATAATTGGTTGATTAGGTGTTCTCAACTCCTTAGGCTCTTTTCAGACCTTAACTGCATGATACATGCCACACTTTCAGAGGATCAATTTGTGTAAAAAGAAATGCAATTTGTCCCTTGCAAAAATTTCAGGTTAGAAAACGTTATCACCTACTTCACATCTTTCCAGGTCAGTTAATGACCTCCATGGTTGCAGTCACTGGTTAGGATGATAGACTAAATTGACATGGAGATAGTATAAAGTGGGCCCCGAATCTATTCTACAAACAGAACTACAATAGTTTTGTGAACTAATCCACAAATTGGTTTTTTAAAATCCAGTAACATTATGTTACCAATCTTAGTAATCACAATTCTCTATATAATGAACTCCTCACCTCGGTGGGGAGTTCATTATAACCTTTACAGGTTTTTGCTCTCTTTTAAATTATAGTCTTGAATTGGTCCTCTTACCTCAACAAGAAAAACCCTGGCTTTCGATTTAGTGCTCAGTGGCGATGGTTTTTCATGCTGCATGAGCTCTGTGTCACTTAAGGGCTCTATCTAGCCCCAGAGAGTACAATGCAGTACTGAGTTAGCAATTCACTGACCTGAAGCCCACAGAGATCATCTGAGTCTTTAAGGGAAGAGATGTCACTTCTTCATTGCCAAACTCAGACCTAATTGCTGTGCAATAGAGTTCACAGAATTTCAACTTGAATCATTCAGTCCTTCCAATTCACACTTGCACCATCAGGCCATGGAAGCACACAGAACAGAACTGGTGTTTGTATTCTGCACTTATGGACCCAGATCCCTTTCTTTCCTCTACAGGGTTATGGCTATATGCATTTATCGAAGTTTTCTTGTTCCCAGTTAAGAATCAATAGAGATGATTATACCCATTCTCTTCAATAATGGATCCAAAGAAGGAAAAAAAAGGAAGGAAGGAAGAAAGGCAGGTGGGCAAGGGGCGGGCATAATGATTTAAGCCTCTGGACAGATCATTATAGACTCTGATCATCTTCAGATCAAAACGAAAATAAGCTAGAGGAAGGCTGCATTCCTACTTGCTCCGTGGATTCCTACTTGCTCGGGATTCAAACAGCAGGAACATGGCTCTCAATGAGATTTTATATTCAAATCACATATTAGGGGTCCCCAGTCGCTGCTCCAGAACCAACTTTGCCAGGCTGGGCTCGGCCTGGCCGCGGGCAGCTACCACCCGGGAGCTTCGGACCCTGCAGCTGCTTCGGAGTCACCGATCTGGGTCTGCACCAGCCAGCAAGTGAGTGCGGGCCCACAGCAGCGGCTTTAGAGTCACTGGCCGGGCTCCAGCACCAGCCAGCAACCTCCCAGGCCTCGGAGCTAAGCTTCCCTGGCAGAGAGGGACCGTCTCCGGCTACCTGGGGATTCTGAGCTGCGGACGGTCTTCCGAGACACTGTGCCGAGGCTCCTGGAGAGGTCTGGCCGGGAGCCACTGGGGTCCCTGACTCCAGCGAGGAGCTTAGGGCCTTTGGCGCCATCTTACAGTGTCCCCAGGAGAGAGCAACCACCTGCAACCGCCTGAGCCCCCAGCAAGGAGCTCAGGCGTGCCTGGGCTCTCAAGCTCAGTGGTCTCCATCACTGAGCACAGTTCTGTGGCACCACCCCAGCTTGGTCTAGTGCCCAGGTCCACACCCTGGCCTGGAGTCTAGCACCTTGCTGTATCTAATTGTCTATCAACACTAGGCTGCCTCTGCCCAGAAGCATTGATCATTCCCAAACTGGAGGTAGTGGGACAGCACCCTTCTTGGGTCACCACTTGATCAAGCACCTCTCAAACATCAGGTGAGTTACTGGAATTTGCAGGGACACTTTAAGTCTTCACAAGGAAATTGCAATCCCTCGGATTCACACTACTAGAGGGAAAGATACACGAGCAGCATGAGAAAACACGGGAAGAAAGTGTCCCAAACAAACCTAGATGATATATTAAGAGAACCCAAAGACAGCACGGTAGAAGGAATGACAGAAAGGGAGTTCAGAATGTTCATAATTAAAATGATCTGAGAAGAGAATGATGTGACGAGAGAGCAGATTCAGGCTATGAATAATCAGCTAATACAGCAATTGCAGGAAGCGAAAAATCACTTCAATAAAGAGATAGAAATTCTGAGAAAAAAACAAACAGAAATTCTTGAAGAAAACAAGGAAATGAAGGAAACAATAAACCAAGTTAAAAACTCAATAGAAAGCATAATTAACAGAATAGATCACTTGGAAGGCAGAACCTCAGACAATGAAGACAAAATATTTAATCTTGAAAACAAAGTCGAACAAACAGAGAAGATGGTTAGGAATCATGAACGAAAACTCCAAGAAATATGGGACATCATGAAAAGACCAAATTTAAGAGTAATTGGGATTGAGGAAGGCACAGAGATACAAACCAAGGGTATGAATAATCTGTTCAAGGAAATATTATCAGAAAATTTCCCTAATATGATGAATGAGATGGAAAATCGATTACAAGAAGCTTACAGGACACCAAATGCACAGAATTACAACAGATCCACACCAACGCACATTATAATGAAAATACCTAATATACAAAACAAAGATTATCGCCGTCTTTGTTGCCCACAAAGACGCGATCCCCTGAATGTGT
>JAJEJO010003278.1:1726740-1766374 GCA_020662805.1 Glaucomys volans | reverse complement strand
AGCTAACATCATTCTAAATGGAGAAAAATTGAAAGCATTCCCCCTGAGAACTGGAACAAGGCAGGGATGCCCTCTTTCACCACTACTATTCAACATTGTTCTTGAAACTCTAGCCAGAGCAATTAGACAGACCAAAGAAATTAGAGGAATACGAATAGGAAAAGAAGAGATCAAACTATCCCTATTTGCTGATGACATGATTCTCTATTGAGAAAATCCTAAGAATTCCACCAGAAAACTTCTGGAACTCATAAATGAACTCAGTAAAGTAGCAGGATATACAATTAATGCTCATAAATCTAATGCATTTTTATTCATAAGTGATGCATCCTCTGAGAGAGAAATTAGGAAAACTACCCCATTCACATTAACCTCAAAAAAGGTAAAATACTTGGGAATCAATCTAACAAAAGAAGTGAAAGACCTCTACAATGAGAACTACAGAACACTAAAGAAAGAAGTTAAAGAGCATCTGAGAAGATGGAAAGATCTCCCATGTTCTTGGATAGGCAGAATTAATATTGTCAAAATGGCCATACTTCCAAAAGTGCTACACAAATTCAATGCAATTCCAATTAAAATCCCAATGACGGACCTCAGAGAAATAGAGCAAGCAATCATGAAATTCATTTGGAGGAATAAGAGACCCAGAATTGCTAAAGCAATCCTTAGCAAGAAGAGTGAAGCAGGGGGTTTCACAATACCAGACCTTCAACTATACTACAGAGCAATAGTAACAAAAACAGCATGGTATTGGTACCAAAATAGACAGGTAGATCAATGGTACAGAATAGAGGACACAGAGACAAACCCACATAAATACAGGTATCTCATACTTGACAAAGGAGCCAAAAACATGCAATGGAGAAAACACAGCCTCTTCAACAAATGGTGCTGGGAAAACTGGAAATCCATATGCAGCAAAATGAAACTAAACCCATATCTCTCACCCTGTACAAAACTCAACTCAAAGTGGATCAAGGACCTAGAAATTAGACCAGAGACTCTGCACCTAATAGAAGAGAAAATTGGTCCAAATCTTCATCATGTTGGCCTAGGACCAGATTTCCTTAACATGACTCCCAAAGCGCAAGAAATAAAAGCACGAATCAATGATTGGGATAGAGTCAAACTAAAAAGCTTTTTCTCAGCAAAGGAAATAATTAGCAATGTGAAGAGAGAGCCTTCAGAGTGGGAGAAAATCTTTGCCACACACACTTCAGATAGAGCACTAATTTCCAGAATCTACCAAGTACTCAAAAATCTTTACATGAAGAGCACTAATAACCCAATTAATAAATGGGCCAACTATATGAACAGACACTTTACAGAGGAAGATCTACAAGCAATCAACAGATTTATGAAAAAATGTTCAGCATCACTGGTTGCAAATTAAAACCACCTTAAGATTTCATCTTACCCCAATTAGAATGTCTTTTATTAAGAGCACAGGCAACAACTGGTGTTGGCGAGGATGTGGGAAAAAGGGTACACTCATACATTGCTGGTGGGAGTGCAAGTTGGTGCAGCCACTCTGGAAAGCAGTGTGGAGATTCCTTAGAAAACTTGGAATGGATCCACCATTTGACCCTGCTATCCCACTCCTTGGCCTATACCCAATGACTTAAAATCAGATGACTACAGTGATGCAGCCACATCAATGTTCATAGCTGCTCAATTCACAATAGCTAGATTATGGAATCAACCTAGATGCCCTTCAGTAGATGAATGGATAAAGAAACTGTGGTATATATACACAATGGAATATTACTCAGCCATAAAGAAGAATAAAATTATGGTATTTGTAGGTAAATGGATGATGTTGGAGACTGTTATGCTAAGTGAGATCAGCCAATCCCAAAAATCCAAAGGCCGAATGATCTCTCTGATAAATGAATGATGATGCATAATGCGGGGGGGAAGGGTGGCAAGAATGGAGGAAGGATAGTTAGCATAGAGGGAAGGGAGGGGTGGGGGCGGGGTGGGGGGTAAAAATAATAACAGAATGTATGACAGATACCCTTGCCCTGTGTACATGCATGAATGCACAGATGGTGTGACTCTACTTTGTGTACAACCAGTGAAACAATAGCTGTATTCCATTTGTGTTCAATGAATCAATAAGTAAATAAAAATTTAAAAAAAACATATCCTTCTGTTTCCAGAAAAAAATTTAAAAAAGGATATAAACCAAAAAAACCAAAAAACAAAAAACAAACAAACAAAAAAAAACGAAAATAAATCCAGAAAAGTATTAGTGATTATATCATTAGTTGCAAAGATTTTGCTTGCCAATTATTTATCTGACTTTTTAGGAGTGGTAACTCTGACTACAACAGGACCAGAAAGCAGCAGAGCTCTTGATAAGTGAGACTAGAGCAGATGAAAGGCCAGGCATCACCAGCAGGCTGGAGTCCAGAGGCTTTGGCACCGTGGAGTCCTCTACGAGATCTCTAGGGCAAGGATGAATGTCAAAGGGAGAGAGGGCTTGACAGATCACAAAGGCACAAAAGAAAAATCACTGAAAACTCTTCCTCCTTTCAGCCCATTTATAAAAGTTACACTGAGAAGTGGTATATTCATTCATAACGTTTATCACACAGCACACCCTGCCTGCTTTTGTGAGGCAGAAGGAGCAACAGGACACAGGGATGATTTAGGAGGAAGATCAGACTTGGCATCAGAAGGCTTAGGTTTGGGACTGCTTCCACCACATCCCAGCTGCCTGCTAATTTCTCCAAATCTATAAAATATGCATAATCATAACAGACCTCCTGCGTGCTTGTGAGTACTGAATGAGATAATTTACCTGAAATCTCCTAATGAATGATGAAGTACTTACAGTGCAATGAGGTGATTTTGTTGCCCAGAGATAATTGAGACTAAAAGCACTTTTCAGAGACAATTGAGAGTTTGCCCACCTTGATCTCATGTGTATAATTTGGAAAATTATAGTGTAAGTCCGGTTCAGAGAGGAGCTAACTACTTGTTTTTGACTTTCAAGGAATTGGGATGAAATTTAAAACCAAAAAGGCAAAAGAATTAGCTTGGGAAAAATGCAGAAATACTAGCTTCTACTGCTAAGAGTAGGTTCATTTTAACCCTGAATTTAGCTGCATGAATAATAGAGAGTTCTGTGTGCACAGATAATGCATTGACTATCAACCAAAAACCATTTTAAGTACTAATTTCTGCAAAAGAAGATGGCTCTATAGAGCAATCACTATTTGTCTTTCCTCTAATAGAATAGGTTGGTTATTTTTAAGGCAGGGTAAGAAATGTGCCTTATTTTTCTTTATTTCTCACCCCCCGCCATACACACACACACATACACAAAATCTACTTAGCCTAAATGAAGAAATGAATCAGCTGAGTACTGAAAGTTAAAAGATTAGCTCTACACAGGTCTTTCAGGGACAAAACTTCCTACTTTAGTCTCTAAATATTAACTATTCACAGCTACAAAGGTAACTGATAAGATCAATATTCACTCAGGAGTTAAGGGCACAGAATTCACGAGCCTCAGGTCTGAGCTCCAGTCAAGCTTGGCAGTTAACTAAGCAACTGTGGAAAAATAATTTCAGTCTACAAGTTTCAGTTTTCTCAATGACAAACAGTAATACTTTATTATAAAAGCCATTGTTTTATGAATGCAAAATGACATGAGGCAAATGGAGCATTGGTCACACTGTCCAGCAAAAGGTGGGTGTTCAAATAAACTAACATAGGCTTGAGTGCCTGCGTATGGAGTCCTCTGTTAGCCTGCCGAACCACAGAATGAGTCAGGTCAATTTTATATTCAACTCCATGGTACTTGTTCTCTACTTCTTTGACCCTAAAAACAATTTCTTCCCAATCTTCAAGTAAAATTGACATTCAAAAAAGAGAAGGTTGGGATTGTCCCCATGTATTCTCATATTCTTCAGAGGTACAAAACACAGGTTGAGCAAATACCTAGTAGAGTAGGCAAGAATCCCAAACATTTTATTTTCCACCAATTTGTGCTCAGGTCTGAAAGCTAAGACATGAAGATCTGGATGGAGAGAGTTTGGCTAATTAGTTTTCTCCTGATAATAAAATGATAATCTTCTCACAGGGGAACTCCCTGGAGGACTTCTTCAGTTACCCAGCTAAAATGATGAGATGGAGTCAATCGGGTATTTTTCCTAATGTAATCTAATTCAACCAGAAAAGAAATATCATGGAGAAAACCTGAGATTGCTGCTGGAAATAACCATGGAATACAAAATATATGGGCCCCCAAGGAAAGCTCAGAAACATGACAATTTTACTTTTTGTCTCCCAAATGAATAATAATTAACCTTCGCCTTACCACTTCCGTGATAAATCTTAATAACACGGGTTGAGAATGGCCCCACAGACACCAGATTTAATATGGCACCTTCTTCTATTAAGTCCTGAGAGATTTAGTCTGATTTCCAACTGAGACTCAGACAGGCTGTGTGGGAGCTGCCAAGGGCCCCCTTGAAGAGCTGTAATTGATCTATATTGGAGCATGGAGTCTACTGTTGGGCAAGCTCTCCACGATTGTGGATAGACAAAATGGTAATTTCCAGAAAAAGAAAGATGGGACAAATCATCACTGCAAACGCAATGTCATAACATTCTACAGTGTTCCATTATAATGGTTCCTTTAGCCCTCCCTCTCTCCCTCTGGGGGTCTCTCTATTCTCCTCCACTGTATTGCTGCCTCAGATTCATGAGGATTCCTATCTTAGGATAATCTCTCCAAAATCATTAATGTGCCTAGAAAAGCAAATACTTCCCATTATTGAAAGTAACTTGGAAGCTAAAGAAACAGAGTAAGTGTAATACACCCTCCTGCTCACTACATAGGAGAACCTGAACAAATCTGTTAACCTCTCTTAATCTAGTCTCCCTTACCTGGTGATCACATTGTGATGATAAAATGAACTATTTTGGAGTGTTCACACTGTATCTCCGATGTAATCTTGCACCAAAAAATCAATAGTATTTTTTCCTCTTTTCTTCCCATGCCTCCAGAAATTTAGTCAGGTAAGATCGTCATGATTTGAAGATCAATGCCCCCCCAATTAAACAGCTGTGCCCCCCAAATAATAGTACATATTTTCTGGCATTTTATTTTACAAGTTTAATCCCATTCAGTCATTTCAGGAACATGTGAGACCCCTTTTAGCATTATTTCTTTAATAAAGCTGTAGAAGTTGAGGCTCAGAGGGTTAGTTTGTCCACTGTCCCAGAAAATAACCGAGAAGGTCAGAATTCGGGCTTAGCTCTCTCCGCCTCTCACTGTGCCCTAGGTTTGTATGGATTCTTGTGCCACATTAAGTCTGAACTGAAGTCTAGGCAGCATTTCTCAAAATAGAGCCTTAAAATCACCTGCATCAAAATAAGCTGAGCTCTTCATCAAAAATTCATATTCAGGACCCATCTTTTGCCCTGTTGAAGCAAAAACCTATGGGGCTTTGAGACCTGAAATTTTGCATTTTTAATAAATTGTCCAGATGATTCTTCTGCTAAGTGTCCCTGCCTTTGTTATCATAGTCTACTGCACAAGCCTGTCTTGGTCATTTTGGGCAGCTGTAACAGAACTACCATACACTACTATTCAAGCCTGAAGAATAAATACTTTCTTCTCAGAGTTATGGAGGTTGGAAGTCCCAGATCAGGGTTCCAGGAGATTTCATGCCTGGTTAGGGCCCTCTTCCTGACTTGCAGATGGCCATCTTCTCATTGCATCCTCACATAGTGAAGACAGAAAGCTCTGGTGGCTTCACCCCATGACTTTAGCCACATCCAATTACCTCCCCAAATTTCCACCTCCAAATTTCATCACCTCAGGGATTAGTGTTTAAATATATGGAGTTTTAGGGTGAACACAGACACTCAATTCAGAATATTCCGCCCCAGTGTTCCCAAAATTCATGTCTTTCCCCTTGCTAACCTGCCAATCCAATAGCCCCTGAAGCTTTACTAGTTCCATTATCAATTTTCAAGTCCAAAGTCCAGAGTCTTATCTAAACATCATCTAAATGAGATATGGATGAGATTCAAGGTAAAATTCTTCTCTGTGAACCTGTTAAATCAATAAAGTTGTATGCACCCAAATTACAATGGAAAAAGCACAGGATTCAGATTCAAGGTAAAATTCCTCTCCAGCTATAAACCTGTTAAACCACTTAAGTAGTATTCTTCCAAATTACAATGGGAAAAGCATAGGAGTCCCACTGTAAAATGGAGAAATGGGAAGCAAGAAAGGGTTGATGGGTTACAAATTGGTCTCAAACCCAGGGAGGTCCCGCTTAGATGTAAGACTTCCATCTTCCTTGGTGCAACTGTCTTCTAGACTCAGTGCTGCATTTATTTCATCCCCAGGACCCTCTATTTCAAATTCTTGTCCCCAGGGAGCCTTGTACAGATTGCCCAAGTGGTCTGTAATTAAGAGACAAAGGTTCCCAAGATTTACTCAGTTAAAAAAAAAAAAAAAGTGAATAAAAACGAAACTTTGCTGCCCTAAAACTCTTTTGGTGCCCCAAACAAACAGCATGTCCAATTTTCCATCTGTCCTGATTTCCACATTCCTGCCCATGGAAGGATGTAGCTGAGTGGAGGATTCCAGTGTCCATGCACGCAAAGCCCAAGCTTAGTAACATTTCCATTTTCATTACATTAGGAAATGATTCTTCAAATGGAAGAGAGCACTTTCTGGTTGAGAAAGAAATAGAAAAGCTAGATTTTCTTCCTTTCATTTTCTTTTCTTCCTTTGATTTTTCCCAAAGCTTTTCTCTAAGTAAAAGTACATTCTTGGTAAGTAGTTTATATTTAGTAAAGTTCAGGCTTTCAAATGTGGAACAAATATGTCACACACACTCTAAAATATTACTGTGAACTGGCAAAAGGCAGCTCTGACTTTCAGGTGCTGGAAATGAACTGAGGCATATATTTTAGAATTTGTGCTACCAAAAAGACATCCCAGGGAAACAAATAGATCTATTTATCCTGAAGTCTGCCCGGTCCAGCCGGCAAGATGTGATTTGTTGAATGACAGAACTTATTTCTATAAACTAACAAAACCCAGGAAGGGGTCATTAGGGAGTAGGAGATTGCTGAATTTCCATTTCAGACCTTGAACTACATACAACAAATGCTTCAAGGAAAAGAGGCGAAGATCAAGAATCATTGACTGATACTTCTGTGAAGGCACCCACACAACTCAGGGGAAAAAAATAGAAAGCCTCTTTCTCTCCTGCCTAGAGGATGCCTGATCCCAGCGAGTTTAAAGACAGAGAACAGCAGCGCTTCAGGACTGAGTTCACATACTGCATGATCCTGACCTAAAGACTGCAGAGCTCCTGGCTTGGGAATGAAGGTAACTAAACTCACCATCCTTCTGTCTCCTATGTGTGGAGAGGGGTGGGAATTACTGCTATAGGCAGTAATCTGCTACAAGAAAAAGAAAACTAAGAAAAGTATTTTTAACAATGAAATGGACTATAATGAGTATAGGTAGAACACAGCTTTGGAATGGGTGATAATGAGTCTAGTGTAAGTCATCCTAGTGACTTATTCAAGGTCATGACACATGCCATTCACCTGGTCAGAATGCCAGGTATGCTTAACTTCTCTATTTACCTGACCTCTTTCCATATCACTATACGATGAAACTTCTCAAACATCAAATAGAGTTGAAATGATTTTTAAAGCAAACACTTGTCCTCCTACCACCTAGATTCTACCATTGATTTCTTAATTTATTTTTTCACATATCCATTCTGACATCTATTAATCCAACTTATTTTTGACACATTTCAAAGTAAATTTTAGAACTCAATGGACTTCACTATAAGTAATACACATTTATAAAATTGAACTAAGTACTTTACTCTTCTTTTATTGTGGTGGGGCGAGTAACCTGGGATTGAACCCAGGTGTGTTTAATCACTGAGTTACACCCCAAGTCCTATTTATTTATTTATTTATTTATTTTGAGACAGGGTCTTACTAAGTTGCTTAGGGTCTTGCTAATGAGCTGAGGTGGGCTTTGAAATCATGATCCTCCTGCATCAGCCTCTGGAGTCACTGGGATAACAGGTGTGTACCCCACACCCAAATATAGTCTTCTTTTTTGGGGGAGGGTCGGTCAAATCTATTGCACATTTTTCTTTCATAATATTTTTCCATTGATTTCTTTTATTTATTTTTCAAAATTTTAGGTCATTGTACACAAATGGAGTACAACTATCATTTTTAGCTAGATTGTGAAACCAACCTAGAGGCCCTTCAATAGAGGAATGGATAAAGAACTGGGGTATACATACACAATGGAATATTATAGTCTTCTTTTGATACAAAATCCACATAGTGAAATGTGCAAAGCTCATATATCTATTTATTGCAAACTGATAAATGCATACCTCTCCAAAACAAAAAAAAATGCAAAATATTTAACATGACCCAGTCAAGATAGTATTCCCACCCATGCTCAGTAAAATCCCTCCATGCTCCTCAAGGGACAACCATGGTTCTATTTTTCATTATACCCTGGTTATCTCTTCCTGAACTTGATAAAAGTGGAATCATAAAGAATGTACTATTGTATAAGCTTTCTTCTGTTAATGTTATATTTTTCAGGTTGATCCATATTGTTGGCTGAAACCGTAATCTGTTCTTTCATATTGCTCAGTAGTATTCCATTGTGTATGAAATATCACAGTTAATCCATTCACCTGTTGTTTCATACTTGGTTGGGTTTTTAAATAAAGCCATTATTATTATTTTTATTATTATTATTATTATTATTATTATTATTATTATTATTATTTAAAAGTGGGAAAGGGGTTCATAGAAGTCTTCCCCAATGAAAGGGAGCTATTTTAACAACATCGTTTACACCTGCTAGACCAGAGTTATAAAAAGTTTTATTCATATTTTTATTCATACTTTTTGTTCTTTTTCTGATGTTAGGGATTAAATCCAGGGGTACCTATCACTGATCTACATTCCCAGTGCTTTTTATTTTTTTTATTTTGAGACAATGTCTTGCTAACTTGCCTAGGGTGGCCTCCAATTTGTATTCCTCTCATCTCAGTCTCCCCAAGTCTCTGGGATTACAAGCATTAGCTACCATGCCCTGCCTATTGTTAAATTTCACAACAGGAGTTGTTAAATCTCTTTAAACAGGAGTTGTCTCTGTATGAAAACTATAGAACACTGAAGAGAGAAATGGATGTACAATTAATTGCTTGTACCTAAGTGAGCTATTACTGCTGCCCACCAGGCACCTGTTCTAGAACCCCACTGACTGAGACCATGTCTGCCTCTCTTTGTCTACTATAATGTCTGACACACTCATGACTCCCCAAATATTTATGAATTTGCTAGGTGAATGTGCTCTGCCATTCACGATGATAAAGACACACAGTCAAAATCAAGTGAATCTTCTTATTTTTAATCTCTCTCTTGTAGCCTGATGTACTTCTATGCTAAAATAAGTATGCCAAAAGTGTATAATTTCTACTGATGTTATATAGTATATAATTACATAATGTGTAATTATATAGCATATAATTACTACTGACATTATTTTTTTTGTTTTTGTACCAGGGATTAAACCCAGGGGCACTTAACCACTGAATCAGATCCACAGCATTTTTTTTTTTTTTTTTTTTGAGACCAGGTCTCGTTAAGTTGCTTAGGGTCTCCCTAAACTGCTGAGGCTGACTTTGAATTTGCAATCCTCCTGCCTCAGCCTCCTCAGTGATGGCATTACATTATTTTGCCACCACACCTGGCTACTGACATTACTTGTAATTAGCATTTGGTAATGTTTGGAGTTCTGACTTCTTACATTGTTCTAACATCCTATTTGTGGTTTTTCAGCACATATATCATTTTACAGTTATGTTTTATAGAAAGAAGTCTCTTGCCAATGAATGCCAAACCCACAGATACTCTTTCATTTGACTAAATCCCAAATTACTGATTTAAGGACAAAATCTCGCCTTTAAATTTGGTAAAGGGCATGACTGGAGACTCTCGAGTCAAACAATCTGCCAGTCCCAAATTCAAAATGTTCCACTTGTGTGAACTTGAGAAATGTTCTAACTTCTCAGTACTTTGGACTCCTTTTGAAATGGAAGTGATATACACTGAGCCCAGCTTGCAGGACCATTGTAAGAACCAAATGTGTTTATACACATAACACACTTAGTCCACGAGGGCAGTGCAAGTGCGGGGCACTTGGTACCTGATGAACTTGTCCCTTTTACTTGTGTTTCTCCTCCATCACAGGGCTCCCACCTTCAGAAACTTACTCTCTACATTCTCTATACCTCTAAAGTACTCCCCATTACTAGGTACTTAGTAACGATCCATCCATATTAGTTCACCTCCAACAGCTTGTTAATTACACCTTGTTTATGCCAGGCCCTCTTTCTCTTTCAACGTCAAATGCCCACGGACGTTTCTTCAACATTCACAACCAAGGTCTGGATTATAGACATTTTACAATCACAGCCTTTGAAGCACCAAAAGCTGACATGGTATAAGGTGCAATTACATAACAACTAAAATAAAATGTGTTTAGCAATGATCAGGGTCAAACTCCTTTGACTCTTCAACCAGTGCCAAATCAGGAAGGAATTTTACTGCATTTAATAAATTTTTCATATGGAAATTTGATTTTTAAAAATTCCCTTACCTTGAGTTACACTTAAAAATTGAGCAAGTAAAGTTATTCAGAACAGTTTATCATTTTCAGTAAGCTAAGAAAACCAGTTTCCCCTGAAGTGAAATATGTGGAAGTTTCCTGAATTTTTGAAATTTAAGACCTAACCCATTACCCATCCAGGCACCTGCGTTTCACTAGCTCTGATTTCATGGGCAAGATAAATTCTCTAAAATGCACCACTATATCTACCAAGAACTGAAAAGTCTCAAATTTATTGGACTGGTTGTGTTATATGCCATTTGATTTTAGCATTGCATCCTTGCCCCTTTAAATACTATATATAGGTGAAGTGCTACAAAAATGTAGTGCTAAGAGTCATTGTCATACATCCTTCCCTGAGAGAAATTCAACGGCCAAAGGTGGGAAATGAAAATAAATATAACTATCCCAAGGTGGGAAGGAGAAGCAGTGAGGCTGAGCCTTCCTGAAGCATAAATCTTTGCCCTGCCTGACAGGCAAGGAGAATGTAAGCTAATGATGTGTAGAAGGTACAAATCCACTCTTGCCTTACTATCCATCTTTAGGATCATGGCTCAAAGACACCCAAAACAAGCAGGTGCAATTTCACTAGCCAGGCTTGGCGCTAACACCTTCTGCGCCACATCTCCTTATTTGATGGGTGAATCTCTGTGATGAAAACAGGATTTCCATCTAGGGTAGAAGGAGTTTTGTGATTTAGGATTTATGATGCATAATTATTATTTTTTAAGAAAACAGGAATTTAATAGAGAGGAAGGGGAAATAAAATTATTTAAACACCATCTGAATTCAAGTTTATGACTTAGAAAGTGTCTGGTGTCCCTTCTGTGATGATATCCTTAAGCTTCCCACTTAGGCAAACATCTGTTTACACACTGTGTGTTTTCCAAGTATCTCTTGCTGTTTATTTATTCCTCTCAAGGACAGGCAGATTTTCACCAAAATAACATTTAGTTGAATATGAAATTATCACTGGCAATGGAATCCAGATCATAATGCATCCAGATTATTACAAAAATCATGATACTCATGTCAGTATTTGAGACTTAGGTGTCAATCTAGGACTGGAGTCAAGTATTTCTCTCTCTCTCCCCTGCTCACTCATGAGTTATAACAGTTCTAGAAAACAAGAATAACCTGTAGGCAGGGCTGACTTCATGAGTGTGCAAACTGGGTATAGTCACTCAGTAGGGCCTCACTCTTGATTTAAGGCTCTGCTGCCGCCATCTTGGAAGTGTCACCGTATTTATGAATAGTGGTAAGGGTCCCCTAAAAGTGCAGAGTTTCAATGGTACCACCACACATGGGATCTCAAGGAGACTAAGATATGCAGGTTATCTTATGAGTTTTTAAGTAGGGGTGTTATCAGCTCTGGAAGATCAGCCTTTCTGGTGAAATCAGAACATACTTTTTAAAGGAAGAAAGAAGGCAACAGCATTCTAAGAAACACACACAGCTAAGGACTCCTTGTATCAGCCAACTCCTTGTGCAAAAATCATGCTCCAGAAAAGGGATACAGGGCAACACAGAGATTCGATTTCTTCCATTCCTTCCTTTCCCACTTCTAAACCATCGACAGTGTTAGCAGAATGTGTACCTATCAAGTGAAGCAGGAACAGTTGAGATGGTGTTATGCAGTGCTTCTATTCTATTCTTATGTTAAGAATGAAATGCATATGCATATATAAGCTAAAAAGCAGGACTGTGTAACATTTCCATGACTCCACCTATGAGTTGAATGCTTCTACGTTTGCATGTAAAACTGGCATTGCACAGGATAAAGAAGAATGGTAAAAGCCATGCTCATAATTTAAATTTTAAATTTTTCTCTACTTAGAAAGATCCTAAATAAAAAGTAACCATGACAAGATTAAAGAGAGATCACAAAAGAAAAGGAAAGAGCTTTAGATTCTGGTGCCGTAAGTGCACTTTTTACTTGCTTTTTTGAACAATAATATTTAAATTTTCATTTTGCACTGGTACCCATACCTAAGGAGCTGGTCCTGAATCAAAGGAAATGCTTTTAATTATTACGAAAAAATACTATTTCCAGAAATAATTGGACGTCCACTTTAGATCCAAAAGGAATATATTCTTTATAAAGTAAATGATTGTTACGGTTTCGATACTAGGTGTCCTCTAAAAGCTCTTGAAACAATGAAGAAGAGTTTAGAAGTGAAATGATTGGGTTATGAGAGTCCTAACCTAATCATTGCATGATTCCCCTGAGAGGGATTAACTGAGTGGTTGCTGTAAGCAGGCAGGGTATAGCTGGAGGAGGTGGATCACTAGGGGTATGCTCTTGGGGTATATATTTTGTCCCCAGTGAATGGAGTATTTCTCTCTCTGCATTCTGATCACCATGTCCCCAGCTGCTTTCCTCTGTCACTCCCTTCTGCCATGATGCTCTGCCCCACCTCAGGCCCTGAGGAATAGAGTCAGCCATCTATGAACTTAGAACTCTGAAACCAGGAGCTCCAAATACACTTTCCCTTCTCTAATTATTCTTCTCTGGTCTTTTGGGTTACAGTGGAGAAAAGCTGACTAAAACAATGATTTAGGAAGAAAAAACTCCGACATAATTCCTCTCCCAAATAATTCCTCATGTATGAGACGGCCTTGTTCTGCCCTTTCCCATGATCCAAGCTCTCTGTCCATTACCAAACTAAGTCTAGTTTTGAATTTTAGTTCACAAAGGTCAAGACAATGAAGTGTTGGTGCTTCTGCTTTTAAGGGTCAAAGTGTTTCAACTCGTATCCAAACACAGATGCTGACATTTTATTCCCTCTTCCCCTTGCCCAGGAACAGTATTCCAGAAAAGGCTGAGGGGAAGACCTTAGTAAGGTCACGATTTGCCTACTACCCTTGAAATGGCTTAGAAAATAGGTGCAATAGCAGAATTGTGAATGAAAAATAGGAAAGCATTAGAAGACGGCTAGCAAGTGAAATCTCATGGGCCCATCTGCTTTTATAGAGCTAATACTCTGTACTATCTGTTTAACTAGCAGTTAAGCAACTGCTCTGGGAAAGATATGACAAATTACAGCAGGCATCCAATGAGACCGGAAACATTTCAGGACAGTCACATCTCTCTGCAGAAGTAGGCTTTATTCTTATCCCCATTGATAATTCATTTCTGTTCTGTATCCTTAATTAGATTATAATCACAGTAGAACTAAAATAACTATACATAAAACAAGAAAAGAACACTTTTGCTAAGCAATGTAGACCTGAACAAATACAAGGAAGCATCTCTTTGAGAGAGAAAAAAAAAATCTACAGGAGTTGAATTAGAGTGTGAAGTTTTTAATTGCCTACCAACATATGTCAGTTCTGGCTGTTTCAAAAAATGAAATGCACAGACAATTTCACAGAGCAGACACACACATCTGAAACAAACGCAATTGAGCACATGTCCCTCAACACCCATTGCAAACTTCTAGGAAAATATTTGTTTGAAACAAGAAATGAGTTGCTTACCATAAGAAATAACAAGGAGCTACATGGACAAGGAGATGATGGGTCCAGAATGCAATCAGAGAGAGAAAGGCATAAAAGAATTTGGGGAGCTGGCAAAATGATGGAGGCACATGACTGCAAACAAAGGGATGTAAAGAAAGGAACAGAAAAGAACAATGAATGTGAGAAATACAACTATAAGAGGTTTGTTTTTGTTTTTGTTTTTGTTTTTTTGGTACCAGGGATTAAACCCAGGGGTGCTTAACAACTAGCCACATCCTCAGCCCTTTTTATTCTTTATTTAGAGACAGGGTCACACTAAGTTGCTTAGGGTCTCATTAAGTTGCTGAGACTGGCCTCAAACTTGTGATCCTCCTGCCTCATCCTCCCTAGAGATGTGTGCCACCACACCCGGCTAAGAGAATATTCTTTTAAAGGTATTTTGGAAAGACTTTCTGAGTACTAACTGATGAAATTTATTTTGATCTCATTTCCAAATCCCTTTGTTGAGACTCACATTAATTTTCAAGGCCATAAGAATTCATAAGAATATCCAATGGAATTTATTTTTAGGTGCAACATTTCACCTTACAATGTCCTGCCATACCTATATTAACCAAAAAACAGTTCAGAAGATAGAATATGGCAATATCCATGGCAGAGAAAAGAGGAAGGGGAGGTTAGAAATGAACAAACAAACAAGAAAGAAAACATAAAAACAGCAAAGAAACTGAGATTGCAATGTTTCAGGTGAGCAGCAGCAGCCCTGGACTCTGGCAAAATTCTTTGAATTTAGAGAGATTTTAAAAGTACATGGTGGAAAGAGAAGAATGGGAAGAAAAGCAAGAGTCATCATTTTGCACTATTGAAGGCAGTTCAGTGGAGTTTGGAAGATGTCTGTCAAGAAATAAATCAAGCAAAATAATGTTAAAGATGAACAAAAGGCTTGAATCATAGATCTTCCCATTTCTAGCTCTTATTTGATATCTTGTAAATGTTTTTCCCATATTTTTATTGGTGCATTTTAAATACACATAATGGTGGGATTTGTTGTTATAGATTTGTACATGCATACAATATAACAACATAATTTGGCCAATATCATTACCCAGTATTTTCCCTTTTCCTCTCCAGTTCACTCCCCATCCCTTTCCTCTACTGATCCCCTTTCCATTTTCATGAGATTCACACACACATCTTTATTTTCCTTTTTCCTCCCTAGCTTGCACACGAGAGAAAATACAAGATCTTTGACTTTCTGAGTTTAGCTTATTTCAGTTAACATGATCGTCCGTGGTTCCATACATTTTCCTGCAAATGACATAATTTCATCTTTATCTATGACTGAATAAAACCCTATCATGTACATATACCACATTTTCTTTATCCACTCATCTGATGAATACCTAGACTGGTTCTATAGTTTGGTTATTATGAATAGCTGGGTCATATGGAGGCTCCACTCCTAGAATTTTGAGGAATCTCCATACTGATTCCCACAGAGGTTGTATTAATTAACAATCCCACCAATACTGTAAAAGTGTTCTCTTTTTTCCACATCCTCTCTCTCTCCAGCATTTATTATTATTTGTGTTCTTGATGGCTACCATCCTAATTGGAGCAATATGAAATCTTAGTGTAGTTCTGATTTGCATTACCCTAATTGCTAAAGATGTTCAATATTTATTCAATAGATTTGTTAGTCTATTTGTTGGATATAATTGTGCATTTAGTTCATTTGCACATTTGTGTTTGTGTGTTTGTGTTTTTTATACATTCAGGATATTAATCTTCTGTTAGAAGAGTGACTAGCATAGACTTTTTCCCCATTCTGTAGGTTCTCTCTTCACATTCTTAATTGTTTCCTTTGCTGTGCAGAAGTTTTTAAATTTGATGCTATCCCATTTAGGAATTCTTGTTTTATTTTCTGAGTTTTAGGGGTCCTGTTGAGAAAGTCATTGCCTGTGCTTGTAAGTTAAAGTGTTGACCCAACATTTTCTTCTTGGAGCTGCTTAGTTTCTATTCTAATTCTTAGACTTTTGAACCACTTTTGGTTGACTTTTGTGGAGAGTTAAAGATAAGAATTATCCTGCATATGGATAACCAATCTTCCTTCCACCATTTGTTTTCCAATACGTTCTTTTTGCACCTTTGTCAAGAATGAGATGATTATATACATAAGGATTTGTCTCTCTGTCTTCTATTCTACACCATTAGTCCGTGTCTCTTTTTCTGCCAGTACCATGCAGTTTTTGTTACCGAAGCTCTGTAGTATACTTTGAAGTCAGTTACTGTGATGCTGCCAACATTGCTTTTTTTGTCTTTGAATTGTTTTGGCTACTCTGGGTCTTTTATTCTTCCAAATGAATTTTAGGACTGTTTATCCTAGTTCTGTAAAGAATATCATTGGCATTTTGATGGGAACTGCACTGAATTTGTGTATTGCTTTCGATAGTATGGCCATTTTAACAGGTATTAATTCTGCCTATCCATGAATATGGGAGTTCTTACTATCTTCAAGTGTCTTCAGTTTCTTTCTTCAGTATTCAATAGTTTTCATCATAGAGGACTTTCACCTCCTTGGTTACATGTATTCCTAGTTTTTTATTTTTTAAGGTTATTATGAATGAGATTGTCTCCTGATTTCTTCCTCAGCAGAGTCATTATTGGTATATAGGAAAGTCACCAAATTTTGTATATTGATTTTGTAACCTGCTACTTTGCTGAATTTCTTTACAGATATATCAGGTAGAGTTTTTTTGATCTTTTAAATGTAGGATCATATTATCTGTAAATGGTGATAAGTTGACTTCTTCCTTTCCTATTTTTATCCTTTTTATGTCCTTCTCTTACCTAATTGCTCTGACTAGCATTTCATGTATTATATTGAGTATGAGTTGCAAGAGTGGACATCCTAGTCTTGTTCCAGATTTAAAGAAAATGCTTTTGAGTTTTCCCCATTCATAGATGTTGGCTTGGGTTTATTGTATATAGTCTTTATGATGTTAAAGTAAGTTCCTTCTATTCCTAATTTCTTCAGTGCTTTTATCTTGAATGAGTGCTGAATTTTTTCAAAGGCTTTCTCTGCATCTATTGAGATAACTGTGATTTTTATTCTCAATTATATTTATGAGGTGAAATATCTTTATTGATTTGTGTATGGTAAATCATCCACACAATTCTAGAATAAAACCAACTTGGTCATAATGTACAATCTTCTTAATATGTTGTTGAATACAATTTGCTAACAGCTTATTATGATAGCTTTTCAACTCTGTGTCATCTGGGAGATAAATAATTGTTCATATTTGTTTAATGTTTAGGGAATAAATATAAGAATAATGTATATTAATGACCGAGGACAGTGTTTACATGGAAACAAATAGATGTCAATTATAATTATTGTGACAAATATTGAGGTCAAATATTTTTCAGAATTTAAATTTTGGTATTTTAGAAGATTAATACAGTACATATAGCAGCAGTGGGAATTCCATTCTTAAAGAATTATTCAATATTACATTATATAAATGAGCTGTGGGAGCAATTCATTGAATATTAATATTTCTGCAGCAGAATGGATGAATGTATCCAATATTATTTGAAATAAAGATAATATTTTCTCAGATTAAATCATTTCTTAGTTCCAAATAAACTACAAAAACAAAAACAAAAATACATTCTCAGATTTTATTCTCTATTTCATAGTAATGGCCTAGGAAATGTCAGACCTGGACTTGGACCACTCACTTTCAACATAATTTCTGAAATAAGCTGATTCATTCCATTTTGTTTTCCACCATCTTTTTCTGCATCTGTACCATATCAATACTACATCCAAAATGGGTTTCATCCTTAAGAATAGAAAGACTGAATTTTACTTTGCTCATTGTATAAAGAATACAAGAATAGCTAAGCTATGGAACCAACCCAAATGCCCTTCAACAGATGAATGGATAAAGAACACAACCCCAGCCCAATGGAAATATTTAAAATGTGTAAATAACAAAATAATTTTAGTGGTAAAAGTATTGTTTAATAAACAATAAAGCAATTTACCCAAATTATATCAATGTGAGTGTATGTCCTAAAAGTTCAAAATATAGATATCTTTAGGTAATTGTATTAGAGGCAGTGTGCATTTTCTATCCATATTTTTCTGTATATTTTGAATTTTCTACAAGTATTGTAGAAAACAATATATCCATCTTCAGCTATATAAAGTGGTCTGAAAACCCAGAAAAGAGGTGGGTCTAGGAAAGACCATTAGCATGTCTATAACAAGGTGTGGGTATATTGATAATTCCTTAGCTAGACTGATAAATACTGCATGTCCAACTTGCCATTTAAGAACACTGCACGTGATGAAATAAAGATAACTTCAGGGGCTGGGGTTGTGGCTCAGTGGTAGAGCGTTTGCCTAGCATGTGTGAGGCACTGGGTTTGATTTTTATCACCATATATAAATAAATAAATAAATAAATAAATAAATAAATAAATAAATAAATAAAACAGAGGTCTGTCAACATCTAAAAACAAAAATCCTTTAGGAAAAAAACAAAACAAAACAAAACAAGATGACTTCAAACCCTTTGGTATTTCTCCAGTTGGGAGTTGGGGGATAGTTTCTCCTTCCCTTTAATGTGACTCATTTCTAATCACACAATGGACTTCTAGGTCTAGCAGAAAGGAAGACTGGAAGCTTCTTCTCTGGCTTTGCTGAATGCCTTTTCTAAAGCTCCCTCTTGGGACTGCCACTCCTGGAATCAACCAAAGCAGTGAGATTCCCCTTACCCAAGGAGAGGGCACAGGTAGGAGCCCCAACCAATGGCCAGACATTCACCTCCAGCTAGCAGAGTGACCCCACTTGCATGCTCCATCCCAGTCAAGCCTTTGACTAACGGTAGATTCAGCAAATTTCCAGAACCCTAACCCCCTCAAAGTATAAGAAAAATAAAACAGCTCTTTTCATCCATTAAGTTTTGAAACAACTTATTATTCAGCTAAAAATAACCAGAACAAGCTTATAACCTTGAAAAGAGCAAGTACAAAGTCCTTGCTCTTAACAAAGTCCTATTCAGAAGCACAGTTATTTGACTCTTATGGTTTCTATTTCTAATACAAACAGGCAAAATTACATAGTTAAGTATCCAGGAAGAATTTTTTCCTAGAAAAGTGTCATTGGAGTCTAAAAGCAAGTATCTTATGAGTTAAATTTTTAAAAGAATAACCACAGGTGTACATAATTAAAGACGTTGCAATCACAACCTCATTTGGCATATTTGAGTTTTCACAATTCACCAGAGATACATGTCACTCTTTCACTGTGAATTATTATATGGTTAGTTTACAAAAAAGAATATAAATACAATGCAGAAAATTTCCCCTAAGGGATGTTTATTAATTACTCTCCAACTTCATAATTGTACTTAGAGTGATAGATTGAATAATTTCTCCTTTGAAAGGGCATTTGTGCTCTCCTTGTTAAAATCAAAGAAAGGCATGCTTGATTAAAATCAACTCAATGAAAATCAGCAATATACTGATCTGTACAACCATTACTTTTTAGAAAGTCTATGGCAATTTAATTTTTGAGAACAGAAGAGGGAGGATGGAAATGGAGCCAGCTTCCTGTTTGAACATGGATATATTCAATTCCCAACATCTGTGGTGCTTACATACCATAGAGATAAGCATGTAATCTCTTTATCTACTTCTAACAAGCAGAACCTTCTATTTTATTTGTGAGGGTAATTCTATGGGGCTCCACAGACAAAGGCAAGAAAAAAATTTGAAGAGCAACTACAGCAAAAGCTGATTGACAATGCAGCTGGGAACGATCTTCTTACTAGTAATTTGAGTTTGTCCCTCAAATTGGAACAGAATATCTGAAGGGCAGATTGCTCATCCACCTTGCAAGTGGAGCACCTTGAGTTGCTTTTGCTTTGGGGGATGAATATTTTATCAAATTTGGCTATGAGATAAGCCTGTGTTGAGAGAACCAGCTTCCCTCTACCCATCCAACGTTTTAGAATCATTTAGAAAAAATGTGAGCACTGAAAGTACTACAGCTTCTCCAGCTCAGTGTTCTTCAAATTCTGTCCTATGGAAAGCTGTGTTTTTAAATCTATGAATATATTATATTTTTAAATAATTAATATATAATATATGATCAAATATTATATATGATAATTATATATAAATGTAATTATTATTACATATTTAAACATAATCTTATAATTATATATGTATATATCATATAATCATATAAATATGATTAAGTAAAATTAAGTATAAATATACAATTAATATGATTATACCAATATATGATATATATTATATAATACATATTAATAATGCTTAAACGTTTGGATTAGAGAATTTACTTTAAAAATATATTTAGCAATTTTTCAAAGTAAAATATAAACACCACTTATGTTAAAGCGGCATGATGACTATACTAAAAACTCAAAGATCCAAACAGTGAGCTCACTGAAGAAGAGTTACAGATAGTAATTAAGCTCATAAATAAACGTTCAACATCAGATATATTTGGAGTATTGCAAACTATTCTTCCCTTGGAATGGACCGATTTCAACTCAGTGGTAACATTGAATGGTAGCAAGGATACGAAATAACAGCAGCCCCCATTCATTGCTGGTAGGAACTTAAAATGATCAGACTTTTCAGAAGGTGGTTTGGCAGTATCCTAGAAAAATCAGACATACTCTTATCATACCACCCAGTGATCCCATTCCTTGGTGTTTACCCAAAGAGTTGAAAGCACACAAGAACCTTTATAGAGATGAATGCAATTGCTTAATTACTAATTGTCAGCAACCAGAAGCAATCAAGGTATCATTTAGCATGTGAGTGGATAAACAAAATGTGGTACACAGACACAGACAATGGAGCATATTCTAGTGTTAGAAGAAAAGGAGCTATTAAGATGTGAAAAGACATTTAAATATCACTAAGTGAAAGAAGCTGGTATGAAAGGCTTCACACTCACAATTCCAACTACATGACATTCTGGAAGAGGAAAAACTACTGAGACAGTAAAAGAGGTTGGGGAGAGGGAGGGATGAGTGGATACAGCATAGAGAACAGTGAAAATTTCCTGCATGGTACTCTAACCACAGATATGTGCCAGCAAACCTTCATCCAAACCCATAGGATGTGTAACACCAGGAGTGAACCCTCACCTGGGCTGTGGTTTTCAGGTAATGACAATGTGTCAGAATAGGTTCACTGGCTGTACCAACTGTACACTGGTGCACGGGACGTTGACCATGGGGAGGCTGTGCATGTGCAAAGGTAGAGAACAGAAGAGGCCATTGAACTCTTCACTCAATTTTGCTGTGAATCTAAAACTGCTCTAAAACATAAAGCTCATTACTTACAAAACAAAACAGAACCAGAGTGTAATTTATGCTAGCAAGGTTATTTGTTTTATGCAGACTTTAGCAATCGGCTCATATATTTTTTGGGTCTTCACATCTGCTAGCTGCTCTATCAGGGACACCTCTCCTCCCAGCCTTTTAAGTGGATTTTCCCTTTAATCAGGTTCCCATATCAGGTTCTTAGCAACGCTGCCTCTAACTGCCCTAAGCAGAGCAGCTACATATTATATTTTAAATACACATTTAATCATGACAATATTATTCAATCAAGATAAAAACCATGATAGGAATTAAATGAAGCAGCCTTTGGTTTTATAGTTTTTTATTGCTTTTCTATTTTCACATTTCTTAATATTAACTTTTGTCTTAATTATTCCTTCTTTCTATCTTCTTTGGATTTCACTTGCTCTTCTACTAGTTTCTTAGGAGAAAAGTTTAGATTACTAATTTGAGACTTTTTTCCTCACAAAAACATACATTGCTAGATTTTTCTACCTAAGGGGATGGAAAGCTGTATCCCTTAAATTCTAAGTGTTATGCATTGGTTATGAGATATCCCCCAAAGCTCTTGTATGTGAGACAATGTAAGAAGGTTCAGAGGTGAAATGATTAGATTATGGAAGCTATGACTAAATCAGTAGATTAATCTACCGATATGGATTAACTGGGTGGTAACCATGGGAAGTTAGGGACTGAACCTCTGAAACCATGAGCTAAAATAAACTTTTCCTTCTCTAACTTGTTCTTCTCTGGTATGTTGGTCACAGTGAGGCAGAGCTGACTAAAACAGTAGTTCACAGTTTCATATAATTCAAAATCTTCTTTTTAAAATTTGATTTAGACTTCCTCTTTGGCCAACAGCTTAATTTTCTAATATTTAGGGATTTTATAGCTATGTTTCTGTTTGATTTCTAGTTCAAGTTCATTACGGCCTAAGAATGCACTTTGCATCATATTTTTTTCTCTTGAGTGTGCTAAGGTGGTTTTGTGCATTGTGTCTATGCTGGTTAATGCTCCAAGTCAACCTGGGAAAAATGCTTGTTATTGCATCGATTGTCTTATAAGTACCCAGTTGTTGATGCTTACGTTATTTTTCAGTGTTGTTCAGGCAGTTTCTACATCTTGAGTTCTATGTACTAGTTCTATCATATGTGTAGATCTCCAACTGCAATAGTAAGTTTATTTCTCCTTTCAATTTTTTTCAATTTTTTATTTCTCCTTTTATTTCTCCTTTCAATTCTATCAGTTTTGTGGAATGTAACTTGAAGCTGTATTATTAGCATTACATGCATAGACCTAATAAAAATCAGGACTGCATGTTTTCTTGCAGAAATGACTTAATATTTGTAACATATCTTTTTACTTCTTGTGCTATTCTTTGTTTTGAAGTCTGCATTGTCTGAAATTATCATTGCTACATTGGCATTCTTTTGATTAGTCTTTGATTATTATACTTTTTCCATCCTTTTTACTTTTAACCTATCTATGTCTTTATTTTTATTGGAGCATTATAGTTACACATAATAGTTGGGTTCATTTTCATAGAAGCACACATATATGGAACTTAATTTCAGGCCCTATTCCCCCTCTTTTCCCTCCCACTATTATCCTTCCTCTATACTATTGATTTTTCTTTCACTTACACTTACTTTTTCTTTTCTTTTCTTTCTTTTTTTTTTTAGTACTGGGAATTGAACCCAGGGCCTTCTGCTTGCAAGGCAAGCACTCTACCAACTGAGCTATATCCCCAGCCCTTACACTTACTTTTGATTGGCTCTTTTTACTTATACTTAAAGATGACAATCCCTGTGGTGTATTTGTATGTTCATATAAGATGATTTTGTTAAATGCATTTTGCATTTCCTCCTCTGTCTCATCCCTTCACCCCTCCCTTTCAATCTCCTTTCTCTATTCTACTGATAATTCCGACATCTTTTATCTGATCACCCTCCATTTCTTTTCCTTATTTTGCTCTGGGCTCCACATATGAGAGAAAACAATCAACCCTCAATTTTCTGAGACTGGTTTATTTCTCTTAGCATGAAGTTCTCTATTTCTATCCACTGACCATCAAATGCCATAATTTCATTCTTCCTTATGACTAAAACTTCATGGTGTATAAAAATGTCTTTATATTTAAAACACGTTTTTTTAATAGATGGAATGTAGTTGGATTTTGCTTTCTTTATCCAATTGACAATCTCTGATGTTGTAAGTACAGTATTTAGACCACTAATCTTTAATAAGTTTGTTCATGTGGCTAAAACAAAATAGACCATTCAGCTCTTTTCAATTTGTTCAATCTTTTATCTGCTCTTTTTTCTGACTTCTCTTAGGTTGAATGAACCTTTTTCATATCTCATTCTATCTTTATTATTGATCTTTATTTTTGGTAGTTGCCTGAAGTTAGTATTAGAGCTCTGAAATTAACCAGAATCCTGTCAATAGCATTATTTTCTTTCACATGCAGTTGTAAGGGCCTCACAACAGCATATTCTCCATTGTTTCCCACTTCCATACTTTGCACAATCATTCTGTAAATTTTACTTGTGCGTGTATTATAAACCCACACAATTGCTATTATTTCTGCTTCAGACAGCTGTCTTTTAGACAGTTAAAATTAAAGGAAATTTTTAATTTTACTTTTATTTATTCCCTTTAGACCACTCTCCATTTCTTTGTATAATTTATGCTTCATCTGGTATCATATTCCTTCTCCTTACAAAATTTCCTCTAATGTTTCTAACAATACAACTCATCTGGCAATAAGTTCACTCCATTCTTGTTATTCTGTATTTTGGGAAGATGTTTTCACTGGATGGAGAATTCCATGTTCATTTCACATCATTCAACTTTTTAAAGATGTAACTCCATCACTTTCTGGGCTGGGTAGTTTCTGATAAGAAGTCTGCTGTACTTCTTGTGCTTTGTTCACATCTCTTTTTACCTTTTATCATTTATGTGTGGCTTCAACCAGGATGTTATTTTTGCATTTTCTCAAGAGTTTGAAGATGATTTGCCTAGATGTGGCTTATATATTTAATCCTGCTTGAGATTTTTCTTAACTTGTGGTTTGTATAGGTCTTTAACTATGGAAAATTCTGTTATAATTTCTCTAGTATTTCTGCTGCTCTGAATTCTTTCTCCTGTGTGTCTAATTACACATAAAGCAGATTATTTGATATTATTTATCCCATAGCTCTTGGATGTCCTGTCAAACTTTCTCTTCATTCTCTTTGTATTTCTCTACATATTCACTGATTCTTTCCTCATTTTTGTCATATCTACTCATGAGTTCTTTGAAGATGTGCATCATTACTATCACTGTGTTTTGTATTCCTAGGATTCCCATCTGACTTTTTGTTTTCAATATTCTTCCAAAATAACATTTTGGGGTTTTTTGGTTTTTTTTTGTGTGTGTGTGTATGTGTGTGTGTGTGTGTGTGGTGCTGGGAATTGAACCCAGGGCCTTGTGCTTGCAAGGCAAGCACTCTACCAACTGAGCTATATCCCCAGCCCACAAAATAACATTTAATCTTGAATATTTAATGTATTAATCAAAAGTATTTTAAATTACCTTTCATTCTCAAAATCTGTGTCAAATTAGAATATGATTGTGTAGATCGGTTTGTCTTTCTGAAGTGTCATTTTACATTTTCTCTTCTTTGTATCTGTGTAGCTTTTTGTTTGTTTTTTATTTCATCAGACCATAGAGAATGAGGAAAATATTTTTATGCATAAAAGGAGGCATGCCTTTTCTTCTGCTGGTCCTTAAATGTAGGTTGTTTTTGCAAAGCACTGTTCAAGAGTCGTTTTGGGTTTGAGGCTTGGTGTTGCTATGGTTGCCTTGAGTATATCACAGGCTTCAAATTTGTCTACAGATGCCTTGTTTTTAGCCCAAGGGCTGATTTTTCCAAAGGGTTTGAATTTTAGTTTTAGGCCTTCCCTACAAGCTGTGCTCAGTGAAAACCAATATCTTCCAACTCCTCTGGTAATATTTTACCATTGTTTGCTACTTGATGCTTCTCAGCCTAGAGGTGGGGAGTGTTCACTGGTATTCTGATTAATTTTCGGTCTTAGGAAATCTTCCTGGTATCATGGTGTGACCCATTCATTGCTCCTATCACTGTAGTTTTTTTCTGCTTTTCCTCTCATTGTAGTGTTTCCTGCACATATTCTTGTGTCTCTCCTGGAAATCCAAATATTTTTTTTTGTTTTGCTATTCATGTCCCCGTTTTCCCAAGGATTTTGTCATTTTCTTTTGGATTCAGGCTTTTCTTTCTACCCAGGGGATGGGTAGAACGGCACAGGGGAATGCCGTGACTCTGTCACAGCAGGTGCTGTTGCCTTCCCTCACATCAGCCCTACGAGGAAGCAAAGGATCTTCCAGTTTTCCTGTGAGCAAGGGATGGGAGTTCGAGGGAAAAAACCTGCAAAATGATATAACCTACATCCATATGCTACCCTAGGGGTTGAACACTTTCTTGCAAACCTGCACATGGTACCCACCAGTTCATCAAATATCATTTCACTAAGGGTTGATAGGAAGGGGAGATGTAATGGTCCTCAGAAGTGAGTGAATGCAATTGAGAACTTGAATTCTGAAAATCTGTGCTACTTTCCAACTGAACTGATGGTCAGCAGCCCTTTCTTTCATTCTTTGTGTTAAACATATTTTCCCTATAATTGAGATTCATATTTATTTACAATAAACCATAACATTGTAAGTGGACTTGTTTATTCATATATCATTTCAGTGAGTATTTTTGTTCATTTCTCTTTGTTACAAAAAAAATTATGTATTTGTACCTAGAATTGTGTTTCTGTTTTCTTCCTCCCACTCCACTCTCTTTTAAATTCCATTTTCTTCTTTATTGTACTTGGAATCCCAGGTGGTGTATATGGCAGGTAAACACAAGCAAATTACTTTTATCTGGCTTAATAGAGACATAATTGAATAGAAAAATAAGGTCTATAATTTCCATACCTCAGTAAAACCCTGTTTCATAATGATGGAGTTAAAAATACAAGAGTGAAAAGTCAATAAGACTTAATAGCCATGTAAAGACCAGCTAATAGAATTCACGAGCATGTTAACATTCAAAGGCACATCAGAAACAATGATTGTTGTTTCAAACTTCTTCAGCAAGGAATGAGAAGCAATAAAAAGACTTAAAAATATTTTGCATCTATTTAATAGAGTTCCTAAACTTTCTTTCCTTGTTGATACTAATGTCAGGGATTGGGGAAGTATAATAGCTACAGTAACATTGGAAATAATTTTATAGAAACTTTGATTTATTTAAAAAGTTAGTTCCCTAAAACATATCTTCTTATTCTCAAATCGTCTATAATACTTTCCTAGAATTAATTCAAACCATACATAACTCTGGAAAGTCAAAACTAGAGATGCACTTTCAGGGTAAAGACAGTCACAGGCTAGGTAATAAGAACTTGTTGGGGTGTTGCTGCTGTCAATCAAACCCTGATGGTTACCTTTCAGGGGCTGAAACCCTTTACTTACTCTAGTGGACCCATCATTGCAGCATCTGATCAATAAGGTCACAAACACAAAGGCTTCCAATTTTTTTTCACTAAAAAAGTAGATCCCCTGCAAAGAGGAAGTCATTTGTATTTTTGCTTCTCAGAAAGAAGAAGTTTCTGAGAAGGATAAGGTAAGTAGCTCTTCAGGGTTTTTAACGGCTCCTTCCTATCAATGACTGCAGGATCTGGGTCCATGGCAGTTGAATGCACTGGGACATGATGAAATCCCTTTTCATTTCTATGATGTCACTTAGCAGTTTGTCTTAGCTAACTTTAATGAGTTTATTATAAAGGATTCAACTCAGGAACATCTAAATGGAGCAATTCATAGGACAAAATATGGAAAAAGTGACACAATTTTGATGACCTCTTGGGGACTGTACTTTTGTAGCAGCTCCCTGTGTTCACCACTCTGGCAGCTCCAAACATTGTTTAAAAATTTTTATCTTGAAAAACAGTGATATATGGAGAAGCTCTACTAAATTACAAAAGGCAGCTAAGGAAAGATAAGGTCACATCAAAAAGGTCCAGTCAACAGTGTACTCCCCTAGGTTGTATTTTTGCTGTGATTCACTGTTTCATGGATCATGTATTATGGGAAAAACAGTGAAGCATATGGACCTTAAGGAAGTGCCCTTCACACCTATTAATAAAAATGAATAAACTTCAGTCAGCAAGACTACAAAACCTATAACTGTGTAATCCCAAAGTATCTCAAAAGATAAATTACCCCTGAAATTTAAGAAACACTGACTGACCACCGTAAGAAGGAAAGTTGAGAAACTCTGCACAAATGCCTACCCTGTACACCTCGGGTAAGCAAATGCTCCTGTTCCCTCTCTTCCTGCAGGCACCGGTCTCTCCTCACATTTTCTCTTAGTAGGTTACCCTGAGACTCCTACTCAATAGTAGTTCCCAGAAAAGCTATTATCTTGCAATTTGTCTGACTTCTTTCTTTTTGCAATGTTTGGGGTATCATTATTTCCAAGTATTATAGGAAATAAAGACATAAATTAAAAAGAATCCTTCCTGACAATAATGTATACATGGAAAGAGAGAAATAAGACATGGACAAAGTTAAATTGCCATCGATTTAGACCTGAGACCTTTTTAAAAGAATCCACCTCAGGTCTCAAGAAAGGAAACATTTGGGCCAGTTCTCAAAAGGCAAGATTTCATCAAATGGAGAAGCATGGTGAAGATGCTCTAGTGGAAGATAATAGAATAAATAAAACCCAAATTGAGGAGATATAGAAGGGTCCAGGACAGCTATGGAGGTCTCACTCCATGGTGCGTTGCCCCCACTGCTTCTGGGCATGCAGTGAGGCAGCACATCATGGTTCCAGCACGTGACAAAGCAAAACTTCTCAACTTATGGCCAGAAAGCAGGAAGACCAGGATCTCCTTTGTAACATGGCCCCCAGTGACCTAAGACCTTTCACTAGGCCCCGCCTCTTAAAGGTCCCACACCTCTCAATAGCACCAGCAACACCTGGGCCTTTGAGGAACATTCCAAGTCCAAACTGTAGTAATGCACATTAAAAGAAATAAGATAAAATGGGACATTCCTATCTGCTCAAAGACTATGAATATTCGACTTACAGCCAAATATGTGAGCTCCACCATGGAATCTTGGCTGGCTAGGCTCTGACGACACACTAATTACATTTTCTACAGCGTTAACCTCCATCCCCAGCAGACCTTCCCTCCTGAACCTTACGTCTCCTTATGTTCAGCAGATACATTCCCAGATATATTCCCCCTGAGCAGAGGCTATTGCCCATACTTGTTCTTATCCATGTGGTCATGCATAACTTCATTCAAACAACACTTGGTAAGTTATTTTCATGAAGAGCTGAGCTAGTCTTTTTGTACGCCTGGATATTCCAGCATCTGCAGTCTGGGATGGATGGAGTGGGATTTAAATTTTCCTCTAGGCATCAGCAAGGTGCATTAGTTCCTGTGCCCTGCAACACTTCCCAGAGGTGATTTAAGAGATATTGAAGAACCACCTGCATTTAGCTGCTTAGAGAATCAATGGAAGCATGACTTGGTAGGTAGGAAATGCTCATCTAGTTCATTTGTCTTTGCAGTAAGCCTTTGCCATCTTCGAAATTTGCTTTTAAATAGAAATTTTTAGACTGGTAACATTTAATCAATAAAATCTACACTTCATGGGTATTAAGTGTATTGTGATATTTTATAGGTTTTTCTTTTCTCACCTCAATTCATAAATAATGGTAACTTCCTTTTGAAACAGTAACTCCATAATTGCCTCATGATAACCAGGCAGAGTGCTCATGCCTGTACTCCCAGCAGCTCAGGAGGCTGAGGCAGGAGGATTGCAAATTCAAACTCAGCCTCTGCAATTTAGTGAGGCCTTAAGCAACTTAGAGAGACCCTGACTCTAAATAAAATATATTTTTAAAAGGGCTGGGAATGTGGCTCAGTGGTTAGGCACCCCAGGGTTCATTCCCAAGAAAAAATTACCTCATGATAATAAATTACAAAAGGAAAAGAAATAATTTTAATAATTATACTTAATGTGTGATTGCTTATCATTTTCTAAATTCCACATTTTAATTACTTTAAATATTGTCACCAGAGCCTTTCAATCACTATAGGTTTGGGAATATCATTTTTACCATTTCAAGGAGCATTGAAAATTGAACACCTTGTGTTCTTAAAATTGCACATGAGGATATGAGAGGAGGATATGATAATTAGCTTGATTGTGGTAATTATTCCACAATGTATACATATCCCCAATCATCAAATTGTAAACTGTAAACACCCAAGATGTTTTTCAATTATATCTCAATAAAGTGGAAAAATGAAATAAGCCAAAGAACTTTTAAAAAATTGTACTTGAGAATGTGGCAAAATCTGAGCACACATTTCTCCTTCCATAGTCCATGGATTTCTCAGCATGTTATTTTGTCTCTAAGTAGGAGGAAAAGGCATGTCATCAAAATGCTTTTGTGGCTGGGTGTGGTGGCCCACATCTGTAATCCCAGAAGCTCAGGAGACTGAGGCAGGAGGTTCACAAATTCAAAGCCAACCTCAGCAACTTAATGAGGCCCTCAGCAACTTACTGAGATCCTGTCTCAGAATAAAAAATTAAAATAGGTTGAGGTTTTGGCTCAGAGATTAGGCAACCCTGGTTTCAATCCCTGGTGCCAAAAAAATTGGGGGGAGGTGGTATTTGATACATAAAAGATGAGATTTCTGAGAATTATGAGCTATGGGACTATTTTGCCCACAGGAGACAAAGAGGAATTCGACAATCCCTGAATGACTGAACATGGGGTGTGGTGGAAGGACCAGGATTGCAAAAAACTCCACTGTCCATGTACCCCTGGGCTCAAGATGACCAATCCCAATCACTTCTTTCCTTCTGTGTTTACCTTACATTTTTAAGCTCCATCTTGAAGAGGACTCAAACTCTAAGAAATGCAAATGCTGGAAAAGGGAAGTAAAGATAAGGTCTCATTATCCTTTTATCAAATACAGATACTCTATTATCCTCTTACAAAATTCAGTGAAACGGTTACTTGGTTGTGTCTCCTCACCTCAAGGAAAGGTATAGATGTGAGGCATTTTATTTGTGATTCATGAGTACAGATTTTACTGTGAAATAAAAATATAAAGATATTGCTCTTAAAATTATTGGTTGACATCCATGAGATAAGGCACCCTAAATTAAAGTTTTTTCTTAAAACTACTGAGCATTATTTTATGCCCTACATTAAAAATCTGTAGTGTCCCTTTTCACATAGTGTTTATATGCATAAAAATTAACTTGTATACAAGTTATATATAGGATATAGAGAAGTTATATATACAAGGTATTACAGATCTACAAGTTTTCTATATAATTACACAGTATATTTTATACATAAAACTTCTATGTAATAACATACATAAAAAATCTTCTCTGCATCTCAAAACTTCCATGCATGTTAATACTTATATTTATGTATGCATATAACTCAATGAAAATGCACATGACTTTTCTGGAATCTGGAAAAAGGAATTTGTGTTATTGTTGTACATCTTTGGGAAAGTCACTTAACCTCTCTGAATGTTGTGATCTTGTGAGGTTATTGTCATCAAGTTGCCACCATTAATTAACAGATTAAATTAAGGTTAAATAATAGAATGTATTAAAATCACTTGTCTGACCTAATATTCTATTCCCAGAGAGTCATATGGAATCTGAGAATTTGGTATAGATACCATAGGGTCTACTAAATATGTCCATTAGTGATGACTAAGAACAAAGACTTTGGTGTGTTTGAAGAATTTGTTTACATCATTTTTGTAAGTTTTAATATTGTCTGAGAAATACAGTAGGAAAAAATCACATGTATCTATAATATGTGTGTGTGGATGTGTATATGTGAAGATTGTTCATCTTATTAGAAAAAGATACCATATCTTTGATAACAGTGACTCACATTTCTTTCATTCAAATCTGCAAATAAAAAGATAAGATTAGGCCATACCAAAAAGCCACTGTTACAGTCCCCAAGAAATAAAATTCTCAAATACCATATATGGAACAAATAATTCCTGGAAACCGAGGGGTAACCTTTAAATTAAGGAAGTTGGAAAGTCCCTAAAAACCCAAATGTACCATCAGGAGGGAGAGATAGCTAACTGCTAATTGCTAACATCTGCTTCTGAAGTGTGGCTTGCTTGCATTGGCTAGAAACAGTGACTATACTGCCCATCCCACTCACACATCATTTTCCCTATAAATGCTAACAATGAAGGAAATAGCGAGTGATTCCCCTCCACACCACTTTTAGGTGTATGGGTGGTCATCGCTGGCCATCTATAATAAAGGCTTCTTTTGACTTTATGTGAAAGGCTTGGATGATCTCATTCTCGTTAGGTATAACATTTGGAGGCCCCAGCAAGATTTGATTTCTCTAAGCCCTCATGCCTAAATTGACCTCCTGTGTCAGTTGCCTAACCAGAGTAGAGGGGAACTCCTGAGGGACATGTGTCAGCCTCACTCATGGGGGACTCTGGTCCCTCTTCAGGACAATCCTCTGGACGAAGCCACCTGGTATCCTGTCTGTCTCAGTGAGGCGGCTCTCTGAGGGACAAGGTCAGACTGGACACAGTCACTTACACAGAGTCCCAGGACAGGGCGAGATGTTGTGAGATGTTGGTTCTGTCCACTGGTAGGCCTCCCATGTGTCCTAATCTGGTCATTGTCTGTCTGAATTTTCTTGTCAACCTGGTTTGTGATTATTTGTGCCTTCGCTTTGCTTTGCATGTTGCATCTCTCTCCAAGATGGTCTACTATGGGACAGAATCAGTCAACCGCATGCCCCACTGTTCTAACTTGTTTTTTAGATAATTTTCAGGACTTCCAAAAACATGCCACTGACTACGGAGCTTCTGTTAATGGATCTGACTTAAGAAAGTTTTGTGAATCAGAATGGCTCGCTTTCGAGGTCAGTTGGCCCCCTCAGGGAACAAAAGGTTCCAAAAGGTCATCTTTGGGCAGCCAGATCATCCTGACCAGGTACCCTACATTCAAATTTGGATTGAGGTACTAACTGATAAGCAAAATGGCTTAAGGGTTGCCTTTCAGATTCTGCATCCTCTAGTTCAGGAAATAGAAGATGCCGCACCATTTTGGTGACAAAGGCCAGACCAGATGCAGGACCCCACAAACCCCCCATTCTGGATATCCCAGAAGAGGAAGATCCTTATCTCCCTAGCCCCCCCCCACCCTACCTACCCCTCCGCCAGTCCCCTCGGCCCCCCACCCTCCTCACCCAGACCTTCCTTCCCCTCCCCATACCAGGACTGGAACTCCCTATACAGGTTCAGTCCCAGTCCCTGTTCTTCCTCTGAGATTGACTCCTTCCCAACAGGGCCCTTTCATGGTATATAAACCTTTCACTACCAGTGACATATAATTGGAAGAACCATAACCCATCTTTCTCTGATGAGCCACAAGGGCTCATATCCCTTTTACAGTCTGTTTTGTTCACCCATCAACCCACCTGGGATGATTGCCAACAGCTACTGCAGACCCTGTTCACCTCGGAAAAAAGAGAGTATATTTGGAGGGAGGCCCAAAGGGACCAAATGGACTGCCCACTGATGATCCTGTTTGCCTGGAAAGGGTTTTTTCCCTCATCCCACCCCATCTGGGATCCTAACAGTCATGAAGGTGAGGAGGTTCTAGATCGGTTTTGCCAGACTCTGATGAGGGGAATGTGCGCTGCTGCCCGAAGGCCCACTAACCTTTCAAAGGTGAGTGAGACTATACAAGGCCCAGATGAGTCCCCCAGCGCGTTCCAGAAGCGCCTCCTGCAGGCATACCACTTATACAACCCCATAGATCCAGAGGCCCCTGAAAATAGGAGAGCTATTAACATAGCCTTTGTAACCCAGTCGGCCCCTGATATCAGAAGAAAGTTACAGAAGTTAGAAGGGTTTGAAGGAAAGATACTGTCTGAACTGGTGGAAATAGCCCAGTGGGTCTATAATAATAGAGACCCTCCTGAGGAAAGGCAGACTAAAAGATTGACTAAAGTCCTACTGGATGCTGCTGGAACATGACCCAACCCCTGAACTAGAGGGCCAACCTTCCCTAGAAGCCAGAAACTGGAGAAAGACCAATGTGCTTATTGCAACGAAAAAGGACACTGGAAAAATGAATGCCCTCATAAGACTAAAAACCAGAGACAAAACAGACAAAAACCAGAAAAGGTTTTACAATTAGAAGAGGAGGACTGATGGGGCCGAGGCTGTATCAGATGAGCCCCCAAGAGCCTTTGGTAACTTTACAAGTGGGGGGCAAACCTGTGAGGCTCCTAGTGGACACTGGAGCCACTTATTCAGTGTTCCAACAGGCCAAGGAGCCCCTGTCAAAACCTAAAGTCCCCATCCAGGGGGCACAGGAAAGACTCAACACTGTTCTTGGACAAGGGCAAGAATTACTGATTTAGGTAGAGGAACCATTACTCACTCTTTCTTGGTGGTGCCAGACTGTCCATATCCCTTATTGGGAAGAGACTTATTAGATAAACTACAAGCCACCATAATTTTTTCTTCAGACTCTGCCCATCTGAAGTTTGGCTCCCCTACCCATATCTTGTTGACCTGCCCATTGGGGGAAGAATATCAATTAATCCCAGATAAAAGTCTAGCTAAGGGCCTACTAAAAGATTCTAACTGTTTTGGCAATTGTGATACTCGAGAGACTTTATTAAACTCCTTCCTCACGGAATTCCCCAAGGTCTGGGCCAAATCCAACCCTCCTGAACTGGCTACACACTGGCCTCCCATCATTGTTCAGTTGACCAGCAATGCCACTTCAATTAGGGTAAAACAGTACCCTAACAGCCTAACAGGTCTGGCTGGGAATTGCCCCACACATTAATAAGTTAAGAGCAGAGGGAATCTAAATACCTTCTAAGTCAACCTGGATCACTTCCCTCCTGCCAGTTCAAAAACCCAGAACGGATGACTACCACTCAGTGCAGGATTTAAGAGAAGTTGACAAATGGGTAGAAACACTCCACCCCATGGTACCCAATCCTTATACTCTGTTGAGCCTATTATCTCCACAATACCAAGTCTATATGGTGCTGGACCTGAAAGATGCAAAAGTCTTCCATTGGCAGCAATAAGTCAGCCCATTTTTGCTTTTGAATGATCCAGAGGGCAGGTACTCAGGACCTGAACAAGATTGCCACAGAGGTTTAAAAACTCCCCTGCTTTGTTTGATGAGGCCCTTGGTCAAGACCTACAAAGTTACAAGCAGGAACACTCAGAAGTTACCTTGCTCCAGTATGTAGATGACCTACTTCTGGCTGCAAGGACCTATTTGGAGTGTAAGGAAACTACCATGGATTTACTAGATGCCCTACAAGCCCTGGGGTACCAAGTGTCAGCCAAAAAGGCACAACTGTGTTTGAAAGAGGTAACCTGCCTCGGGAATAAATTATATGAAGGACAAAGGTGGTTATCAGGAAAGAGGGTTCAACCAGGCCTCCAAATCCCTCCTCCCACCACTGAGAGACAAATCTGTGAGTTCTTGGGAGCTGCAGGGTATTGCCGCTTATGGATCGCAGGGTGTGCTTAAATCGCCTGACCCTTGTATGAGGCAACAAAGGGGCAAGGGGAAAAAACTGGACTAAAACGAAAGCTAAAGCCTTCCAAGATCTAAAAGGGGCTCTAACCCAAGCCCCAGCTCTGGCTCTCCCAGACATCAAAAAGTCTTTCCTTTCCATCTGTACGTGGCAGAAAGAAGAGGAATAGCTAAAGGGGTGTTAACCCAAACTTTGGGACCATGGAAGAGGCCAGTGGTTTATCTGTCTAAACACCTGGACCCTGTCACTCCTGGCAGGCCCAACTGCTTGAGGGCAACTGCTGCTACTGCCCTACTGGTCAAGGAGGCTACTAAACTAACATTGGAACAAGAGCTTATAATTACTGCCCCCCACAAGTTTGAAACAATACTACCTGACAAGTAAATAACCAGCACTAGACTAAGCCACTACCAGGCTCTATTGTTGGACCCACAGTGAATAAAGTTTTCAGCTACCATGACTTGAAACCCTGCCACCTTGCTCCCTGATGATGCTCCCTCCAGCCCGTACATGACTGTCTACATATTTTAAACAGTTTCCAAGGGACCAGACCAGATTTACAGATCACACCCCAGGACAATCCTAAGGAAGAACTCTTCACAGATGGCAGCAGCTTCATGGTGGATGGCAGCAGATACGCTGGAGCTGCTGTGGTCACTGTAAATAAGATAATCTGGGCTGAAGCCCTGGGACATGGAACCTCAGCCCAAAAAGCAGAATTAATTGCTCTAACCCAGGCCTTAAGATTTAGTAAGGGCAAAACTGTTAACATCCACACAGTCGATATGCCTTTGCTACTGCTCATGTGAACGGGGCCATCTATAAAGAAAGAGGTTTATTAACCTCAGGAGGGAAGACTGTCAAAAATGTTCCAGAGATCCTGGCCTTGCTGGAGGCTATCTGGCTACCACAGCGAGTCCCTATCATACATTGCAAGGCCCACCAAAAGGGAGAAACTACAGAAATATAAGGAAATAATTTTGCAGACCAAACTACCAAAGAGATTGCCCTAAGACCAGTGGGGCCATTAACCATCCTCCTAGCTCTCCCTGAGCGCATCCTACCTTCAGAGCCTGCTTACTCAGAACAGGACAATATAAAAATCAAGCAACTTGAGGCATATAAAAACTCAAAAGGATGGGCCACTCTGCCAGATGGCAGATTATACTTGCCAGAGGACATTGGCCAAACTTTAACTCATCATTTACATCAAGGGATCCACCTGGGTGAATCAAAGCTAACAGATTCACTCTGCAGAAGATACTATTTCCCAGGAATGCAGCGCCTAATACAGTCCAGCGTTTCGCGGTGCCCGTCCTGTGTTCAGGTAAATGCTAAAAGAATTACAGGTTCATCTCATGAGCCCAGACACTGGGGATTAACTCCAAGAGAACATTGGCAAGTGGACTTGACTTTATGGATATAAGTATTTGCTTGTTTTTGTAGATACATATTCGGGATGGACTGAGGCAATTCCTACCAAGACAGAAACAGCTCAAATTACAGTAAAAAAGCTACTTCAGGAAATTCATTCCGAGATTTGGCCTCTCACTATCTATAGGGTCTGACAAGGGCCCTGCCTTCACGGCAAAAATAACTCAATCCTTATCGAATGCTCTAGGGATTAATTGGAAACAACACTGTGTCTATAGGCTGCAAAGTTCAGGTCAGGTAGAAAGGATGAACAGGACCTTAAAGGAAACAATAACTATATTAATTCTGGAGACTGGCGAAACATGGGTAGACCTCCTTCCCTTTGCCCTCCTTCGGGTATGCTGAACCCCCTAAGAAAAAGGGGTTACCCCCTTTGAAATCATGTTTGGAAGCCCCCCACCCCTGTTACCTAAGCTGGACATGTCCACAATCCATTCCACGGCTAGTGATCATCTTCTCAGTTCTCTACAGGTGTTACATCAACTACAGAAGGACATAAGTCAGGTTTTGGGAGAACCCTACACACCCAATTCAAGGGGTCAAAAGGACCTATATTCCTTCCAGTCCAGAGATTTGATATACACAAGAAACTGCCATCCTCATCCTTGGGACCCCGATGGACCGGACCCTGGACCATAATTCTAACAACTCCCATTACTGTTAAGGTTGCTGGGAAATCTGCGTGGATACACTGGACTCAGGTCAAGCCAGCTCCTGCTCCAAAACCGGAGGACCCTACCAGAAGATGGTCAATCCAACGGACGGACAATCCACTAAAGTTAAGACTTATAAAATTCCCCTAACCACACTATACTTACTATTAGCTGTAACCCCCATTGTAATGCCTGCCCAGTGTCCCTCTGACTGTTCCCCACATGGTATTTTCTCTGTCTACACATAGGCTCCTGTCAGTTGCTATAGAAAAAAAGCCCAATAGATTGCACACACAGGGAAAACATTATTGGGCAGGAACAGCAAAAGTCCCACTCATAGGAGTTAACTGCCCTTGGGCCTCCTGGGGAACACTGGGAAAAACCTTCTGCTGGACCAGAGTGACTCACCAGGGAATGTCAAATGGAGGAGGGGTCCAAGACCAAGCTAGACATCAAGAAGTTTTTACCCAGATCCCTAAAATCTTACAAGGCCTGTTCCATCCCACTCATAAGCCTCTCTATCTGTCCATTAATTGGGAACCCCTCCCTGAGGGCCAAATAGCAGTCCCTTACGTGGCCATACAGCTTTTAAATGCTTACCTGACAACTGGTCTGGGACTTGTGCTCTAGCTCAGCTTTTTCCTATGATAGATGGATCTAGAGGGGACAGCAGAAGTCCCTGTACCTGTAATGGGAGACATCAGAGCCAGGGAACCCCAAGGGGTCCAACTGGTACCCCTTCTAGCTACTTTAGGAATTTCTAGAGGACTACTATAGAGTCCTTAGCAGCTGTAGTATTACAAAACCAGAGGGGACTGGATTTGCTGACTGCTGAAAAAGGGGAATTATGTCTATTTTTATAGGAGGAATGTTGCTTTTACGTAAATCGATTGAAAATAGTCCAAGATAAGGTAAAGGCCTTCCAAGACTTCTACACAGTCAACATGCCCAACTAGAAAAACCTCATACTCCAACTAGTCCCCTAAACAAGGATTTGTTAGTACGGATAAGACCAGTGGGGAATGTTAGAGTCCCCAAGAAATAAAATTCTCAAATACCATGGATGGAACAAATAATTCCCAGAAACCAAAGGGTAACCTTTAAATTAAGGAAGTTGGAAAGTCCCGAAAAGCCTAAATGTACCATCAGGAGGGAGAGATAGCTAACCACTAATCGCTAACATCTGCTTCTATAGCATGGCTTGCTTGCATTGGCTAGAAACAGTGACTATACCGCCCACCCCACTCACACATCATTTTCCCTATAAATGCTGACAACGAAGGAACTAGCGTGCGATTCCCCTCCACACTGCTTTTAGGTGTATGGGTGGTCGTTGCTGGTCAGCTATAATAAAGGCTTCTTTTGACTTTACATGAAGGACTTGGATGATCTTGTTCTCGTCGGGTATAACAGCCACCTTCATCTGAATTCTCTTGGCCAGATTTCCTTTCCAGGGTATAATTTTTGCTAAAATTGAATAATTGATTTCACAGATATGAAGCTTTTCATGGATCATGTATGATGGAGGAGACAGTCAAACTAAGAAAACTGTTCCTACACCTATTAATAAAACAAATAGTCATCAAGACTACAAACTCTATGGCCCAATCATGAAAATCTCAGAATATAAATTATCCCTGAAGTTCTGGAAATACTGATTGACAGTTGTAGGAAGGAAAGGCCATGTCCTCTGGAAACCTGTAGATACTTTCTAAGTCTAACAAAAATGTTATTTATCCATTTTACTGCCCAAGGTAATTTGTTTGGCTCTTTAGAGTATACCCAAATATTTTGTGGCAATGACTTCACATTTCTCAGTAAACAAAATTGAACTAATTAGTTTTTAAAAACAAGAAATTAATGTAGCATTGAAGAACTACCACTCTTGTTATGATTATCATGGTCATAAGTAAACATCTCTGGACTGTGTATTGCTATCTGCCTGTTTTAAAAACAGAACATCTGACACTTCCTTCAAAATTTTCCATAATAAAATATTTTCGCACTATGAAATCTAGTGTAGAAATGCAACTGGTGCTGCCTTAGAAAGGGGAAGAGGGAGGAAAACAGAGAGGGAGGAAAATAGTTAAGAGAGAGAGAAAAAGAAAGGAGAGATAGTAAAGAAATCTATTTGTTAATATAATTAAATAAACAAAAAAAGACTTGTTCACTATGATTCAGGGAAAGCTGTATCCAGCCACTCTAACCATTCCAGATGAGCTCTCAATCTTCCCTTCTCTGTTCTCTGCCTTTTTGCCATTCCTTTCTCCATTCCCACACATCCTTCGTCTTCTGACCAGCTTA
>JAJEJO010003278.1:1707761-1721740 GCA_020662805.1 Glaucomys volans | reverse complement strand
AAAAAAAAAAAAAGCCAACCCCTGGTCCATATGGCCACTGTAACCCTGCCCAGCTCTGCATTTGCACCATCATGATTTGAGCAAGGAAGAAGAGATAGGAAACTTGAACAGCAATTTTAGCATAGCCATGCTCAGTGCACATGACCTGCTTGGAAGTAGTCAGTCTTATATTCATATGACAATGGACACTGAGTGAGTCGAGGTCAAATTTGTACACCAGATCATGGACAGAAAATGGGATATGAATAAATATCCAAGTAAAGATTTCTCTCTAATTCATTCAGTAACCAGACTTGAGGTTAATTTAATTTGGATTTTTACAGCATGCGTATACTAACAATTCTCTTCAGTTAAACGAGACCACAGTATGTGCATTCATAAGTATGTACATTAAAAGCAGTGCTTGAGAACTAATTAATGGCAGATTTTGGGTTAAAGATGAGTTTGGATATCCTGAATCTAGCTGAGAAAGCCTTAGGCTACTAATAACATTTTATACAATATGCTATGAAGGCGAGCATTAATACTGTTCAAAAAAAATAGAGAACAGAGAATAGAAATAAATTAACTAACAGAAGATCCAAATTTCTGTACCTCTATTATTAACCTCTACATTAGCACTTTTGTTTCAGCCAAATGAGATTATCACATTTAATTAGTGGTAGTAATTTGAATTTCACATGATTTATAGCCTTGTTTGCTTTTATTGTGTACATATGTTTCAAACTTGTAAGCAAAGGGAAAAAATAAAGGAAGAGAAGGAAAACATAAATGAGAATGGAAAGTATCAAAAACCACTGAAAGTCCATCTACAGGTCCCTCAGACATGGGGTCACATGATAGGGACCCCTCACCCGAAATCTCCTCTCTGTTCTCCCCAGTAGTTGTGGTGACTTTGGACCCAATATGAAATCATGAACTTATGCCAAGTACTTTTTTATAAAATTTAAAAAATTTTGTTTGCAATATGTTCAGAGATATTTAGATGAAAGAAACAGAATAAGAACAAAGTGTCATTATGGCTAATAAAATTACACAAATAGCTCTGATGACCCACAAAAAGAAGCCAGCTTTAGTCTTCACATCAAAGCAAAAAGCACCAGACACTGAGCCTTCTCTACAACAGCCGCTTTGTTCAAAGGAGGAAAAATGTCCATCAACAGACACATGGACAAAGAAAATGGAGTACATACAATGGAGTTTTATTCAGTCATAAGAAGAGGAAATTATATCATTTGCAGGAAAATGGATGGAACTTGAGATCATTATGTGAAGAGACATAAGCCAAACTCAGAAGGCCAAGGGGGTGTATTTTTTCCTTTCATATGTGGAAACTAGAGAGGAAAAAGAAAGGGAGGGGTGGTATTAGGAAAATCAATGTTTATCAGTAAAGTAGAAGAAAGGGAGCAGGGGAGGGAGAAAGGAAGAGGAAAGGGAAATACTGAAGAATGAGAGTGGCCAAATTACATTGCTCTATCATGTGCAAGTGCAAATATGGAACAACAAATCCCACTATCATGTACAACTGCAATGCACCAATAAAAAATAGAGAAAAAAATGTATCTTCTGACCTTTGCCACAGCTGCAATCTGCCTATAAGGTGATAAGCAGAGATAAGCAAGATGCCCACCCTCTGCCCCAATCTATTAAAGCCCATCAAGAGGAAATGGGGTTTTCATTCTCTCTTGTTTGTTTCATTCATATGAACAGGAAAGAAGCAACACTGCGAAAAGATAAAAAACTCCTAAAGTTGTAAAATAGTTACAGGGGAAAAAAATCTAAACTGACCTTCTTTCTCACTTCATATTATGCCAGTATTATCTGGCATGGCATGTGATCACCAGTCATCAAAATGTTCTTCTCTATTTCACAATAAAGTATTTTAAAATGGGGATTATCCCTTACTGTATAATATCCAAAGTGGCTTAAGAAATGAGGTCTTAAAAGTAGATTTGTTAAATTACACCTTCCTGTTAACAAATTTATAAAATAAGAGGTATGAAATTATAAACCTCTTCCTTGAGCTCACAGTTCATCCCTGACCCCCTATTTTGCAACAAATCTCAGCCCCCTCCCACAAAAAAACTTAAAAACAAAGTTGCAAATTATTTGACTCTTATGTGATATTAGATATCATTAGACCCTGCAGCATCAACTCTGAAAGAGCCAATAAACAAGAACAGCACCTTGGACACAAATCCATAACTGAATTTTGCCAAAAAATCTCTTTCCTGTATAGATGAGAAAGGGCATTTCCAAGGATTAGGCACAAACTCCCTGCTCTACCTCGGGGATTTTTTTTTTTTTTTGTACTATGCTAATTAAGGAAAGAGACTGGGTCACTCAGCTGTGCAGCTTAATCCTGTCTGATGTTAATCCTTTTTCTATTAAATAAATCTCCAAATCATCTATATTGAAGACTTCATCACAATGAAGAGTAAGAAATATTTGAAATTCTTGAAAAGTGCCCAAAGCAAAAGCAGATTTACCCACATATAGAAGAAGAACATGCATACTGATCTTCAAACAGGAAGGGGCTTTTAATGCATTAAATCTATAAGTAAAATGTCCCCCAACTATTGGTGTTTCAGTAAGGAAGCAAAACTCTCTTCACTTTTGAGAGAGAGGCCATGCTGCATGTGTGTGCAACTTGGAATAAATTATTCGCTAAGTTGCTGAGGCTAGCTGTGAACTCTCCACCCTCTTGCCTCAGCCTCCCGAGAGACAGGGGTTGCAGGCATGCACCTCCACACCCGGCTCACTTTGTGAATTTTGTCTCCAAAAGTCTCACCAGGTTTTTAGGGTGAGGAACAGAGAAAAATCCCAGAGGTGTGGGAAAAATGACCACTTAAAATGTTCTGAGATCTTTCCATAATAAACGACAACCGTATAAACAAAAAACTAAAAAAACCCCGAAGTCTAACCAACATGAATTTTACCAGAATCTGAACAAGATAGAGAGACAATAGTCAACTCTAGTACCTTCTAGCTTTCAATATGGGGAAGGGAAATACTTAATGCATCTTCTTTGGGCCTTTCTGCAATGCCCAAGCAGGTGGGGCTGGTGAGAAGAGCTTGTGAAGGGGCCCAGCCCAGAAAAGACCAATGCCTGAAAACAGGAGTGCAGAATGGCTCCTCTGCCCACGCCTTCCCACCACATCCATGGACTTCTGTGGAGTAGTGGGCTTGCAGCTGAGAAGAACCGCAAGGCTCCGATTCTAGTGCAGAGGGAACAGAAAGACAGTAGGTAGTCAAGCAAGGGCAGAGGGGGAAAGTCTGGAATAACATGGAGGGTTAAAACAAGGGGTAAGAACAGCTCCCCACTGGGGAGAAGCTGATACTCACACCACAGACCTTGGCCATTCTGTCATGACATGGGAGTGGACTTCCTGTCATTGGGGAAAATGCCTGTGATGACAACTTGCAGGCTGGAGGGGTTTATTTTGGCTCATGGCCTCAGAGATGTCAATCCATGGCAGCTTGGGCCTGCTGTTTTAGGGCCTGTGGTGGTACATCCCAAAGGAATGTGTGACAGAGGAAGCTTATTAAGCTTTGGGTGTCTGGAAAGCAGAGAGAGAGAGAAAGAGAGAAATGGAGCCAGGATCCCAGTACCCCCTTCAAGGTCACCCCCCAACAAGCCAACTTCCTTCTCCTAGGCCCCACCTCCTGAAGTTTCCACCCAGCCCCCCAATAGCAGCAAAGGCTGGGGACCAAACCATCAACACATGAGACTTTGGGGGACATTTGAGGTCCAAACTACAGCACCGACTTTCAACAGAAACTACCAGCCATGCAAAACGGCTCGCAACACATTGGAAGAGGCCAATCCCCTCACAAGGGCCCCACCCTCATGAGCTCCTCTAAATCTAGTTACCTCCCAAAGACTCCATCTCCAAATACCATCACACTGAGGAGTAGGGCTTGAAAATGTATATTTTGAGGGTACGCTATTTAGTCCATAGCAACTGAAACTCTAAGGCAACAAGCATGGTTTTTTAAAAAGTGTATTATAGGTAGAGAAGAGAAAATGGAATCATAAAATTCATGATTAAATCCAAAGAAGGTGTGGAACCCATTCCCCAATCAGATAATCAGTAGAAAAAAGGGTGACATTTGGATCATGACATGATCCCCTCCTGCGTTGTACTTTTCAATAGATTCTGACCATGTGAGGATAAGGAACATTATTTTATTTACTAATCTCCTTAAAACATCAACTGATTATAAAAGGGCAAGAGTATATATATATGCAGGGAGAACAAGTACAGAGCCTTGGTTGATTGACCCAGGTTGACAGCAGCAAGGATCCTGTCCATTCCAACACACAAAATCCCTGCAATTTTAAATAGCTTCTCAAAGCAGAAGTGAATGGGAAAACTGAATTTCAATGTAACTAGATCTAGATACTCTGTGTTTTGAAAGGTGTCATAGCTAATTAGCTGAGGTATCTCATTTCAAATTATGTACTTTGCATCACAACAAGTTTTTGTTTTGAGAATCTTTAATATTTCATCATAAGAGTATATGATAGGGCTGGGAGTGTAATTCAGGGGCAGAGCATTCACCTAGCATGAGTGAGGCCCTGGGTTCAATCCCCAGCATTACAAAAAGAAAAGAACAAGAAGAAAGTATATTAAAAAACTGGGCATGGTAATGCACGCCTGTAATCCTGAGGTTCAGGAGACAGAGGCAGGAGGATTTCAAGTTCAAAGCCAGCTTCAGCAAAGCCTCAGCAACTTAGTGAGGCCCTAAGCAACTCAGCGAGACCCTGCCTCTAAGTAAAATATTAAAAGGGTTGAGGGCTATGGCTCAGTGTTAAGTATGCCTGGGTTCAAACCCCTGGTACTCCCCTCAATAAACAAAATAAGCATATTTCACATATTTTCACACCCATACCACCCATATTCATAGCAGCATTACTCCTAATATCCAAAAGCTGGATGCGACCAGAGACCAGAACAGTTATGCTTACAATGAAATGGAAGGACAATTTCCTGTTCATTGCACACTGGAACATGGGGAACCTTGAAGACACTGGGCAAGTGAAAGAAACCATTTAGAAAAGGACAAATAAATAATTTACTTATCTGAAATTCTTACACTGGTCAAATAATAGAGGCAGGAAATAGGTGTGGTCAGGGTGGGGGAAAGGAGAAAATGAAGAGTTTTTGTTTAATGCATGCAGCTTTGTAGTGTGCTGTGCCCTCTTCAGTTCCCCTCAGTGCTTGACAATGATTCCACTGAGTAATAAAGATGTTTGCAAGGTCTCATCTTCCTGGGAATTGGGCCACTGTTTCCTGTTGTCTTGTTTAATTTGCCTATGCTTGGGAATAATATTATATTGGATTTCTGGGAATTCTAGGGTCTTAGGGGATTGAGAACACAAGAATCAAACAGCTAATCATACTGGATATAACCAAGAAAGGCCCTTATTCTGGTGTGATAAAAGTATAATTTGGAAAGAATGTTATGCTCATTTCCAGCAACTTATGCTAAATACACCGCAGATGGTGACTACTCCAGATGACCTAGGGCAGAAAAACATGTTGCTCCCACCTTAACTCCAGACAAACAAGTCACAAACAAGGTTGTTAAGGCTAGAAAAATAGTCCCAACAATTCAGATACCCTTCGCTAATGCTTACTTGGTTAATGGAAACCTAGGAAACCAGTTTCTGGTCCCTTAGATTTAGACCCCCCCTTTATCTCCCACTGGCAGAATGCACCTTGGTTGGCATCAAGTATATTATAATAGAAAATGTACATGGAAAGCTCATCTCCCCTTTTTAGAATATTTAATATATGTGAGACCCTGGTGTTTGCTTAGTGTCTCTGAACAGCTTTCTTGGGCAAGACAGGCTAATGCTTACTGGGCAAAAGTAGGAGGCGTAGTCTCGCAAGAGCTATTGTTCCTATTATACTAATTATTAACCACATAGTGTAAGCTTATGTGTTGTTCATAGAAATGGCTTCTGTGCACAATGTTCCTAGTAATATAGAAAGTAGAACTAGTTAAAGATTATATAGAAGAATACTTAAAAATATTATGAAGAACTGATAATATTTGATCTGCTAATACGTTTTGCCTATTGTATTGTAGTTTGTGTAGTTTTCTTTGGTGTGGCCTCAAGATATTGTACTCAAGCTAGAAGTTAACATATAAAAATGGTGTGTGGAAAAAATAAACTTAGAACTTAGCCTCAGATCACTGAGTCTGTGTTGCTTTGTTCTCCACCTCGCTGACACCATCCCACTCACCAGAGACCACCATGACCCTTGTGCTAGGGTTGGACCCCGGCAGTAGTGTGTGAAGATGAAAATATCTGGAGATGGATAGTGGTCATAATTGCACAATAATGTGAGTAATGTCAATGGACTTGATGCCACTGAACTGTAAACTTAAAAATGGGTCAATGGCAAATCTTATGTTTTGTGTATCTTACCATGGTTTTAAAAATAAAGGGAATTTAGAAATTCTGAGGGGGGATGTTTTTGATGATTGTAGAAGCACGTGATATACTTGATGCCAGTTGTGTACTTTAAGAAATGCTAAAATGGTAAATTATAGGCATGTCTGGCATGCATATATTATAACAATTTAAAAGCACACAAACATTTTTTTAAAAGAGAAAATTCCAGGAAAAGCATGAAATATTAAAAAAAGAAAAAGGAAAAGAGAACAGGAGTATCAAAAAGAAACCAGTTATTTATGTGGGATATATTGTTTCAACTATATCAACAGCCAATTTAAATGTGAAAAATCTAAATATATCAATTAAAACACAGGGACTGCCAGAGTGTATTAAAAATAATACCTAACAATATGTTCTCTATGTGAACTACTTTAAATATCATTGCACAGAGAAATTGAAAGTCAAGATTTGGAGAAAGATATACCATGCTAACACTAATCAAAAGAAAGCTGAAGTTGGAGCTGAGGTTGTAGGTCAGTGGTACAGTGCTTCCCTAGCACATGTGAGGCACTGGGTTCGAATCTCAGCACAACATATAAATAAATAAAAGTCCATCAACAACTAAAAAAAAATTTTAAAAAAAGAAAGCTGAAGTAGCTATAGTAATCTAAGATTCTACTTTGGGAACTCAGAACATAAAGAAGAGAAACTTATGTCCAAATGAGACATAATGAATGAAATAAAAAAGTAAAGAAGAAATCAATGACTTTTTTTAAAAAAATAGAAAAAAAGACACAATAAATTCAAAAGCTGATTATTGGAAAAGATAACAAAACTGATCAATTTCCAGCCCGCATAACCAAATAAAAGAGAAAAATATGCAAATTACTAATATCAGAAATGAAACAGGCACCATTACTCTGCAAACCATGGACATACAACAGGTAATAAGGGGATATTTTGATCAGTTATCTGTCCACCAATTTGATAACTTAGATAAAATGGATCAGTCCCTTGACAGAGGAATCTACCAAAACTCACAGTAGAGGAAATAGACAATCTGAATTAATTAATATCTATTAAAGTAATTCAGTTAAAAAAAAATGAATAAACTTCCAAAAGGGGAACCCCAGGCTCAAAGGGGTTCACTGTTGAATTCTACCTACATTTAAGGAAGAGCAACACCAACCATCCACACACTCTTCCAGAAGGTAGAAACAGAACGCACACTTCCAACTTCCTTAACTGAGGCCAGCATTACCCTAATTTTAAAAAACAGACAAAGACTAAATAAAGGAAAACCACAAATATCACTCATAAATATAAAGGTAAAAATCCTCACCAAAGCATTAGCAAATCTAGTCCAACAGTGAATGGAAGAATTACACCTCATGCTTAAGTGAGATTTATTCCACGCAGGTAACACTGTTTCCAAACTGGAAAATCCACTAATGTATTCTATCCCAGCAATAAGCTAAAGAAGCAGAATCACGATAGGACATCAACAGATGCAGAAAAGGCATTTGATAAAATCCAACCCCCATTCATAATAAAACACTGTGAGCAAATTAGGAATAGAGGAGAAGGTCTTCATTTCATAAGGAATATCTTCTAAAAAATCTGTAGTCAATGTCATATTTAATGGTGAGAAACTAGATGCTTTCCCTCTAGACCAGGATCAAGGAAAGACACCCTCCTGTGATGTGTACTAGTTAGCCCAACAAGATAAGGAAAAGGAAATAAAAGGCATGCCAGTATGGAAAGAAGAAATAAAATGATGTTTGTTCCCCTAGGACACAGCTATCTGTGTAGAAAATAGCAAAGAATTGCGGCTGGCGTTGTGGCTCAGTGGTGGAGCACATGTCTATCTAATGTGTGAGGCAATGGGTTTGATTGAAAATAAAGGTCCATCAACAACTAAAAATATGTATTAAAAATTTTTTTAAAAAAGAAAATAGCAAAGAATTAATTTAACATCAACAAAAACCACCTGGAATTATTAAATGATTATAATGAGGTTGAGGGTTTCAAAGTTAATACACAAAAGCCAATGACTTTCTTTCTATAATCAATTGCAATTTGAAAAAAATGCAACACCATATTAACACACAAAGAATTAAATGTGAGTTATATATTTATAAAATATGTACAAGGCTCTTGACTAGGAAGACTCATTACTGTCAAGACATCAGTTCTTTCCAATGTAATTTATAGGTGTAAAGCAATTCCAGCTAAAACCCCATATTGATGTTGATATTTTGAATATTAACAATCTGATTCTAAAGTTCGTAGGGAAAAACAAAAGGCCCAGGATAGCCAACCCCAGAGTGAAAGGAAGTTACAGGTCTGACACTATCGACTTCAAGACCCACTGCATAGCTACAGGAATCGAGACAGGTGGTGGTGTTGAAAGAACAGACAAATATATCAGTGGAACAGAACAGCATGACCAAAATCAACCCACACATCAAATCAACGGGTCTTTGTCAAAGGAACAAAGCCAGCTCAAATGTAAAAAGGACAGTCTTTTCAACACAGTGCCACGGAACTGCACATCCACATTTTTAAAAAAATTTTTTTTTGAAGGACCTAAGATAATGAATTTATACCTTTCACAAAAATTAATTCCATGGTTTATGGGCCTAATTGCAAAAAAAAAAAAAAATTATAAAAGGTAGTAAAGGAGAAAATTCAGGTGACCTGGACTTTGATGATGACTTTTTAGACAGGACACCAAAAAGCATGATTCATGATGCAGAAAAAAGATGCATAAAATTAAAATCTACCCTGAGAGGCATTGGTAACAAAAAGACAACCACAGACTGGGAGAAAATGTTTGCAAAGCACATATCTGATGAAGAATTTTATCCAAAACACACAAAGAACTTAAAACTCAACAATAAGAAAACAAAACAACCCAATTTACAAGTGTGCAAAAAGGACTGAATAGACAAGGAAGACAGATGACAAAACATGCAAAGAGAGCCAACATTGTGGGTTTTTAGGAATTGGAAATTAGAAGATAAGACAATACACGTGCCTTTTGGAATGGCTAAAATCCAAAACACCGACAGGACCCCAGGAATTTCATTCACTGGAGGTAGAAATGCAAAACAGTATCACGTTTTCCACTTTGGGAGATAATTTGGCAGTTTATTACAATGCTAAACATGATCTTACCAGAGTCACCACTTGGAATCCACTGCGATGAAAATGTAATCAGGGGAAAATAAACTCTGCAGCTACAGTTGCTCTTAGTTGACTCAAACACAGCTGGGAAATTCATTGTTAGTTTCTCACTAGCTTTGCTACAGGTAACACCTCTGACATGTGGGCAATGGTGATAACATGGTATTGCTTTGTAGGATTTGAAGGCTATTCTGCTGAAGACACTGACCCTTCATTTGGACCTGCAGAGGTCAGTCTAAAGGGTAGCTGAAACAGGATGGAAATGATTGACATCTTGGCAGATACAGTATGTCCATCTCTTCTATTGCCTGAACTGTTGAGTCAGATTTCTACTTAGTTCTGCAGATACACATGTTGAACGCTTGAGAAATGTGTTGTCTGGAACTATAACATAGGTGCATCTTGATCTGCACTTGATTTGCCTTTCTCTTCCCTTCTGAGTGACAAAGACAACTACCAGTCAGCATGAACAAAAACACCAGAACATGAAAGATGAGAAAAGAGGTAGCACCTGAGGTCCTGGAAGATGTCTGCATTTTCCATAGAAGTAGTGACTGTTCCCACTTTGGTTATCCTCTCTCTCCCTCATTGTTCCTATCCAGTATTTATAGCCCGTCGACCCCTGAGAGCCGAGAAGTTGATTTGGGAGCATGGGTTCTCACGTGCCCATTCTTTGACACTGAGTAAATCCTTTTTCTCCCCAGCACTAGCTGTTCCATACAAGGAGCTTCTGGACTTGGTTTCAGAATCATAAAGGACCAAAAGGTGCTTGAAAATGATTGATTTTGAACGTGTTGAGTTTCATGTGACTTACCACCAAGAAATGATGACAAGCAGGCAGTTGATAATGTGAGTTTAGAATTCAAGGGGAAGATAAATGTCAGACATCAATGTATCATCTATGCAGTTCATCATGTTCTTATTAAAAAATGACCAAGGAAGCAGAGAACACACTTGTGCCTCTTAGAAATAACTGCTGAGCCACTTCCTGAAGCAGAGAGAATGCATGCACACAATGCCATCAAATCAAAATCACAAGGACTTCTTAAGGTATTTTAGAAGGACATTTATTTTTTCAATGGATTCAGGGTAAAAACACTATAACAAGGCAGGAAGTAAGTTCTGAGTAACCCAGAAGAAGATATAGGACTTCCAGAAATAGAAATTGGAATGAAGCATCCCTCAGATCTGAAGAGATGAGAGGAAGTTAAACCTAATCACAAGAAGACAGACAACTTTCTCATGGTCTTACAATATTTATCCAAATGTTCTTCAAAATTATTTGAACAATTTCTTGTCCAAAAAGGAGATCAAATAAAGTCCAATACCTTTAGTATGTGAGGATCTTCAAAACTTACCTGTTCCGCATCTTCTTTACAGTATAATCTTGTGTACATTAAATTATTTTCAGATCTGAGTTCCTCTCTGGTGTAACAAGTCCATAACATCCATTCAATATTCATTACTATCCCATTCACTCCAAATGAAATTCTTCACCCACAATATCAGTGGCAATTCATGTTCAAGGCCACTTTCTCTAGCACCTTTAATCTGCCTTTTTCCAATTCACTCCCTTTAATTCCCACTGAAAACTTCCAGTATTTCCAAAACTTATTTATCAAAGTTCCCTTTACATGAACGAAGAGACCTTTATTGATTACATAATTTGGCAAAGTTATATATTTCACAGCTGATATAATAAAAGGGACTTCATGTCATCATCTTTTCTTACCATTGTCTCTAGAGATACGAAAACTGTTCTTGAAATCTATAGTCATTGGGGCCACACATTATCTAACATTCTGCCCCTCAAGAGCAGGCTTTTATGTCCTGTCCCTCCAATCTACCTGGTTCTGCAACTGATCTGACCCATGAAAGGGATTCCACATCAATTATTTAAGACACTGGCAGCTCCCATTTCCTGTCTGTTGGAACACTCTTAGAATCCAGTTGCCACACCTTGAGGACCGTAAACCTAAAATTGCAAGCCATGTAACAAAGCAATCTTGAGGGTGGATTTTCTAGCCAGGGTTAGACCCTTGGGCTGACACTACATGGAGAAGAGTGGGGCCCTTTCCTGAAGCCCTGTTCAAATCAAAGATTGTGAACAAAATAGCTTATTGTTGTTTAAGTCATTCGAATTTGTCTGGACAATAGATTAGAAGCACAAGAGACACTTGTCAATTCCAGGACACAGCAAGTAATAGATGCTGCAAGAGGCTCTTCCAGTCTCTCTGTTACCCTGTCAAGAGGGTTTGGAGGAGACTTTTGTTGAGATGGAGGAGCCACAGAATGGAAAACCCTGGCTCCCCAACTAACCACAGAAAAGGAAATTTGTCCTGGAAAAGAACAAAGAAATGAGACAGGCTTTTGATTGTATTAAAGCTACTATGTTAAGCCTTACAGATTTGGGGTTATTAGTGAAACTGAGTGTAACCCAGCTTCTCTTCTGACTGATACAATGTCAATTCTATTGCTCATAGTATTAAAAGGCAAACTGAGTCACAATAAATATTTAAAGTTAATTGGGTCAAAAATGATCCTTAAAACAGGCAGATTTAAATGGAAGCTTAGGGACTCCACTGAAGGAAAGCAAGGGGGTAGCTTTTGTATCACAAACAGGGAAGCAATGCAAAGCAAATTCTTGATTGGTTTGGCTCATGCAGCTACCTGATCTATCCTGCTGGGGAGTCACTTGTTATAGTAACTGTTAGATCGCTGGTGGCTTCTGCCTGGAGAGCAGTTTCAGTTTTCTTTAATAAAGGTGGTCACAAGAAATAGCTCCAGGTTGTCGGCAAATCCAGCAAGATGGGGTCACTTTTGGAGCTTCTTTGGCTTCGTCTGCTCAGGAGTTCCTTGGGGCTGGTCTCTAATTTACTGTTATGATGGAGAATCTTAGAATGATACGACTTAAAAAATAGGTTTTTAAATCTACTTACAAGAGAACAAAGTTATTTGGGATGAAGATCTGACAGTCAACTATAAGGATGGGGAGAGAGTTGGACGCATGTCCGTGCGAATGCTAACTGTTCTTGGACTATCAGATTGAACTCAGAAAATCAATCTGAGGGTACGAATGCACTATTCCTATTAAGTTATACAAAGACAGTCCAAAACACACAAGAACCTCAAACCAGGGCACTGATTCTATTTTCTGAAACAGTGTAGGAATTTCCCCAAAAATAAATATGCGTTTTACATGTAACAATGAAATCATTTAAAGAGGCTTTGTTCTCGTTTAAAAACAAATCACTACAGAAATTGTGAGAGGTTGAAAACACTTAGGAAGCAGTAGGAACGAATCAACAAAATTTCTAAAAACCTCGTTCAATTGAAAAGGCTCTATATTTTCAAAATGTACATGATTCCAATAAAAGTATTATACAGTGTCAGTAATCTTAGATATCTCCTCCCAAAAAACTCACTGAGGATATTTTTTAATGGAGACTATTTGTGGTGCAGATAAACAATATAGGTAGGTACTGGTATTCCTGATTGGTTCCCTCCTTACCTCTCCAACAAGAGTGCAAATGGCTTAAACAAATTTCAGCTTAATGACATTATTTTCGAGAAGCAAACTTTTATTAAACTTTGTGCATCTTTGAGAATTAAAGGGTTAGAGGTAAACTAATATGCTATAAAAATAACATCAAGCACTGTATTTGGAAAGTCTGGCTCTTCAAGTGTTCCATACTGAATTGTGGAACTGAATATTGATCAAAGTAAATTATACTTTGATCCATATTCTGCCACTGGCTTCCTGTTCCTCCTCTCTCAGGCCTGAATCTCTAGGTCTGTGCCTAGGAGGCCCTCATCATTCACATGCTTGGCTCGTCCCCTCTTCAGCCTAACAGCTTCCACCATACCTCATGAAGTCAGTCAGACACATAGCCTTGGAAAGAACCAACAAAACCCACTGCAGCCACAGAAAAAGTCCAGCTGCTGGCTCAGTGAGGGTTCATTTAAAACCCATAGACTCATTTGCCAGCCCTTGGGTCACTGGAAATCAATTCTGATTTTTCTACCCTTCTACCTACATGCTTTTAAACTAAATATTATTTTAAAAGATAGAATAAAAAATAAAGGATACATATTTCAAATGCTAAGAAAGTTGTAATGGCTGAATGAATAAGCATTGAAAGAGAACAAAGGCTTAATCATGTGCCTCCCCCTAAAAGTTAACCAACTATCCTGCTTGTTGAATGTAACCGTGCATAAAACAGGGTTTTTAAGTATTAAAAACCCTGATTGCTTTTCTGCCAGATATTATTTACAATACCCAGTTCACAACAGTATTTCTCTCATTGATTTTTATGATTTCTACATGCACTTTTCTTCAATAAAAAGAAAAAAAAAGAATTCCAGTTTTCTCTGGTTG
>JAJEJO010003278.1:1677669-1702761 GCA_020662805.1 Glaucomys volans | reverse complement strand
GGGGTGGATTCCTTCTTCCTCTGTCTTTTGATGTATCTGGACTCTCAATGGATTAAGTAATGTCCACCCACACTGGGGAGAATCGTCTGCTTACAAATCACATGTGGAAACACCCCCAAAGAAGCATCCAGAAATAGCATTCAATCTGGACACCCTACAGCCCACTCAAGTTGAAATCAGCCAGCATAAGAGTTTTTCCATGATTGTGGCAAAGTTCACTATTTATTGCCCATCGCTAGAAGGGAGCTTCTCTTTTCTCAACAAAAGCTTTCTAATGGGTTGTGAACAAACACAAACTCATTGTCCCTATCTCTTGGTGTATATTGTCAAATCTCAGGAGACTAGAAAAGAAAAAGAGGAAGAGAAATATAATGAACATTACACATGTCTCCTGCGTCACGCCTCTGAGAGTCTTCTGTTCCGTAATTGGAGTTGAACTCCATAGACACCTGTCCGCCAAGCGTGGGTGAAACAGCTTGCAGAATTCTCACTGAAACTTTCCCACCTCTGCCCCAGCTTCTGTGCATCCAGCAATGCCTTTCCCTCCTAGAGCAACCTATTCAGATTTCAAGGAACAGACTGTTAAGACCTCTCTATGATGCCCAGGGACATGAAGCACATGTCTATGCCTTTAAGAGGTACAAACAGAAAACTCATTGATATCATTGGCTGTGAACTCCTTTTCTTATACATTTGATTTTTTTTAATTTTTAAGCTTTATTGAGATGCAATTTTTTAATAGAAATTGCACATCTACACTGAAATCATTTTTTTATTGGTGTACATACTGGCATATGCCCTGTGCTTTGTGCCTGGGATTCCAGCACCACAATCAAGGTATTAAAAATGCTCAGTGCCTCCCCAAAATTCATGCTCTTTTGTGTTTTACTTTACTTTATTTCTGTTAAGGATGCTTAGATGAACTCTATCCACTAATGTAATTTAAAGCATACACTACTGTACTGTTTATGACAGGTACTATGCTGTATATCAGATCTCTATAACTTATTTATTTTGTATTAATAAAACATTAAAACCATTGAGCAACAGCTCCCCATTTCCCTCTCCCATCTCCAGCTGCCAGCAGTCACCACCCATTCTTTGTTTCCGTACTTGATCATAGCAACGTCACATAGTTTTCTTAAGAGTAGCCATTGAACGTATCACCTGTGTCCCCAGGTATGACGATGACTTACACATAACTTGTTAGACCTGACCCCATGTACACTAAATAGTTTTTGTATAAATAATAAGAAGACTGAACAGCTTTGTGAATTTCAATTTCTTCATTAACTAAACCTGGACTGGGGTTTCTTAGAATTCTCTTCACTGCTGCATAAAAGACACCAGTGTTTAGCATAATTTATGTGCACAGCCATATATAATTCTTTTAAAATCTGTGTTTATTTGAAGACTAACAGGCTACCTTTTATCACCTTTGCTGATGAAAGATATTTTAACACTTTACAAGACAACTAAAAATATTGCAACCAGCCAGGCACGGTGGCACTCGCCTGTAATCCCAGCACTTGGGAGGCTGAGGCAGGAGGATCATGAGTTCAAAGCCAGCCTCAGCAATGAGCGAGGCCCTAAGCAACTCAATGAGACCCCATCTCTAAATAAAATACAAAAAAGGGCTGGGGATGCAGCTCAGTGGTGGAGTGCCCCTGGGTTCAATCTCTGGTACCAAAAAAAAAAAAAAAAAAAATATTGCAACCAACCAAGTTTGCATAACAAACTGATACCCCAGAGTCATCAACCCATTTCTTTGGGGAAAGATATGGGCAGGCTGAGGGATGGTTTGAGAGCTCAGGGTATGGATGCAAACAGCCTGGGTTCAATCCCCAACTCCAGAATACAGAGCCTGTCTGTGCAACAGATTCCTCATCTGCAAAGTCGTATCCACTCATAGGATGAAAGCAGCATCCAGCACATAGATTACTATGGGGATGAACCAGCTAAGGCATCTAAAACAGCTGGCACAATGTCAGGCACGTGTCTTTAGCTATTATTAATATTCTGAGTGTAGCCCAGAGTGAAAGCCACACTGACAATTTATGAATATTTTCCATACTGGATATATGAGAAAGTCCCAACAATCCTTTGGTAGTATGTTCTATTTTGATGGATGCATTTTCAATGTTTCTATGCTCCTTGAGATAGCACCTGACAGGACAGGGTCTTTTAGCTGCCCTGTTTCCTCCCAATTTCTAAACAGTACACCAGCTGGTGTGTTCTCCACCTGGCAGTCAGAGAATCGATTGTTCAACAGAAACACCTTCACCAACTAATTTTCTGCATTAGTTCCCTAATAAAAGCAACAAACACAGGGTTCAATTGAAACAAATTCCTTAAAGAGATTACGTAGGGAATTGTTCCCATGGGAGAGTGTCAGAGGCTGCTAAAAACCAAGCTAGCTTCTTAGGGGAATTAAGGGATTTTCATTAACATGTAATAGTCTCCAGGTTTGTTCTTTGTGTTGGTGTGATCTGGAAAAAGAGGAACAGGGATCTGGGTCTGTGTGTTAGGATTCCCACAGTCTTACCTGAGGTAACTATGACATTGTAGGAATAAGGACATGAGGAAATTCCCTGTTGGAGCACTAGCTTAGGTTTGCCGTCTTGGATAAGCTCAAAACATGGTTGATGAATGAATGAATGAATGAATGAATGAATGAATGAATGAATGAAGGCAAGTCCCTCAGTGAAGACACTGAGGTGTTCTCATCTGAAAAGCAGTAGAAACATCAAATTTGTCATACAATGGTGATGATGTGAAAAAGGACAAGAATCAGAACCACAGGTACTCTCCAAGTATTCTAATTTGTTCTTATTTCTCTATCAATGTGGCATGCACACAACACTTATTCATTAGTAGTATTATTATGAATTCATTTAATACATAGAAAATACATTTTACAAATCTCCAGACATCTTGGAAGAAGGTAGAGAACCTAGATGTCACAGAGTACCTTTGTCAGCCTTCAGCCCCATCTAAGCAGAGGCCAGGTGGGAAAGGGCAAATTTGACTTCAAATCTAATAATCACATATCACACTGGTAAGAGATCTTGTGGCCAGCTCAAGTGCAGTCACCATTTATAAATCAAGAGTCTACCTTTTCCATTCCATTCTTCTTTAAAAATAGATTGTTTCTGTAAGAAAGACATGCACAGGACTCTGAATGCAGTCGTTGTGGCAGTAGTTCTTGCGATCTTACTGTGATGGTATTGATAATACAGTAACAACGGTAAGTTAAGACAAATGAGTAGTCTCTGAGCCGCACCTGTCACACCTACTATGGTGAGCTGGGCTGTGTGCCCCGCCAGTATCAATTATCCCTTCCTTTCTCAGCAAGGGAGGTCCAAGTTGGCCCTTCTTGCTCTCTGGGCACAGAGATGGACATTTCTCCTACACCAGGCCAATTTTCATATCCCCATCCCATTGGGAAGTAACACCTGGGGATTTCCCTAGAAATAATGAGAATGAGAAATTTCTCTCTGCAGTTTCACAAGAGGGAAGATTTAAGTCTGACTTTGCTGGCATGCCTTCCTTTCAATCAGAGGGAGAACCTCCTGGCGATGAAGCAAAGTAAACTAGAATGTAGGGAGAGAACTGATTTCTGATTCTATCCTTTGAGCTCCTGGAACTAGCCATACCTGAAGCAAATAAATCAGGAAATTTCAAGTCATGTGAGGCACTAAATCCCCCCTTTTACATACATCATTTTGAACTTCATTTTTTATCATTTGTAACCTAAGTTCAAAAAGTCTACCCCTATTTTTTTCAATCAATAATGAGCACAGAAGTCATAAGACCTTATCATTCTATAGATGTAACATTTCTACCAAATTCTTACAAAGATAACTTCTAGAAATACCTGCTGCACTAGGGATTCCTGGGCTACTAGAGCAGGTTCTCAGGACTTCCAATAGTTATCCCCCAATATGTACCCCACCAGCAGTACTCTGAAAATGCAAGTCTCCAGTGTGAAAGGTCTATATATAAAATACTTTACAATTCTGCAATAAAACACCACTTTGGATATGTAATGCTCCCAAATATAAAGCCTTGCAAATTTTAATCACCAAAGTGCGGTTGAATTCTACAAAGAGATATTTAGAGTCATAGAAGAAGGGTTTGAATTCTGCCTTGATTTTAGAAGCCAGAACTTTTAGCAAGTCACTTTCTCATTCTCTGTTCTATCACCTACGGGACAGGAGAAAGGGTTTCAACTGGTTTACATGGGAGTAGTGAGAACCTTGGTGAGCAATAAACCACGCTGGACGGTGCCTCACAGTCACTCAGGCATCACATAAGAGGCAAAGGGGCTGCAATAACTCTAGACCCACTGCCCACCTTACAGAGGCGGAAACAATGGCAAAGCCAGAGAGATACATCTAGGTCTACTGAGGGAGCCGCACTCCCTAGCTGCTTCTCCAAAGTCTTCTTGCATACCCATTTACCTACCCACAGTATTTATTTCTCGTCTCTGTTCTCTAACAGCATCCCTGTTCTGGGAGCTGTTTAAAATGGAATTTTCCTTTTGTTTCTTTGTTTATGAGATAGGATCTAACTAGGTTGCCCAGACTGGCCTTGAAATCCAGAACACAAGCAATCCTCCTGCCTTGGCCTCCTGAGTGGCTGGGTCTACAGGTGTGCACCACTACACCTGGCTTACAATGTGCTCTCCTAATCTCTGCTTTCAGATATTCTGATTGTGAATATGGAATTAGGCTCAGAAATTTGAATTGATCACAACCAAGCTTAGAATTTCTAAAGCAGGGGGCTTAGAGACCTCACTTAGAGGAACACTGAATCTTGCCCGTATGTACAAAAAGTCAAAGAAACACAATCCCTTTCTCTCAATTTAGAATTATTCAATTTTGTACCAAGTATTGAACCCAAGGGCACTTAAGCTCTAAGCCACATCCTCAGCTTCCCCTGTCTACCTTTTTTATTTTGAGACAGGGCCTCACTGAGTTGCTGAGGCTGACCTTGAACTTGCAGTCCTCCTGCTTCAGCCTCCCAAGTTGCAGGGATTATAAGTGTACACCACCACACCTGGTTGGAATTATTCATTTTGTAAAGTGTTTAGATTTAAACTTGCGACCTGCTCCTGAGAAGACATATACATGAAAATCTGTTGAAGAAGAATCTCACCATCTAATAGACCCATGAGTGGAAATTCAACAAATAAACATTGATACACTTTTGGAAACATATGAAATAAATATTATTACACCATTTTTATGTGGCTAATGTCAAGAGAAGGTGAAGAAAATGCATATTTCATTTGCCTAATACTGTAATTTAAAACCGCCAATTCCTACAGAGCATTCTGTATCCTCAAGGAGCTGGGCACAAGGGCGATAAATTAATAAGCTACTAAGCAATAAGGTCCCTGAATGAATGAGTGCTTATGTTGTTTAAGAAAAAAAACAGCTTCAAGCTGTGTTCATAGGTATTCATATTTTCTTCCATATATTTGAAGAACATTGCTTCTTTCTTGAATTTCCAGGACATAAACTTTTAACCTACCCTTTAGTGATGCTTTCATCGAGTTAACACAGAATGAAGGAGTCCTCCCTCCAAACGTTCTAACAGGATTGTGTTGGTTTTCTCCAAGTGCTTTTTTGAAAACCAGAGTGACAGGAGAAGTAGAGTTTCTGGGGTTATTGTGATTCTATTTTTCAAATTTCTACCTATAGGCATTAATGATTTAAATTCCAACCTGTGAAGCAGGAAGGAATCATGGAAGTAAACAATGCTAACATCTTGGCTTTCACACATTCAGTGACAGGTCCACACACCCCAAATGAATGAAATAACAGCACCCTTCCCCTGAGCCAGCTTTCCCTACTACCTGAACACAGCCTCAAAGAAGAAAGCTGGGCAGCTCTTTTCCAGAGCCTATGAATTTGCCTCAAATACAAAGAGTCCTATGTCCCAGAGAATTCCACATCCACAGAACCAACCAACCATAGGTGGAAAATGTCTGGGGGAGGGGGAGTTACTTCTGTACTGGATGTGTATACATTTTTTTTTTTTGCTATTATTCCAACAATATGTTTAATGATCATTTACATAGTATTTACAATGTATGAGGTATTAAAAACAATTTAGAGATGATCTGAAAATAAAGGAAGGTATACAAAGCTTATATGCAAATACTATGCCATTTAATGTAAAAGAATTGAGAATCCTCAGATGTTGGTACTCAAGGGATAGGAGGGATCCTGGAACCAGTTCCCCATGCATACCAAAGGAGGATTGTATTTGGTCTTTTGCTTGCATTAAAAAAAATTTCTTAGATTTAACCTAAGTTAACATTATTCTACCTTATGATAGCACTGATAGTATCATTCAGATTTATCACAAAGTAGGTTTTATTAGGTATGAATGAAAAGAATATCATTTTACGTTTGTGTGTAGTGACAAAGCAAATTTCTCCTTTGTAAAATCATCTGTTGAAAGTGGGTTTGAGGAGACCTCTCAGGGCAGATACCCAGAACTAGAAGGTTAAGCGCCATGACTGGACACTCAGCTAGTGACGTTCGTAGACCTTCAAGTCCCAGGACAGTGCATTTTGTATACTCTCTCAGAGTTACTTTGGAAAATAACTGCTCTGGTAGGTGGCAGCTTATTCCACGGGGTCATCTACCATCTTGAATGTGAAATGAACCCTTTCTACAAAGGTGCATATGGCAATGTGTCTTGAATCACTTTCTTTCTCTATGTTACTCAAAGGCAATGCAAAATCCCAAATGCATAGATCTAATGGAAAGTTCCCTTAATGTATAAATGGAGACATTATTGACTTTGATGGGAAGATCTGATGGTTCAAGTCAAGCTGATCAGGAAGAATAACCTGTGACTGGCTGGCTTTACATTCCTCCATTCCCCTCTATCACTAAGAACCAAGCTAACCTATACTATTCTCCTATAAATCAGTTACACCTCTCTGACTTGAGCTTCCTGGGCCTATTTGACCTATAGTCAGACGATCATAGCTTGCATCTTACTTGGAAATCCCAGACTTTACACTCATAACAGGGGATTTTCTTTGAAGATTTATGACACCTATTCTTCAGGTCCTTCTGAGAATTTCTGATCTTGTTCTACTATTATACAAAGACCATAGACAGAAGAGAAAACATCCCTTTATTTTCCCCTGTTGTGAATCACTGGCCATTAAAACATAAAAATATAATTTGTTCCAACCTCAGAATAGTGGTCAGAGGTAATGACAAAAATCTTCAAAATGAAGAACCATCTTGGGTCCAGATTTATAGATGGGAAGAAAACACTCACACACATATACACCGTGATCCTTTAGATGAAGCCTTAGATACAGAGAGCCAAAAAGTTTTAAGATGCAACTAAAGTCAAAGTAGGACCCTCAAGGAAAATCAACAGGAGTGGGAGAAGCGTGATAAAAGTGGACAAGGCTGTGGACCAAAGTGTTATCTGGTCCAGCTTCTCTGCAGCTGCCCTACCGAAAGGGATAACATCGTTTTCCAGATCATTGAGCAAGATTCAACGTGTACCTGCTTAGCTGTTACTGGGAGACGAAGACATATTGGCTGTATTGTCTTTTCCGTGATATTGATGACCCCTCCCTTTCTGAAACCAAGTACTCTGAAAACTAGCAACACTGTCTCCTAGGAGGCGCTGGGGAAGGCATTGATTAATATCTGCTGCCATGCAGTCAATGCTGATTATTTATCATGGTCTCCCTCTAAATCAGCTCTCAAGTAGACACACACACTCTGGTGAGCCTTCAGGGTGCTGGCTGATGGGTAAGGGGACTCTGCTGAAGCACAGGGTTTCTCATGAGAAACAAGTCAATTTCTCTTCAAAAAGGCCAGGGGTCTGTTCTCACCTGTCAGCAGTTTCTGCTATTTGTTAAACACTACCCAATAATGTTTTGTTTGTGCATGATTTCAGACCAGATCATATTTTCTGATCTGAATTTAAGATGGAATAAATATAACTGAGCACAAAACCAAGCACCACCATGTATTATTAGCTGGGTGACCTTGTAAGTCATTTAACCTCTCTGAGATTCTTTTTTTTCTTTTCTTTTTTTTTTTTTTTTTGGTAAGTTAGTAAATGCTGATAATCAGCATTCTTGAGACCCTGAGAGGATAAATTAAGATTGAGCAGGAACCTTCCACCCTCACACAAAATTGCAAAGGCTCAATAAACGCTAAACATTTTGTTATGCTTTGGGTCATTATCATAAGGTCAACATTCTGCTTCCAAGAAGTTTTCATACAAATGGAGACTAAAGCTTCAGCATATGGGATGTCCCTTCAAAACCGACTCTTTCTGTGGGGGTTCTTGGCTTGTATCTGCATATTGAAATCACCCAGGGAGCCTAAAATGTCCCAGGGTTTTGTCTGTCCACGAGGCCACATAAATGAGATTTGGGGTGTTTTTAAGATCTAGACATTTAATATTTTTAAAGCCTGCCTGGAAATAATTCTATTGGCAACAGAGGTTGAGAATTTTTTTTAAATATTAAAGATTGAAAGGCTCTGACCTGAGGCAGGCTCTGGAAGTTTCTTTCTGCACACCTGCTGGAATAACACTTTCTATGGATGAATTTGCTTCCTCAGGGGTAGTGAGTCAGCAGGAGACTCTCTGTTCCATCCACGAAGCTCAATCAGTTCAGTCATTTTGCAGCAGGAATTTTATTTCTCCTTGAAATCTTCTGTGAGTAAACAATAGTGTATGAGGATAAAAGTATTTTTAAAACTATACCTTTTACTATGAAATTAGTAACAAAATGGAGAATTTCTGGAAAAACACAAAATTTGAATTTGGGTATATGTATGAAAATGATAGTCTCTTTTTGGCTCAGTATCCCAATTACTATTGTGTCTGTTTTTGATACTATAAGACCAAGCAAATTCTGATTCTCAAAATATTCTTTGACAATGGTAATGTTTCTTTTTCTCTTATTTTTGTTAACAACTCACGTATATTTGCAGGATATTCTTCAAATAACTGAAATAGATGCCTGAAACAGTACCAATATTGGGGGTTATGGTTTCAACTGGGTCTACTAAAAATACCTTTCACATTTCATATAATAAATATAAGTTAAACAAGAAGTAACAAAACTTAAAATAAGTGCTTAAATTAAACAGAATATAATCCTTCATGGACCGACAAGAGCATTCCCAAAAAGTAGATCATGTACCTAATCTTGCATAATATTTAAGGAATGTAATGTCCACTAACTGTATAATTTTGTAAGAGTAGATATTCAGGCTGGGCATGGTGACAAACATCTGTAAACCCAGCAGCTCATAAGGCTGAGGCAGGAGGATCTCAAGTTCAAAGCCAGCCTTAGCAACTTAGCAAGGCACTAAGCAACTCATCAAGACCCTGTCTCTAAATAAAATATTAAAAAGGGCTGGGATGTGGCTCAATGATAAAGTGCCGCTGGGTTAAATCCTTAGTACCCCACCCCAAAGAAAAGAAAAAAAAAATCAACGCTATTAGTTTTGAGATACAAAACTGATCATATACTTTCACTGTCCCTGTATAAAAGGTAATTGAGAATGAGCAAATACAACTCAGTTTCTTACTCTAGCAAATGCACTTCTGGAAGTTTGAAAATGCACTTTCAACTAAATAAAAATAGTATCCTTTTCAAAATGAACAGCTTGCTCTCATCAATATTATTTTAAGAACCTTTGGTCACTATGCCCACAAATCTGAAGACAATATCTCATGCTTAGCCCAATTCCAAGCAGTTTTGCACCTTGCAAGATCTGCCTTTAAATCACATAGGGCTGAGTCTACAACCCTACAACCTCCAAAGTCCTTCTCCTAAAACATGCAGCTATTCTGCACATGTGGTTTTCTCCCTTGAACAGGAGGCTTACTACACAGAGCAATGTTTGATCTTCAGGTTTTGCTAGTCGTCTTTTGGAGGCTATAAATCAATATCCAGACTTTACAAGTCAGAAATAAAATGAGAACTACAAAATGGAAAAGTGGTAAAGAGCACAAGCAGGTATTTCATATTAAAGGAAACCCTCTGTGCCTATTAAATCATGGAATATGCTCAAAGGAAAATGGATATTTCTAAATACAGCAGAATGTACGTAAAAATTCCTGACGTAAGAAGGCATGCAAACTGTCACTCTTTTGAAGGGCAGGGTTTCTACAATCTGAGTCAGAGGTAGGTGACACAATGGAAGGAAAGATTTTGATGTCAAAAAGATCTGAACAACTTTAGAAAATAAAAATATCAGATGGAGTTAGTGAGCCATTCTTTTGAGTCAGGTACAAGTAAGGAGAGGTCTGGAGCAGGAGGAGCTGAGGCCCCATCAGGAAGGGCCTGATGTCTTACACAGAGATGCTGGAAAGTTCTACTTCAGCACTTCATTCTCGGGTTGCTTTAAATCTCAGCAGACCTCTGCTGAGGTTGTCAAGTGGGTTATGAGCCACTTGAGGTCAAAGATTTTACTATGAACTGTGTTCCCCACAGCTCTGAACTAGAGCTCTAGACACAGAGATTTGAAAGTAATGATTGAAAAAAATAAATACAACATCCCTTATAAGTGGGTTATATTTATCCAAGAAAATCATAGAAGTTCTGGGGAGTGGGCAAGTATTTGACTCAAGAAAGAAAGGGGAAGACAATTCTGGACCATCTGTAATGTGACAGTGGCTGTGTGGGGTGATTGTATGCACATGTTTGTGTGTGCATGCCTACTCACATGCACACACTCCTCTGCCATCAGTGCCCCACAATACTGTAAAGTAGGTACTGTTATTATCTTTGCAGAAAACAAGTATTCCATGCTTATAATGAACGCCTGCCCCAAATCAGTCAACAGCATGCCTGAGCCCTAGTCCCGGGTGCGCTTCATTACACAATCTTCCTTCCCTTCCCCTGTCACTTTCTGCAGCTCTTTTCTGAGACATCTTTCCCTTCTTGCAAAACAGAAGCAGCTCCCACCATAGAGCCGATTTTCCTTGACATGCCCTGGGCAGACACTGCCAGTTATGCTGACTTATTTGTGGTGACAAATGGAAGGGACCTTCCTACTAGGTACAGACTTAAGATCTGCAGACGTGTGGGCTCAGATCCCAGTCCCCAAAGACAGGCACACATGATGCTCAGCTCAGAAGTGGAAACTTGGGATGAACATGTGCCTTTCCTAGTGAGCTTGGACAAAATCTGTGACTCTGGTTGAAAAATAGGTGATTACACACCTCTGCCAAAGGTCTCTTAGAAAAATAAATAAATATATATATTCATTATATATACAAATCTTTACACAAATCTTTATACAAATCTGTTATGTAAACATAACATTGGTATCTCAGGAAGACAATCAACTCTCAAACACCTTCTGCTTACCATAAACGTGGAAATAATTTACCTTCTTGCCATTGCAGTGTATTTGAAAAGTAGTATCTTTGGGGAGGATTATAGGGGCTATTTTAATAAGAGTTTCTAATCACAGCAACAGCAAATTATGAGAGATGTTTAAGAGCTTAATCAGTGAATATCCTGGATTTTACCACCTGTCAACTTGTCTTACTCTCATGAACTAGTAACTCTTTTGTGTGAATCTTAAACTTTCATTCATGAATGCAGAATGCTTGACCTGTGACAGCTGGCTCACATATTTTTAGGTGGTATGATAAACTATCCATTCATTTCCTTTCCTAATTGAGCTCCCAGGCAATTCTCTATTTCAGTAGCACAAAATAGGCAAAGTATATGTTGATTAGTTCATTTTAAAAGGCTAATTTGGAAATGATATTTTGAACTAGATTTTAAAAATACCATCCAAAATACTTAAAAGAAATAAACCAACCCATCAACTCAAGTTCAAGAGTTATTTTGACATAATTACTGAATAGAGTCATAAATAAACTTTAGTACAATTTGAGGTAAAAAGCTATGAATTAGAATGTAGAAGGAGAACAGCAGACCTGATTTTCATATTTTTAAAACCCACTAAACCTTTTAGTTCATGCAGTAGGAGTACAGTTTCTATAGTCAAGATCATGTCTAGTCATACAAAGAAAATTAGAAAATAGGTGCAAGTTGCTGGATTTCTGTTCCTTTCTAATCCTGACACTTAAAATACTGACATAATTGAGATAAAAGATACAGGGCCCGAAGCTGTCAGAAAATCAGTTTCCTAGTGTACTTCACTGGGAGGATGTAATCTTTGAGCCCATCTCTGCTGAACCATTGTAGACAAGGAGGAAGATTTCTTCTGTCACAGCATTTCTCCCAGAAACTGAGTTAAGACCTACAAATACTCAGGCTCTGCAGCTGGCATGGAGAAATTAAGAGGTAGACCTATTCCATCCAAACTTTGTCTGCAGACAAGCTCAGTATTTCCTTTTATTTCCTGTAGATACTCAAGTTATGGGAAGAGCAATTCTAGATCTGAACCTGCCTGTTTGGCTCCAGGCAATGATGCCAGAAATATACATTGTGTAGCTACTACAATTCGGTCATGGTTTTAGGCACTCTTGCCTTGGTGATGAACAAGGGGCAAGGGTTATCTTCACAGAGGCAAACAAGCACTTCATCATATCTAACACCCAGGGAAGTCATATTTCAAAAAACTAGAAGACAAAGAATTCTTTCCAATCTACCTTTTCATGAGTTAAGCTACTTTGGAAAGGTAAAAAGTAGTACTAAGAGCAAACAGATTCCAGTGTATCTCTTTAAAAGGATGTCTTAGACTGTCACTCAAGGCTGGTAGTCACTTACAGAACACATGACAGTTCCAGAGCAGTCAGAACCAGAGGAAGAGGAAAAGCAAGTCATTCATCAGCTTTCATAATTGAACAAAGGGTCCAAGGCAAGAACATCAAGAATTTGCTAATTTGTTTATTTGGGGACACTTTATGCAAATGATATGCATGCACACACATGTACACACACACACATGCAGGTATGTATCAAGAAGGGCTGAATGGCAGGCATATGTCCTGCTTTCCTGTACACACAACCCCTGAGAGCTATCTACAGACACCGGTAACACATCACCAAGGCCTTTTAGAGGCCACATGTGTTTCCCATGAACATTCAGGACCATGCTTGAAAGACAGCACTGAAAAATGGGCAATTACATATCACTTAGAATTGCAAAGCAGAGGTGCAAGGTATGTATGTGTGTAACAGAAAAATCAAGCAGGGGTGTGAGAAGAGGGACTGGATCTGTTCTGTCTAACCCTGCCATCTTGATGGCAATTACAGTGAACAGAAAACGTGGAATAATGATATGAGTTGAGAAATAGCAAGTCTATAATTTTTCATTTAAAAGAAAAATCATGGTAAGCTTCCCGTGAATTTTCTTCTATGGAACACTGCAAGCTGAACTCAGAAGACAGGATATTCACAGCCCTATTTAGCTTCAGGATTTATTTCCGTTTCCATGGCAATTCTGCCACATAAAACTGCATTACTCCTCCTGGTAAGAAGCCTTTCATTTGTCATGTAAACCCGTAACCCAAATGGTGCCTTCAACAGCTGGGTCCAGTCTTAAATGCACAGCAAACTGGCTAATATATTTATTTTAAATCAATAGTGTCACTACATTTTAATAACAATGGCATTCTTATTCGACATTTTATTTGCTACATCAATTCTAAAATCCCATTTTATTAGCTAGTATGGCCCTTCTGAGTACAACTGCACGGGTACTGCAGAAGTCAATAAAAGTAATAAATTAAATGTACCAGTCAGTCATTTTTCCTTTGCTCAGCTCTACAAATCCCCGCACTACTCTGATGGCACTGAAAAACCTATGCTAATGTCCTCCACTTATGTCACTGATAAAAATAATAATAGAATGAAACGTTATCAGACTGGAGTGTGGCTCAAGAGCCATTCGAATCTCCGTGCGATGAAGGAATACTGCCACTAGGTTATTAAAATTCTCCTGAGCACTTCCAATGAAAGCTTACACTGGCCCGTTCCATTCTGAACCCCCGTTGGATGGCTATTTCATCCCTTGTGAGTGATATAAGTCAGAATCATAGCTGTCGAGCTAAAGGGATATCATTGTGGGTAATAAAACTTGGAATCATAGCTTTCGTGCTAAAGGGATCTTGGGGTCTTTATGCTCCAATCTTCTCCTGTTACACAAAGAGGGAGGAAACCCTGTGACATTAAGTGGTTCGTGTAAGGTCAAACAGTCAAAGGCAAAGCTTAAAGGAGGAGCCAGGATTCTGCTCCCAGCAGGGCAATTCAAGACAATCCACAAGCATACAGTTTTGCTCCTGAGAAGAAAAGCATTTATCATCCTCCTAGAATGATGTTTTCCAGGGATCATCAGTAAGCTTTGAAGTTGTAAACACATTGTTTCAATCAGTTGAATGGAACAGTGCATTAGCAGAAGTTGTTCGAACATCACTCGAATATAATGAGTTTAATTGTATAGAGTAATTGTATGTATTAAATCCTAAAGTAGAGTAATCGCCTTTATTAAATCCTAAAAGAGACTGAGCTTCCCCATTTAAAGGTTGGCACTTCTGGCAATAATTTATGCAACTAAATGTCTGAATTGTTTTGGTAATAAGCATATATAATATGAATGAATTTATTGTATTCCCCTGGAGAATCTCGAAACTAGAGAAAAAACCATCTGTCCATATGGCTGATATGATTCCTAGAGCTACCCAATGAGAAAAGGATTCAGCCCTAATCAAAGCATGCCACCATCTTGACTCAGATTGTAAGCTTGATTGGAGTGGCTATCCAATGAGAATGTCTTTCCTCTGTTGCCTGCTAAGCTGGCTGGTTGTCAACTCAGTTCCTATGGAAGCTAGCAGGTGCCTGGACTCTGTTCACCAGCCATGCCATCCAAGAAGCAATTATATCACTCTGGCTCCCTGTTTTGCCCGCTTACTCACTTAGAGCTGGTTTAGGTTTTTCAGCGTGGTGGACAGCCTCTGGTATCAGTTTAATACACTCAGTACCACTGTAAAGGGCAGGGGTGGGTGACGGCTAAAGAAAAAGTCTATAAAACTTCTGGTAATTTTTTTAATGTTGTGATCTTCTTAATAAGTCAGAATTCATAGCCCCAAGCAATGAATATTTATTAGGCACCTACTAAATTCCAGATCCTGATCTAGCTGCCATATACAATATTGAGAAAGAGAAAAAAACAAAAGAAAAAATAAACAAAACTCTGCCCTTTATGGAACTCTCTTTGCAGCAGATCTAAAGAGCTTTTTATTACATCAACTTGGTCAGAATCTGCTAAGAAATGTTGTTCTGCTGAAGAGTTTATGTATCAGAGATACAAAGTTCCCATATGGCAAAATATGGGATGGAAGCAAGATGGAAATGATTTTCATCTGAATTTGATCAAGAAATGATATTTTCTGGGCAACTCTTCATAGGCGCTCAGCTCTTCAGCTGTTTATATAATGTACAATGATCAGTGGTTGTGTCTCTGCAATTACCAAATTTAAACATCAATATAATGGTATCAGAATACTAGGACTAGGATTTGGGGAATCCAGTGAAAATAAATTGTTACAATACTGTTAGATTTGCCAGACTTATATATAGGCAAGAATGGACCTTTTCAATTTCTGATTTGTTTTTTGATGCTTAAATTATCGTGAGTTGTTTCTAAGTAGGAATATATTTGGACACTAACTGATCTCACACTCTGCCAAACCCTCTACAATGCACTACTGAAAATCACCAGATGGTCATGCAGTTTCTATTGGAATACCATGAGTGATGGGTAATTCACTCACTTAGGAATAATTGTTCCAATTATTGTAAGGTTTAGGTTTAAATTAAACAATTTTCACCTGCAGATGAAATAATTTTCATTCTGCACATGAGGCCACACAGAAGAAATTTGACTTTATCTCATGTCATCTCCCCATACATATTTTTTAAAGACAGTGGTAATAACTCTAACTTAACTGTAACATCTCTAAGTTACAGTTATTACCACTGAGTAGTCAACTCTCTCCGCTAAAAAGTTCCCTGGTCTTCTATTGAAATAGAAAATATTTACAAGACAAAATCTATCAGGTGCCACAAGATCTGCTTCAAAATATCTCCTGCCTAATTCTTACTTAAGGCATTAGTTTGTCTAATTAGAAGACTTACAGTGCTAGTATTAGCTTATAGCAACAACATTATGCATTCATTCCTGAGTGACTTGGATATACACATTTATAAAGACCAGCTCTTCCCTCAGTCAGTTTTTAGCACTAGTAGAAATATCTTCAATTCATCCATCCACCATCTACCTATCCATCCATCTCTCCATCCAACCATCATCCATCCATCCAACCACCTATTACTTAATTCAATGTTCTGTAAGGAACTGCTGTTGTAACCAGCACTGAGGAGGCAGTAAGGATTTAGTAGTTAACAATACTGACAAAGTTCCTCCCTAGCAGAACTTACATGTTTATAATACAAAAGTATCAAATAACTAGAGATTACAAGTAAAGGATAAGCTCATTATTACAGAGCCAGGCATATTTATTTAAATTTTTTATTTGTTTTCATCAGTTATACATGACAATAGAATGCACTTTGATACATCATATATAATGGAGCATAATTTCTCATTTTTCTGGTTATACATGATGTAGAATCCCATTGGTCATACAGTTATATATGTGCACAGGTTAATAATGTCTGATTCATTCTACTATCATTCCTGACCCCCCTTTCTTCAATCCTTCAATACTCTCGACCTAATCTAAAATAACTCTATTCTTCCCTACTGTCCCCCCGTTGTGAATTAGCATTCACATATCAAAGAAAACATTTGGCTTTTGGCTTTTTGGAATAGGCTTAACTTAACATGATATTCTCCAGCTCCATCCATTTACTGGCAAATGCCATCATTTCATTCTACTGAGTAATAATCCACCGTGTGTGTGTGTGTGTGTGTGTGTGTGTATCACATCTTTTTTTATCAATTCATCTGTTGAAGGGCACCTAGGTTGGTTCCAAGTTTAGCTATTGTGAATTGAACTGCTATAAACTTTGATGTGGCTGCATTACTGTAATATGCTGATTTTAAATCCTTTGTGTATAAACAGAGAAGTAGGATAGCTGGGTCAAATAGTGGTTCCATTCTAAGTTTTCTGAGGAATCTCCATACCACTTTCCACAATGGTTGTACCAATTTGCATTCCCACCAGCAATGTGTGAGTGTACCTTTGTCCCCACATCCTTACCAACACTTACTATTGCTTGTATTCTTGATAATTGCCATTCTGATTGGAGTGAGATGAAATCTTAGAGTAGTTTTGATTTGCATTTCTCTAATTACTAAAGATGTTGAACATTTTTTCATATTTGTTGATTGTATTTCTTCTTCTGTGAAATGTCTGTTCAGTTCCTTAGTCCATTTATTGATTGGGTTATTTGTTTCTCTGGTGTTAAGTTTTTTGAGTTCTTTATATATCATGGAGATCAATGCTATATTTGAAGTACATGTGATAAAGATTTTTTCCCATTCCATAGGCTCTCTCTTCACGTTATTGATTGTTTCCTTTGCTGAGAAGAAGCTTTTTAATTTGAATCCATCCCATTTATTGATTCCTGATTTTACTCTTGACCTTTGGGAGTCTCGTTAAGGAAGTCAGGCCCTAAGCCAACATGGTAAAGATTTGGGCCTACTTTTTCTTCTATTAGGTTCAGGAGTCTCTGGTCTAGTGCCTAAGCCTTTGATCTACTTTGAGTTGAGTTTCACATAGGGTGAGAGACAGGGGTTTCATTTCATTTTGTTACATGTGAATTTCTAATTTTCCCAGCATCATTTGCTGAATAGGTTATGTTTGCTCCAGTGAATGTTTTTAGTGCCTTTGTCTAGTACGAGATAACTGTTTTATGTGGGTTTGTCTCTGTGTCATCTATTTTATACCGTTGGTCTATGTGTCTGTTTTGGTGCCAATACACAGAGCCAGGCATGTTTTAATGGAAAGGAATGAGAAGGGGAAAGTTGCTGAATATAACTTCTGCAAAGAATGGTATATCTTCAGTATGAATGGGGTATCCTCCTAACCCACTTACACTGAAGTCATTGGAACAGTATCTACTGTATGTACAATGCCTCATTCAGCAGTATTTTTGAAGACACCAAGGGATTTGAGTAAATTATCTAAAGAGAATGATTCATCAATTTCATGTACAAATTCAAAATTTGCAAAAAAAAATTGTGATACATAATAATAGTAATATATAAATAAACTCTCCTGGAAATATTTCCACACATCTCACAAAATAAACTATTAAGAACATCATCTTATTTGATTCTTCTTGTACCTGTAATGTAGCAAGAGAGAAAATTATTGGCAACACTGTAGAAATTAAGGAAAAGGAATTACCCAAACAGTGAAGCAACATTATCCAGATGTCAGTTTGGAATTAAGTCAGTCCTTCTAATTCGAGATTTTTATGTTTCTTTTACTTTCATAATAACTATGATTACAAGTTCAAGTCAAAGATTAACTTCTATCTTAGAAAAAATGTGTCTTGACCAATCCACTAATCATAGACCACTCAACTAGAGGATTAACTGGGAGCATTTTAAAAGAAACAGAAATATTGTTGAGTGCTATTTTTGAACTTTCAATGAAATTCTCTCTTCCAAAAACATGTTCTTGTTCATGAAGAACAATAATGCTGAGAGGTATCCAATGCAGTATGAGCTGGGGGTTAATCATGAGGAATTGTCTGCAGCTAATTATGTCTGGATATCATTAGGCTACAGAAGGAAGATGGTCTTATGGTATCATAGATGTTTCTGAACTTTAATTTCCCTAGTAGTACGCCCATGCCTTTTAGCAATATTTATCTTGTGCAATTAGAGATTTCAAATATCAGGCTTTTTCTCAGAACATCAGAATGCTCAAATAAATAAGCAAGGCCTTGTTTGGCCTTAATTCCACAAAAATATTCAGCATCTGTCAATAACAAGAACTCAAAAGGTGCTGAAAAATTCTTGAATCTTCAGCTAGTTACACATTTAAATATTTGCATTTTTCAATTCAGAGGGCTTTAGGACAACGTAAATATTACAAAAGTATTTACTGCTTGAAGCTATCCTTCTGTCCCATTTGTTACTTTAATAAAAGATGTATACTTCATGAGAGATATCTGTCCAAGATGAAGTTCAAATCACCAAACACATTTTTGCTTATTAGGGAAGAATTATGTATGCTTTTTAAAAAGATGAATAAACATGTTACTTCCAATGTCTGTGTCTTCCAATCGGTGATTAAAATGCACACAGGGCCTGGGGTGAATAAAACTCCATAATGGAATCACAGAAATATAATCTGGGGAAGTACTTTAGCTGCCCCTGAAAAATGCTCTTCAACCTAATTTTACAAACATGAATTATGCAAATACTACAGGCAAATACAGGAGTACAAGGTCCCTGACCTCAAATTCTTCCCCTAAGCACTTCAATATCACCATGATGAAGAGGGAAATGAGAGGAGGAGGGGGTGGGGCTGTGAAAAATGGTGAATGAAATAGACATCATTACCCTATGTACATGTATGGTTATATGAATGGTATGAATCTACATCATGCACGACCACAGAAATGAAAAGTTGTACTCCATTTGTGTACAATGAATCAAAATGCAGTCTGTAAAAATAAAAATAAATAAATAAATAAATAACTATGACAATAGAATAAATTATTATAGCTACCTAGAAGACACTTCACACTAGTATGAGGCTTCATTAAGAGGGAACATTTTTTTTTTTTTTTTTTTTGGAACCAGGGATTGAACTCAGGGACACTTGGCCACTGAGCAACATCCCCAGCCCTATTTTGTATTTTATTTAGAGACAGGGTCTCACTGAGTTGCTTAGGGCCTCACTAAGTTGCTGAGGCTGGCTTTGAACTCGCGATCCTCCTGACTCAGCCTCCCAAGTCGCTTGGATTACAGGTGTGCACCACCACGCCCGGCTAAGAGGGAACATTTGAACCAGTGAGTAAAAGACAAAATGAGACACAAAATTCCAGAGAGTAAATACTGGAAACAAAGGCTGAGAGACAGGGGAGTACCTAGTGTGATTATAGACCAGCCTGTGGTATGATGCAGTTAGAAAGAAAGGGACTGGAATAAAGGAGGAGGAGTCTGAAGGTGCAGATCAAGGCCAAATTATATAGGGCATGAAATATAGGGTTTAGGATATATGCAGTTCCTTTGGAAAGTTTCAAATTACTTTGCAAAGGGAATAAACCCCTCATCTCATAACCAAAAGCAAGGCTTACAACAATAGCCATCTTACAGAGGTGGAAGGCTGAATATAGCTGAAGAGGCATACTTACCCTGTAAGAGGTGGAGGAGAACTCACAGGTTTTCAGACCTGTGGTGGGGACAAGGAGGGGGTGTACAGTCAGGAGCTGCAGAGACAGATGCAAGATGGACCAGCCTCAGTCATGAATTGCAAACTTATGCAAAGAAGCCCAAGCGCTTGGCAAATAAATCTTAAATAAATATCAACTCACAAAATGGAAGAAACAAACAAACCTGCATACTTTCCTCCGAACCCCAGGAGGCACACAGGTGAGCACTTTCAGGGTACAAGGTACAAGTTTCCTCCATCTCTGGAGTGTGATTTATCTTTCAGACAAGTTTTTTCCTATATGAAAGGAATTAATAATGACACTGTCGTGTAGGGTGGTCGAGAGGAGTAAAAAAGATAATGTGAGCAGGGAATGTTTTCAGTTGTCAATCAATGGAATGCCAATATTACTATTAATTTTATGATGGGTCTGTTTTGTACTTTGATGTGTTTCTGAAGCTGCACTGAATTCATTTGTATAATTTTTATAGCTAAGTATACCCTATAACATTTCTAGTTTGTAGCATGGTTTATGTTTCTATCTACTGAAGAAACAATGGAGAAAAATAAATTAACCCACAGTGGTTTTCTCCATAAAGAGCCTATGTCTACCCCTGAACGAGAAGCTCTAGGAAGGTAAAGACACATTTTGTCCTTTGTGCATTCGCAGTGCTTTACTGAATTCCTGGTACACAATATACGTTTGCAGAAAGAGAAAAGATGGTAAAGAAGAAACATACATCTCAAAGTATTAAACTGTACACCATCCTTACTTTACATGTGGTAACGAAAGAACAAAAAAATGACTATAAGCTGAAGCTGCGCAAAGCAATCTTAATAATAAAGGGGAAAATTACAACTGCTTTGTACTTTGTAAACATTTTAGTGAAAACCAAAAAAAAATCCTCTTATAAAAAATATTTTAAAACCTTATATAAAAAAAACCTCTTATTTACAAATACATGGAGAAATGATAAAATAGTAAAACTAATCCACCATAATTTAAAACATTAGAAAAATTAAGACTTTAAGGACTCTATTTATTTGGCAGGATAAGGCATCAAAACAGAATTTCTGAGAAGATGGAACAATTATCCCCACCTTCCCACTACGTGTAACTAAAATTCCCATCAATTAAATAAAAGAACACACATACACACAGAAAGAGATTCCCAATGGTGGAAAGAAGAAGATTCAGGATCTTCTACTCAAAGAAAAACTTGGTGATGAGTTTCCAAGGTTTTCATTTTACCTCTATTGGGAGGTGGAGAAGCCAGCAACTGAAACACCAATGAGCACAGACAAGGGAAAAAAATCAATCGATCCATCAATCAATCAACCTGCAAGAGAAGTCTGCTCTTTCAAAGGATCAGAAAATGAGCACCCCCACCCAAGATAAAGCCAAATACCAACCCCTGACTGGGGTCCAGCCAGAGAAGGTCAAACAGGAAGCTGGGGCTGTCATTCCATGCATCAGTAGCAAAGTTTCCCTTTTATTCACTGCTAGGATGATGTCAGAGGAGGGCTGATGGACAGGCAGAACTTTCACTTGCTCCCAGTAAAAAATGAGGGTCCATTTCCCCTCAGATTTCAATGGTGGTGGTGGACTCTTGATTAGTTCTGGGAAGCAGGACTTCTCCAGGCAATGGCAAGTCACCACCCTCCTTGCCCTGTCAGAGCAGAGAAACATAAAACCAACCTAAAGTCAAAATTTTAAGCAGGACCCAGAGTCTTATATGGAAATATTCCAAATGTCCAAACTTTAATAAAAAGTATGCATCATATCAAGGTCCAGGAAGATCTCAAAGCGAATGATAAGAGGCAACCAAAAGATGTGGGTTAGCTTCCACATATCAGAGGGAACACTCAATCTTTGACTTTTTGGAACTGGCTTATTTCACTTAGCATGACAGTCTTCAGGTACATCCATTTACTGGCAAAAGTCATAGTCATTTTTTTATGGTTGAGTAATACTCCATTGTGTATATATACCACATTTTCTTTATCAATTCATGTTTTGAAGGGCACCTGGGTTGGTTCCATAGCTTAGCTATTGTGAATTGAACTGCTATAAACATTGATTGAGTCAGGTTAGTAGGTTAGACAATGGGGAATGGAGGGAAAGAAGGGAAGATAGGAAAAGGAAAGATAGTAGAATGAATCTAGCAAAATTTTCCCATGCACATATAAGAAAAATTCACAGCGAATCCTACCATCATGTACATCCATAAGAATGGGATTCTAACTATAATAAAATGTTGTCCATGCCTATATAATTATATCAAAATGAATTCTGCTGTCATGTATAACTCAAAAGAACCAATAAATTAAAAAATGCAAAATAAATAAATAAAATAATGGGAATTGGAATAAAAGTGAGAAGAAAAAAAAAGATGTGGGTACCAAGATCACAGAGATCTTAGAACTATCTGACAAGAATCTAAAGTGGCAAGATAAAAATGTTTCCATGAGGGATTACAAGCATGTTTGAAACAAAGACATAGAAAACTTCACCAAATAAATGAGAAATCTCAGGAAAGCAAGAGAAGATACAAAAAAGAAACAAATGGAAATTTTAGATCTGAAAACACAATGACCAACATATTAAAAGGTAACTGATGATGGACAATAATAGAATGGAAGGGACAGAGCTGAGAGAGTAAACACAAAGTTATAAGATCAATCAAAGTCACCCAGAATGACCAGCAAGAAGAAAATTAACTAAAATGAAAAACAAAAACAAAAACAAACAAAAAAACAGTTCTTCAGTGACCTGTGGGAAAACAACAAAAGATATAACAGGTCACTGGAGAAAGAATGCAAGTCTAGAAGGTACTTAAATAAACAATTGCAACCTAGATATGGCACAATACATAAACCAGATTCAAAACACTGAGTTAATACTAAGCCAAGAAGTCCACATCCAAATATATCATAGTCAAATGTCTTAAAAGAAAATGAAAATGCATCTTGAAAGCTACAAGGCAGAAAATGATTTGAAGGACACAGGATTTCTCATCAGAAACCATGGATTCAGAAGAAAGTAGCACAACATTATTTAAATACCCAGTGAAGAGAACAATCAACCCAGATTTCCTCACTCTAAAATTTTTTTAAGAATAAAGAGGAAATTAAGATATCCTCAGACAAAGATAATTTGCACCAGAAGACTGACTTTAAAATGTTATAGGAAGGGCTGGAGATGTAGCTCAGTGGTAGAATTTGCCTAGCATGCAGTGACCCTGGATTTAATCCCTAATTCTGGGAGGGGTAGGAGTCCGGCAAGGCAGGGGGATACTGTAGGAAGTTCTCTAAACAGAGAGGAAATAATGAAACAAGAGACCTTGGAATTTCTGGAAGAAAGTACACAATAAGCAAATATGTGGATAAGGAAAATAGATATTCCATCTTTTTGCATCTCCTAAATTGTGTTTTATATTGAAAACAAAAATTACAACACTGTCCCATGAGCTTTTAATATGTGTGAAGGAAGTACTTATGACAACTATGGTTTACACAGGGAGAAAAAAGGAACATAATGAGTGGTAGGCTTTTGACTTCACGTGGATAGGTTAAAGGACTAAACCAGTATACTCATGAGCTATGTATACATGAAGCAAGTTATGTATATACTGAGAGCAGGAACAAAGTGCATCAAAGAGAGAGATAAAAGAAAAAAAAGACACACAATATAGCCAAGGACAGTGGCACATGCCTGTAATCCTAGGGACTTGGGAGGCTGAGGCAGGAGGATCACAAGTTCAAAGCCAGCCTTTGCAACTCAGTGAGACCCTAAGCAACTTAGTGAGACTTTGTGTCAAAATAAAAAAATGATGGGGATGCTGGGGATGTAGCTCAGTGGTAAAGTGCCTCTGGGTTCAATAAGGCCAGTAGCAAAACGAAAAAAAGTACAATACAGTAGATTCATAATTAAAAGGTCCAAGCAGTCCAAGTAACACAAAGGAAAATGGAAAAAACATGAGATATGCAAAAAACAGAGCACAGACACCAACACCAAAGAACAAATAAAAAGACAGATTTAAGTCCCAACACATTAAAAAGACAATTATCTGACCAAGTCCCCACACATAAATTTAGCAATGTAGGAGGAAAGGACAAATTATTAAAAAAAAAAAAAAAAAAAAAAAAAAAAACAGACTACCATAACACACACGACTCATTCATTTAATTCATTAAAATGAAATAGGTCATGAGGAAAATTCAGGCCTACTTTGTCTTCCATCTGGTGCAGGGTCTCTGGTCTAATTCCAAAGTCCTTGATCCATTTTGAGTTGAGTTTTGTGGTGAGAGATAGGGGTTTAGTTTCAATTTGCTGCTTATGGATTTCCAGTTTTCCCAACACCATTTGCTGAACAGGCTATCTTTTCTCCATTCTATGTTTTTGGCTCCTTTGTTGAGTATGAGGTAACTGTATTTATTGTGGGTTTGTATTCTGTACCATTGGTCTGCCTGTCTATTTTGGGGCCAATATAATGCCATTTTTGTTACTATTGTTCTGTAGTATAGTTTAAGGTCTGGTATTATGAAACCTCCTGCTTCACTTTTCCTGTTCAGGATTGTTTTGGCTATTTGAGGTCTCTTATTCTTCCAGATGAAGTTCATGATAGCTTTCTGTATTTCTATGAGGTGCATCATTGGGATTTTAATTGGAATTGCATTGAACCTGTATAGCGCCTTTGGTAGAATGGTCATTTTGATAATATTAATTCTGCCTATCCA